>PVKP010000133.1:151141-266658 GCA_004027715.1 Plecturocebus donacophilus
TTCAACCCTGGTGAATCTGACGATTATGTGCCTTGGGGTTGCTCTTCTTGAGGAATATCTTTGTGGTGTTCTCTGTATTTCCTGGACTTGAATATTGGCCTGCCTTGCTAGGTTGGGGAAGTTTTCCTGGATAATATCCTGAAGAGTATTTTCCAGCTTGGATTCATTCTCTTCGTCACATTCAGGTACAACTATCAAATGAAGATTAAGTCTTTTCACATAGTCCCATATTTCTTGGAGACTTTGTTCATTCCTTTTTACCCTTTTTTCTGTCATCTTGCCTTCTCGTTTTATTTCACTGAGTTGATCTTCGACCTCTGATATCCTTTCTTCTGCTTGGTCAATTCGGCTGTTGAAACTTGTGTATGCTTCGCGAAGTTCTCGTATTGTGTTTTTCAGCTCCATCAATTCACTTATATTCTTCTCTAAGTTGTCCATTCTCATGAGCATTTCGTTAAATCTTCTTTCAAGGTTCTTAGTTTCTTTGCATTGGGTTAGAACATGTGCTTTTAGCTCACAGAGATTTGTTATTATCCACCTTCTGAAGCCTGATTCTGTGAGTTCATCACACTCATCCTCCGTCAGGCCTTGTTCTCTTGCTGATGAGGAGCTGTGATCCCATGTAGAAGGAGAGGCATTCTGATTTCGGGTGTTCTCAGCCTTTTTGCACTGGGTTCTTCCCATTTTTGTGGATTTATCCACCTGTCGTCTTTGTAATTGCCGACTTTCAGATTGGGTCTCTGAGTGGACGTCTGGCTTGTTGGTTATGACGTTTTTTCTGTTTCTTAGTTTTCCTTCGGGGGGCGCCCCTTCCCCACAGAGCTGGGCCTTCCCAGGTTCAGCTGTGCTTGCTCTCAGTCCTCAGTGCTTCCAATTGCTGTTCTCCTTGTGGGGATGGGACCAGCTGAGCCTGACTAAAAGGACACCCAGTCCCATACACTGCGCACCGAGAAGCACCGCACTGGCCAAAAGAGTCACACTGGTGACCCGTGTGGCTCCTTTGCCGGGAATCTCCCAGTTTGTGGGCATCAAAAATTCGTCTGCAATTGTGGCATCCACTTGCTCTCTGCACTTTCACTGGGAGCTACAATCTTGAGCTGCTGCTATGTGGCCATCTTGGATCTCTCTCCGCCCGGTGATTAAGTTTTTCTGTTTCTTAGTTTTCCTTTGGCAGATGCCTGTACACCACAGAGCCAGACCTTCTCGGGTTCGCTGTGCTTGCTGTGAAACTCTCAGTCCTCAGCGCTTCCAATTGCTATTTTCCTTGTGGGGATGGGACCAGCTGAGCCTGTCTGTCCCGTATACTCCACACCGGGAAGCGCCGCGCTGGGGCACCGGCAAAACAGCCGTGCCGGCCAAAAGAGTCGCGCTGGTGACCCGTGTGGCTCCTCTGCCGGGAATCTCCCAGTCTGTGGGCAACAAAAACACGTTGGAAAGTGCAGCGTCCACTCGTTCTCTGTGCTTTCATTGGGAGCTACATTCCTGAGCTGTTGCTAAGCGGCCATCTTGGATCTCTCCGATTTAACTCTTTAAATGAAAATACTGAGGGTTATGGTCCATGTAGTAGAACATTCACCAACTTGTACAACCAAAAGTATTCATATAATACACATCTATTAAACACATGCTATCAAAAGAGCACTGTCTTAGACATAAAGATGTGATAGTAAAAAACACCAACACTCTCTTAAGATGTTCAGATTCTAGTAGAGTGAACAGTCAGCAGATAATTGATCATTAAGACTGATGGTCAACGAATGTTCTTCTTAGGTCAGCATTTAAGCTTATTATTTAAATAATAAGGTGAATATTTATTTAAATAATAATATCCTTTGGCAAATCTCTCCCACGCAATCTTCACATGGCTATATTCTGGTCATTAGATAACCAGAATTGTTAGTGTTTCAGGGCCTATTGGATGAATGTGATAGCAGCATGAGAGAAAAGGGTTTAGAGAGGTAGGTGTGGGCTGATACTGTGGGTCTCAGAGAAATTAGAATTTATTCCAGCAGCAAATTGTAGGGTATCAAGAGCACATAGTGATTTGTTTGATAATTTAAAAATATTGCTCTTTTTATAGTATAATACCAATGATGAAATGATGTCATATTTGGAATTTGTTAAAAGGCATTTGAGAAGCTGTTGGGGAGGTAAAGTGAGTGAGGTTTAGTCAAACAAAATTAGCCACGAGTTTGATAGTCATTAAAGTTGGGCACATAGAATTCATTATATGATTCCTTCTACTTTATGTATAATTGAAAGTTTTCATAATACAAAGGTTGAAACTTATATAAAAACATGACTTTCCTCCAGTATAATAAGCAATCTGGTTCCCAGATTTGAGTCTGTAAATACTAGCCCTCATGGATAGATACACTACTGGGGAATAGTGCTTGGGAACATAGACTAATAGTGTCATTTACTGAGATAGGAAAAACAGGTCAGTGAATTGCAGTTTGGAGAGGGCATTGGAAATCAAAGGTTCAATTTTGGACATGCTAAGGGCAAAATGTTTGTTAAATATCCGGGTGAAGTAATCAAGTAGATCTAATGTCTATATGAACCTTGAGTTCAGAAAAAGGATAGTGCTGTAGCTGGCATTATTTGTTCACAAGTGTTTGTCCCCTCCCCTCCCTTGCCATCTTTATATGCAGCACATACTTTCTATCCCACATGAATGACTTTTGGTGATAGAATATGAGCAAACTTGACATTTGCTGTGTGCAAAAAAAAAAGCTTTAAATTTGCTTGCATGTTTTAGTTCGGCCCCTTTGTCTTGCCCTGCATGATGAAAGTGATAAGTGCCAGTGATTCTCTGATCCTTAAGCCTAGCGCCTGGGCTGAGAAGACACATGATATCAAGCTGTTCCACTCAAGGCCATTGGAGTTGTAGCACTGGAGTTCTGTGCACAAGAAACACATGTTGAAATCCACTATGCTACATTTATCTGCTATCCTAGAAAAGCAGACTTACACAGACAAGGAGGCAGATAGAAGTTTGGAAGTCATTGGTTTATTGATTGTATTTAAAGCCATTGGACTAGATGAGATGATCTAAGTGAGCTGATAATCTATTTTTTTTATGTTGACAAATGAGCTCAACAGAATGAGACAAATCAGCTAACAAAAATTGCCCTAAATTAAGAACTTCTTGAAAATATATGGGTAAAATAACATTAATTTTCATTTCCATAACAGTTGTTGTATCTTAAAAATTGGCAAATGAGGACTTTAAATAAGCATTTAAGAAATATTACTTCTTGATTTATATGCCAATCAAACAAAATGTGAAAATCCCTACTCAAATTAAATATCACTGTGAGAGAGAAATTTCTGATAATTTTTCAAGTTTTGACAATGTAGCTGAAATTGGAGAAAGTTATCACTTGGAATGTGTTGACCTATCCTATCCTAAAATAAGTCACTTGCTTTAAAACGTAATAAATATGATTTTAAATTGTATTTTTCCTGGTATAAATTTCTATAACAGAATATATTAAGCTCTGTTTTAATTAGATGAAATAAGGCATTTCTAAATTGATGATAAATGTTTCTTTAAAGTGCATATGGCATTGCACTGCTGGTAATTTGTTAAATTATTATGAAAATTGTACACTTCTACAATAATTTGCTTTTTATTTAGGGTAAGGGTTCTGTCATAAGCTACTCACTTGATCTCCATATCCACTTTTTCTTCTCTCAGCACCTGCATGAACATTTACACACACTTATGTTTTCCCTAACATGAAGGTCCCAAACAACTCATAGTCAAGGTAGGTTGGTGGGGTTAGAAGAAACTGCTCTTGAACCAAACACATCTCTTTAGAATTTTCATGCTACATTATTTCCTTTTGAGTGGGTTTTCAACTATGGTTTTAAATTTTATTGTTATTAATTAATATGCTTCTTTAAGGATTCCCTCCCTTTAATCATTTTTATAACATAGATTGGATTCTTTTCATTTCTTTGTTTCCATGCAGTTTATTAAAGTCCCAGGCATCATACTAAAATGCGGTTTTTATACTTCTCTAATGCATCCTGTCCAAATCTATTTGAATAATGCCATGACTTGCCTCAATCTTTGTTTTCACATAAAAAATTATCATAAATATTTCATTAAGGTAAGGACAGATTTGGGGGTGACTCTTAGGAATTGGATATTTTCAGCTATTCAACTAGTTAGCAACAATTATAACTGCTATTTTTAGGCTTTTACTATGCTTAATTTGTTATTGTAAAAACAACATATTATTTAATCCTTATATAACCCTATTATGTAGGTTCTGGTAATATTTTCTTTTAATAGGTAAAGGGGATGGCTAAGTAACTGGCCCAGTGTTATGTAGTTAGCATGTGGAGCCAGGATTGAAACATTTTTTCTGTTGCATGCCAAAGTCTGAATGCTTAACTCTATTAATTACAGTCCGTTGTTAGTTGGAGTAGTCTAAACGTTCCATGAAACAACCTCCAAATCTCAGTTATTTAGCAAAATAAAATTTCATTTCTAGCTCATATCACAGTTCAGTTAAATGATTGGCATGCAACCTTTCAGGTTCCATCTATCTAATGTTTTTGCCTTTCCCTAGAATTGCACAGTTCAACATGGTAGTCATTAGCCATATGTAGATATTAATTAAAATTAAAAGTTCAGCTCCTCAGTTGCAGAAGCCACATTTCAAGTATTCAGAAGGCTCATTTGCCTAATAACTATTTTACCGGTGTGTGAAGATATAAAACATTTCCATCATCACAAAAATCCAGCTGAACACTCTGAACTAGAGCCTCCAGGTCTTCCACTAGGACCTCTGTTTCAAGCTTGCAGATGAGAAAGAGAGAGCATGGGAAATTGCTAGGGGGATTTTCGTGAGCTAGACTGAGTCCAGTATATCATGTCTATTCACTTTCCATTGGCCTGAACTCAAAGAAATGGTTGCATCTAAATAAAAGAGAAACTGGGAAATGCAATCAAGCTGTGTGTACAAGAGCAAAACAGAAATGGCTGGTGAAAGACCAACCAGGTTCTGTTTCACAGTTACTCTAAATATCTCTCTTTTTAAAGCATTCACTGAATACTTATTACATATTCCTCTCTAAGCATTTGAAGTGCAGTTTAAATCCCTCATAAGACATTGGTAAAGGTTAGATTATTGTTTAGATAATGATCACTGTATTTCCCCTCACCACCTCTTGAGGAGGAGTTTCCTTCACATCTCCTTGATGTTGGGCTTGGCATATGACTTGGTTAGACCAATAAAATGTGAGCTGACATGACATTGCTATATTGAACTTGAGTCATTAAAAAAGAGTACAATTCACTCTTCAAACTCCCAGACGCTAGAGAACTCTACCAAGAGAAAAACATATCTCCAGGTAATCATTGTCCTTCTAACCCAGGTTCCAGAAGGTGGCACATGGAACTGACCTGGACTTAATCTACAAGATAGATGCCCCCAGCTAACTTGCAAACTCAGAGTGCTGAGTCAGAAAGTAATGCTGCTTATTCTATGCCTATGTGATTTAGTGGTTTCTGTTATGCAACAAAAATTAATGTAATTTTTTAAAGTAGAAGCTATTGTAAAGAAACTGAGACCCAGAATGGTTAAGTAAAGCATCCTAATAAGTTATATGATTATAGAATAAAAGAACTAGTACTCAAACTAGGGCCCTCTCATTTCAATACACATATTTTCAACTGTTGTGCCATGCTGCTTCCAAGTAAGCATATTGTTAATATTATTATCAGGCACAAGAGCATATTATATAGAAAATGCCAGGGTTATTCAATGCTTCTTTTTAACATTTCTGTTATTAATAATTTAATTTTCTCACTGTGCTATTTAAGCTCTCTATCTATAAAACTATTTTATATGTGTGTGTCTGTACATGTACATGCAGGTAACAATGAATACAATTTTGAAGTTTTATAAATAACATAGTTTCTTCTGGTGAATTATTAGACTGGTCTTCAGTAAGTTCCCTTTTTGATAAGTCATTTCTTCAATAAGCGATCTTTATGGATAACATTGTGGCAAAGATGAATGAATACACTGCAGGAGATTGGGAGAATATTCCTCCAAGTTAGGTTTGAACAATTATCTCAAAAAATTGGCCCCTTTTGGTGAAAACCCGAGAGATACTTTTGAAAATGTTCACGTGTCCATGTGTGCAAGCAAACTTTGCTATTGCTTATGCAGCATATGGCTGTGAAATGAGAGACCAGCTCTTGCCAAGCTGCCAAGAATATGTGTGGACACTGAAAATATGAAAAATCAACAAATGAGCATGATACAAGGAAATCTTGTGGTTGAGTGTTATCATAGTTTGTGAAGTGCTAGTATAGTTGAGAAATGTTGACTATTGAACTAGTTTGTTGCACAGTTACAATATGCAAAATATGTTCAAAGATTATAAAAGGAGTTTAACACCTCTAAAATTATCCTATTTTTGTGTGCACTTCCCTTTGTGTGATTTCTTTTTTCTTATTGAATATTGTTGTCATTTTAGGTTAATAATATATGGCTTTATAGTCATTGAAGCCAGTATGAATTTATAAAATGAAAATTGAACATTTGCCTGATGTGACTGCAATTTGCTATTCAAAGTCTGGTCCATGGACCAGCAGCTTTGACATCACCTTGAAGACTATTAGAATGTATAATGACTAGCCCCACTCAAACATGACTGAATTAAAGTATTTATTTTAACAAGGTTTTAAGTTTTAATGAGAGAAATTACAGAGCAAATGTAAAGTTTTTGCCTAGAGGCCAACAAATTACAATCTTATTATTAACTAGGTTGATTTTTTAATATAGTCATAAGGAAATATATTATTGGCTAAAATAAAATGGGAAATAAGATGAGAGAAAACCAGGTATCAGCTATGTTATCATTTAATATATGTCTGACTTGCAGTTAATGGTAAGAGCAGTGTGAAGAGAGATTAGTTTTTAATGGTCAAAAGAGATGAGACAATGTAGTAAACCCACTATTATTTTCTAGTTGATAATCCTATTCTCAAATTAGCTTATTTTTTAAGTTGAGTTTAATGCATTAAAAAGGGAAATATTATAAACTTAGACTAGAACCTTTAATCAAAGTATAATTAGCAAATAAAATAGCTTTGGAAATAAAAAGAGAATGAACATTAATATCAATAACGTGCTAATTGTCTTTCCTTTCTGTTGACTTTAGGAAGATTTGGGCCATAATCTATTTATAAGATTGAGACTTAGTGCTGTTATTGATGCCTTAATTTCATATCTTTACAATAAGCCAAAAAATATATTTGTTTAAATAATATTCAATTTAAAGTTGATATTAATTTACATAAATGTTGATAGGATTCATGTCTGGTGAGATATCTATGGTGAATATGCTACCAAAAATGCTAAGTGTAATAGAGACTATAATGAATTTCTTGAAACATTTTCTTTTAGAGAGGATTTTTATGAAACTAGTTGTCATGTCTGTGTTCAAATTTATTGTTTAATTAAATATAATTAATTATAATTCAGTAACTAATTACTAAATTAATTAATTACAATTGAGTCAAAGAATTCTCTGTCAAATAACTTCTTAAATTATGTTGTCGTCTTTTTTTTCTCTTATTTTGATGGGCTACTATGAGGGACATGAGTCCTATTATTCTAAATTTGTGTGTGTGTGTGTTGTGTGTATGTGTGCAAAAAGCTTTATACTTGATCCAACATCATGCTCAGTGTTGTTCTTCAGTATTGCCACTTCTGATATATACTTTTTTTCTGTGTTTTAATTTCTATGGTCATTGATATTCAGTGACTAAAGAAGTTATCCTTTATGGACACACTGTGAAGGAAGAGTGTGACCTACTGATCTTTCTAAAATGAGCATGTAGTTGGAAGCTTGGTAACTTCTCACAAAGCCATTCACTACTTGATATGATTTGTACAAACTTGGAGGCTGCCTGGGCAATTGCTTGTTTCTCAGTATCTCATTCCTAATGTCAGAGACCACTTTTCATCTTCTTGAGTGCCATTGGCCTCCTGACATCATGATTTTAAGGATACAGGAAAGCCCCCTTACTTTCAGGAAGCTTATCCGCTGCTTACCAATAGATAGAAGTTTATTTTTCTTTCAATTATTTGACATTTTGTCTTTTATAATCTATTTAAATATGACACTTTATATAATTAAGAATGAACCTTAAAATGACAAATGTAATTATTAACATTTACACGTATAACATCTAAAGTCATTTAGCTACTACGATTTGTGAAAACTTGACTTCTATTTTGGAGAGCTATTTTTCTGAGGAAAAAAAGTTATGTAGAATAGCTTGAGAGCTCAACTGATTGAAAAAGCTAAAAGTTCCTAGTGAGTTGAATCGTGGACCCCAAATTCCATGATGAGCACATTGGGAAAAGTGTCCAATGACAAGTGTTATCTAGAAAAGCAGTGGAATATTTGAGATGCACACACAGAAACAGAGGAGAATTCCATGTGAAAAAAGAGGAAGAGATTGGACAGATGCATCTCCAAGCCAACAAATGCCAAGAATTGGTAGCAGCCACCAGAAACTGAGAGGCGAGGAAGGTCACTTCCCTAGAGTGTCCCTCTTTGGAGGGACCATGATGCTGCCAAACCCCTTGATTTTTGCAGAGGGGAAACCCTGAAACTGCCATAGCAAAGGTCTGAAGCCTCAGCCTGTTTCCATATAATTATTGATTTAGAAAAGAGTTAGAAATGTACCCACATAGTTATTCCTTTATATAATCATATATAATCTTATAGTTACTCACTTATAATCATAAAGACATATACTCAATATAACCTTTAATTTTATTAATGATTATCAGTTATGAAGCATGGAACTGAGGTGACACTGTGAACAAAGTGATCCTGAGGCAAGATGCCCTAAGCCCTCTGTCATGCCCGCATAAGGGCTGCTGGAGGGCGCCTCGGCTGTGCAGCAGTGCCGGAGCTGGGAAAGTGCCCGCTGTTTAGCCAGCTAGGGAAGGAGGCATCCAAAATGACAGAGTCATCTCCTTCCTGGGGAAGTTAGGAGAAAACTCTGCTTCTCCAGGCTTTTGTGGTAAGGCCTGATGGCTGTCAGGGAAGCCCACAGACATCCAGGGGCTTAACTGTCTCTATGTGTCTACTCTCACGCCCTGCTTCTGCACCTGGTTTCTCTTTTTCTTAAAAGATAAGAATAATAGTAACATAATCTTAGTGTCCTTGATGTTTCTAACAAATATGCGAAGAGCGCTGATGCATTAGGTTTTCTTCTCGCCTCTGCTCCTTGAAAGTCTTGGGCCCCCTTTCTTCAAGAAACGTGATTTACCTGACCCTACCAACAACCATCATTACCTCACCCTCCCTTCCCTGCCCCCTGCTTTGTCCTCAGTAAAAGTCAGAGTGTCCAGGCACTCGGTGCCACTGCAGGTCTCTGTGCTTTGGTTGGCAGTGGACCCCCGAGCCCAAACTCTCTTTTCTCTATCTCTGTGTTTGTGTCTTCCATTTCTACAGTTTCTCGTCTCCACAACAACAGGGAGGGACTCACAGAACCCTAGAGGGCTGGACCCTATAGGTTTCAGGTTTTGAACCTCCAGATCTGTGATAGAATAAATTTCTTTTTTTTAAAGCCACTAAGTTTGTGGTCATTTATCATGTCAATTCTAGGAAATTAATACACTATTTATTGTACCAACCAGTTCCCAAATCTAATGGGTTAACAAAATATATGTTTCTTGCTTACTCACATCATAATCTCATGTTTTGACAGGTAGGACACAGCTCCATGCAGTCATTCACTGACCCAGGTTATGTCCATCAGGTGGCCCTGCTGGCTTCTAACATCTCTGCAAAAGGGACAAAAGAGAATAGATGATCATTGAGATGTTTTTTGACCATGTGTGAAAGTGGCATACATCACTTTTACTCACAGGCACACTCAGATCACTAGGATTCAATCATATGACCCCAAACTAATCAAAATGATGTATGAAAAATGTACTCTTCTTGAAAGCCAAGAAAGGTGCTTTTGGCAAACACATAGCATTTTCTCTGCCAAAGTCTGACTTCCAATATGAAATATCTGCTTTACTCTTACTTCTACACATAGAAAACACGAATGACCTCTCCAATGAGGTGAACAAAATTCATTTAGTCACTGTCTCCGACTTGAAGTCTGAAATCTTCAGGCAATGTGTTGTCTTTTTCATTGGGTCAGCATCCTATAACCTGAAAATACTTTTTATCTGGTTCTATCCCCAAAACCCAATAGTATGACAACACTGTCATGTGAAAAGGTAAAGAATGGGCTTCATGTAGCATATGCTGGTAGAGAAAAAGTCTAAAACTTGCTTGGTGAACATTGAAAGAACTATGTATTTTGGAAGAGGGAGGAGTTTATTGATTAGATGCTAATTCCACTCTCTGCAAGAAACTCTCCTAGGGCATGCCTGGCTCTGCCTTCTGTGAGGACTGCTCAGGTTTTGCAGCCTGTCTCTTAGCCTGCTGATTATTAAAACTACCCCCAAATCCTCCAATGTTTTAGACCAAGCTCATAATTTCCTTTATTAAAAAATACTTTTGTCACAAACAGCATCTTCTATCTGTTTCTTGTCATTTACATGGACTAGTAGCCATATCTAAAGTTCTTTCTCTGATATGATTCACAAATATATTAATTCTTTTAATTCCTCACTCAAATCTTGACTCTATACTTAATATCAGCTCTTCTGAGGCTGTCAGGAATTTTAGGAAGGATGGATTCCTGATCTAAATTTGAACACTAAGCTGAATTACTTTATTCAACTGAAAAGTTTCACTGAATGAGAGTCTTTCCTTTTTTATTTCTTACTTTTTGGGATCTAGAAGGCGTTAGCAAGAAAAATTCTAGATTCTCATTTTCATTTATTTCTGCTTGCAAACTTAGCCACTTTTTTTCTTAGTCTATCTCTTTCTTACAACACATGACCAAACTTAACAGAGGCAATCAACACATACATACATTGATGGCTTTGTCTTCTAATCTTTTCCCTAAGATCAAGTTCAGCAGGCACAGGTTATAGACAATAGTGTACCAAATGTGTTTAATGCACACTGTGATGCCTGTCATAAGTCATGCCACAGTCAGTGCAAGCTGCCCCACCTAATCAATTCAAGACCTAGGCTTCTTCCATCTTCAGCATGTAGCTCCAGGAGACTGCAGGAGAGCAGCAGTGAGAATGCAGGATCGTGGAAGAAGATTTCTGGCTGAGTCTGGGAATAGTATACATCAATTATACTCAAATTCCACTAGCCAGAATGCAGAGATATCTACCCAATACAAAAACAGGAGAGGCTAGGGATTATAGTCTTCTTGTATGTCTGGGAAAATGAAATGGTTTGGGGAAACACATAGCATTGTTTCAAACCTAGGCTCCAGAAATCCCTTTTCTTTTTCTCTGTAGCCAAAGAGTCTAAAGTAGTTCCAGTTCAGAGACTGGAGCTAGAAAAGGGTCATGATCACTTCATTGAGCCATTCAGAGATCAGCTGTCAGAAGCTATGTTATATTCCAGGACACCCCGGGCTTTGATATTCAGCCAATAGATACTAAAAGAGAAGGGAGAAGACATGCCCATTTTTCAAATATCTGGACCATTAAATAATATACTTTGCTTCCAGCCATTTTATCCCATTAAAAACTAGTCAAACAGCCCCATTTTTGTGGCAAATGATGCCTAGAAATGAAGCCCTGGAATGAATGCCTGCTTCCTAGCAATTATTCCATATGACGGAAAGAGGAGTATTTCAGGAGGGACAGACGAAGGGCCAAAAGTGCCTAAACATGAGTGAAGTTTCAAGAAAGAAGACAGTAAAGCTGATAGGCTTGCTAACCTAATATTTTTGGCTAGGATTTGTGATTAATTCTTTAAAAAGTAATATATTTTAGTCATTAAGGCTGTGATTACATGGATTAATGACATCAATACATTTAATTTATTTAATTTGCTGACCTTTTTATAATCACATCACCTCAGTGTTTAGATGAATAGGTGCCTTGCCTCCAGTGACCTGGGTGTAAGTGCACATGGCCATAGTGTAGCCTTTTTAGACCACACGGTGAATCATTTTTTCTTTGCATTTTATTTTGTAAAATGTAAATAACAACGAACCTTTTCTGGGACTGAGAATAAGATTCCCTGCAGCAGTAAATACCAGCAACAGTGGCAATTTCCACTTTAAAAAAAAACCACAAGGTTGGCCCACGATCTTCACTTCTTTAGTAAACAGAGCACCTAATATCCAAGGCAAGCAGAAATCTAGATGATTCATCTGCCTTAGCCACACTACCAGCTAAATTGTATATTTACCAAGAGTCATATCTATTTTTAATAAATTATTTTGTATACAGCTGAAATATTGCAGGATGAAATAAAGTTGTTGTTTGAGTTGTTAGGAAGATTTATTATAGAACATTTCCAAAAAGCATTCTGTAGAATTAGTTGAGGATAAAATGATTATAAAGGTTTGGGAAACTAGATAAAGGTACGAAAAATAAATCACCTAAAGGATTCTGCACTTTTCTTTCCAAGTATCTTTAATTTCTTACTTCATTTTAAAGGAATGTAAAGTTGTATTTATCAAAAAAAGGAAGAGTTGTGGGTTAAGCAAGAGCAATGATGAGAAATTTCAACCAGGAACTTTCCTCTACTGCCCATAGTGGTAGCAGACATTGTTGACGCTTCATGCTCCACCCACAGCTTTTCTATGTTCACCTGTACTTTCAGTGCACAGTGCCCAGCAGCTTTATAGTATTCCATGCCACATGGCTGCATTCCTTTGACTTTCTGCCTGAGGGTTTCCCTTAGAGATACAGAAGCTTGCTGAATCCAAAGCCAAGGTCACCTAAAGTGCTAGGGGTTTAATGCTCCCAGGTAAAACTCTCATTCAATGAAGCATAGAAATCAATGAATAAATATATAGTCAGGTATCTATCTTTTTTAAAGGATAGTTTTGAAATAGCACACAGTTCCTCAGAGAATTTCAAATGTGATTGAATTTCAGTCTCCACAGCTAAACCTATCCCTTTATCACTTTTCTCCCCTTCTCTAAACCATCTTCCCTATATTATTCATTGTGCTCTCTGGGACCACTTTTAAATAAGCTACTTGCACTTCATTCTTATCTCTATTGAAGAAAAAGTTTGACCATATATGTAAATACCTACAAATATATCTGTTAACATATTCATTTCTTTCTTCTAGTGTCAATCACGTTGGACAAGGATTTTTTTCAAAGGCTTTGTGAGATTCAGATGAGCAAAGTGACTAAATACTTAGGCTCTGAATTCACATCCCATCCCTGCTATTCTTAGGAAATATCCTTTATTCTTAGGACAGATTACTTATCCTTTCTGGACCCAGTTTATATTTGTAAAATGGAAAATAACTAATGATTGGTTCTAGTTATTAGCTTAAGGTATCATGAAGATTAAATTGGTCAATGCATGCAAAAATACCAGCAATATTTAGTTTGTAAACTGCAAATAGTAGATGGTTAGTTTTGACTTTTGAAGATGCCATGAGCCTTCCAAAATGCATATTGACTTCTGTATACCAGATGGATCTTTCAGAGCCTGTGGTACATGTCATAGTATTTTAGGACAGCAATCAGCTTCACATTCTAGAAAGATATTTGATAAAAAACACCTGGTTAAATAAGCTTCTGTGGGCAATTAATTATATTCTCTTTTTGAAATCTAACAGGATATTGTGGGACGGCCCCTGGAAGGACTAAAAATCATTCTCCTATCCTTCTTCTTCTTCTCCTTCCTCCTTTTTTTTTAAAACAAACCCTCCCATTCTATATTTTGTTTTTTGGTCAGTGTGAAAATAAATACATTTGACTTCCTTTTCAACTTCTAGATTTTATAATTTACTGACATAGAACTTGATAAGTATATTTGTTGTAGGTTTTTCTTTAACTATGCATTAACAATATGAGGCATTCACTTAGTTTGGCTAGTGAATCTCTGCTGTTGGTTTAAACCAAGTATAATCACCAGCACAACCAATTTAGCTCTAAGTCTCTGCAAACTTTTGGATATTGTGCTGAGCAGATTTAGTGCAAATTCTATAGCATGCTGTTTTTTATGTTACGTGGATATTTTCTATGGGATCCACAGAATTATTTCAAAATGATAATGTCCTTGATCTCAAGGTATCTCAAATGAAGAGGACTTTTATAGATTAACATATAAAAGAACGTGATTATATAAAGCCTAAAAAGTCACCATCTATTTTGGATGAAGCATTTATAGCTCATTTTATGCAAGCACTGATAGGAAAGTGCTAAAGTACAGCACTAATCCAGGAGTGGTTTTGCTGTATAGTAGAAATATGCTAGTGAGAAAAAAATTAGGGGCAGAAAGATTAGCTTTCTTTCTTTTGTATTTCTTAGTCATAGAAATCTGTATTAAGAAAAGAGATTTCAAGAGCCTTTGAACAAGAAGAGAGAGGAAGAATGACATAACTGAACAACAGAGATGAAGAGCAGGGTTTCCTGAATTCTATGAGCAGAACAATTGGAGAGATGAGGGAAATCTGTGTCAATCCAGTGGAATCACACAGGGTGTTTAAGTAAAGCTTCCTTTGCTCAAAATAAATTTTAAAAGGAAATTAAATTCTAACCATGTCTTTGGCATAAAATGATCCTATTTTCTCATCTATCCTCATTCTCTGAAGGTATACAAGAATGTTTCAGGTACCTGCAAAACTGGAAGAATCGATTATACTTTCCTTGTCTATTACATGTTGATTTTTATATAAAAATAAGAGAAAAAAGCCTTCAAATTATCACAACATTTCAGTTAGTAGATTTTGATAGTCCTTGGATGGGATATTTGGGAACAGAAAGTACAGTTGTTTTTTTTGTTTTGTTTTGTTTTTTCCAGAAAGATTATAGCCCAGAGTAGCTAAGTTCTTTTCAAAATTTCAAAATGCTTGATTGCTTTAGGTAAATTACCTAAGCTAACAGTTATGCTTTAAATGTAATAAAAGCCAGTCCTTCCACTCTTGAAGGCAGAGATGCTATAGCTTGTTTAAAAGTTCTTACCTTATTAACAAATGCTAATTATGAGTAATGGAAGTCAAATTAGTTTTCATTTCTCAAATAGCTGTACTGTATTTGCAAAGAATTTTAGAGAATTTGAATTAAGTTTGTTTTAATTATAATTTGTTTTCATAACAGCCAACTGACAGGTGATACTTGCACTTGCTTGAATTACATCCAGAATTAATGTTTTCATGTTTGTAGCTGTATAAATTATTATAGCTCAATGATAATATTTAGTCATAAAATAAAACATATAAACACTTTTAAAACAGACTGAAGTTGTTTTTTTCCCTAAGTAGATTATTACCTATTGGGCATGCACTTAACATCTGTGATATCTAATATAAAATCCAAGTTACCTTGAATGCTTCTGCTACATAAAGAGGTTACATTTTCCTCTTGTGAATCAAATTGCCTCATTTACAAATAAAAATAAAGAATATCACTATATTTTCCCCCTGTCTCACTGTTGCTTCAATTGTTATGCTATGTATATTTACTTTCAAAAGTGATAGAACTTTAGGGAAAAAAAAAGGAAATGAACTTTTCTGTTCAACTTACCGTAAAGCTACCCAGGGGCAGGTGTGACTAATCCTAGACTTAAAAATAGATTCTCTCTTTGGGAGGCCCAGGTGTGAGGATGACTTCAGCCCAGGAGTCTGAGGTTATAATGAGCTATGAGTGCACTTCTGTACTCCAGCCTGGGTGACGAAATTAATTAAAATAATAATAAAGAGTCTCTCATTGGATACACTATGAATGTTTATAGATCTTGTTCCAGCTATATTCAGGTAAAATGCAGTGAAGAAAGTGGAGAGAAGTGTAATTATCGTGAGGGCATATTACATGCTTAGAAATAGCAATCCGAAAGGTTATTTCCTTCTTCTAAACTTCCCTGGAAGTCGTATCTCATGAAAAGAAAAATTAAAGTCTTAGGTTACGGGAATTAGGGGGATACCTGGTTAGAAATTGTGAGATAAATCATAACTCATCCTTCTTGAAGTTTAAGTAGTGTTTCTGGGGTTTCTAGGTATTTTTGTCAATCAGTATTTAATGATTTACCCATTTCTTTGCCTAACGGGAAGATACTTATGAAGACTCAATCTTCTTCAGGGGACTCTACTTGATTTCCAATTCTAGTACTATATAATAAAACCTCAATTCTGCCATATATTAACTAGATGACCTTGGGTGGGCCTTGATTTACTAATCTGTGATATTAGACTGGACTAATTTAACTAGACTTAATACTTCTTGTGAATTAGATTCTCAACACAAATGAGTTTATTAGATGAATTACACTGACATTTATATCAACTTATCTTTGGGTCCCCAGTTTTTTTTCATGTCATTTTTTCATCTACCTATTTTAAGATTTTACCTTGATTAGATGTGTGAATACAGAATTAATCAAAAATATTGTGAAATTTGCTTTTCTGATAAAGTAGCTATTTGACATATAATAGCTCTAAGAAGCACTACTGAAAATTTTGTCTTCCTCCATCTTCTTCTTTTCCTCCTTCATCTTCTCTTGTTTATTTAACTTCATCCTCCTAAATAAGGGGTTACCAGCAGGTCTGTTATTTTATTATTTTGCTAAATGTTTTATTTACTTATACATTTTTTGTTAGTTTTCCTTGACACATAGGAAAGGAGCTCAAATGAAGCTCCTGCTACAGGAGTTTTCTCTTTTGCTTATTGGAACTTTCTTTTGAAAACATTTCATTTCAATCCTTAAATACCTTTCAAAATAATACTACTTAAAAGAAATTGCAAACCATTAACTGGATAGACATGTAATACATTATATAAAGGCACTACCTATAGACCTAATATAGTGTAGTAGTCTATAATACTTTGACTCCAGGTGTATACATAATTGCTTAGTAATTTGGATATAAACCATTTCTGGAATCCTTACAATAGCCAAATAAAAGACATTTCTTATTTCCAATATGGTTTCATTAATTTAAACAGATGGTATACGATAGCATGAAATTCTTTTTTCTAGGAGTGCTACTTTCCAATCTCAAATGGCTGTTAACAAAATATTCCTTATTGTTCCACAGAAGATAATTTAAGTCTCACTCTCCCTGAAGTTTGCTTCTGACACCTGCTGTGAACATCAAGCATATGCGTTTTTTGAAGACAAGAAATTGATCTCTTCAGTCTATGCTGTAGCTCACTGTAGGATCCTTACTTACAGGGTGGGCTAGACACATTCCTGTCCATGTGAACACCAGGCTTCAAGAACTCATATCTGAGCAGCATTTGCCATTCTCTAGGAGAAGGAATGGGTAATGCTTAAGGATAAGAATAATGGAATCATGATTAATAGTGGATTACTTTAATGCATGAAAATAAAACTTCCTGGAGAAAAGATTTTAATAATCTTTTCACTTCTAAGTTTCTAAGGCATTTTGAAAATATTAGTGCCACAGCCACTTCCTAGTGAGAAATGTCTTCCCAATAAATGCTCTCTATCCTCTCCATGAAGGCACAGCCCACGGGGTTCATTATCAACTTAATTTCATGAGATGTACCAATGTTAAAAATAGTTTTTCTGTCCACATGTTTTTCCAGGTCTTTATCAGCATCTTATTTCATCTGAGACAAAATATGTGTCAAATATATGACTGCTTTATTAGGGGGAAAAAGGCAATATGTTATCATTTTTGGATTTCTTTATGATTGCAAAATTGAATGGAGAGCTGAAATTATAATCTGGGAATTCTCCCAAAATCCTATTATTGAGACAAATATTTGGGACCCGAGCAATTAGTTTCCTGTATTGCTCACATTCATTTCACAACTACTTTTCTGCCATATCATTTTTCTTGAATTGACATGTATTTAAAGACACTCTTATAAGAGATAAATGTTACTTTCTTAGTAGCTATCCTTCAGACATAGTACCATGTGATTATACATTTACCTAACAGCCTGTTAATGAAAATAGGCATTTGTAATACATTGGACTCCCAGTTTTTTTTTTATGCTACTTTATGGCAATAGGATATTTACTTTGCTGGAAAAGGTTCTTCAATGCTATTGAAGGTTTATCAGTTTCTGTCTGACAAGAAATAGCTTGGGTTGCCTATGAATGGAATGGGCCAATAACCTAGATAAAGATCAGATAATATGTGAGCCCTTAAGACACTTTTGAGATATGATAAAACATGTCAAGGTATGAAGGGAAACTATCTCAGTAACCTTCAAACCACAGAGTATTCGTTTTGAAAGATTAATCTTCATAGATTTTGAATCAATTTATGCCGTTCGAACACAGGATGAGACAGCAAGGCAAGGTGCTTCTCTATTCTATTTATACTTCCTGAAGGTTAACTTCTCAAATGTATGTGTACTTTGCATTTGGAGAGCTGTCAGATGATTTTTAAGACTAGAAAACAGATTAGATTTGGAGATTGTATTTCCTATCCCCACAGAGAATTTGCATTTGAGCAGAAAGTTGACTTTTATATGCAAAAACGAAAGAAATTTTATGTTTTTATTTAGTTTTTGGAAAGGTAAGTAACACAGAGATTGCACTAGCTAAGCCACAGGTAGAAAAATAATTCTTTAAAGTATTTAAATACATCTTAAAAATGCTATGCTCCCACATTACATTGGGTGTACAATTTAAAATACACGATTTTTGAGTTGTGAAAAATATTCTGGGGCACATATTTTTACAGAAATTCTTGAGTTCAGTTTGTATGTTTTATGCATGAACACTTGCAGTGGCAAGCCAAAATGACTTATTAGAAAGGGTGAATTTTCTGTAAGCACCTGAGCATTTGGGTGATCTATGTTTTTGGAACAGCACTAGCTTAACTAGATGTGAGAGGGTTAGATATTTTGGGAAGTAGGGTCATTAGCATAATGTGGGTTCTTCTGAAGCAGGGGGAATGTAAGTGATCTAAACGTAATCAAGGTCATGAAGCAGCAGCTGATGTTCAAGTCAGCTAACATTCTTTTTGATTTAGGCCACCTTGATAGAAGGATTTTTTTTTTTCAAAATGTGTGTAACGATGCTACGTCCATTACCAGATTATATAAGGAAAGTGATCATTATACTAACTAATATGCCTTTGTAGAGCCTACCCTGTGAATGTTTGTGATTTCACACATATGCAATTAAGATAGCAAATAGCCAGTTTAAAGAAAAGGCAAATTCACTGTCACATGAAGTTGATTTTTCTAGTTCCTAAAATTCCTTTCTAAGCAATGATCCTTAATGACAGTGGATTACATGTTGTCTTTCCTAAGAGAGAAGCAATGACAAGATAAGATGGCTATGCTATGATTTGTGATATTTCTTTCAGGAGCTTTCATAGTTCATAAATAAACCTAATTATAACTCACCCACAAGAAATTCTGACAATAATAAAGTTTATGACTGCTAAAACTCAGCAGGTTTGTGGTGTTTTCCAGCAGCTATTTTGGGTTACTTTATGAAGGGTGTGAAATGAAGATCAGTCAATCAAATCAGGGTGACATTCATTTATAAGACTTGTGAGAAGACTAAAGATAAGGTTTAAGGTGCAGTTCAATTATAAAACTGATTCGGAGAAATGATGTAGGCTAGTCTATTCATTTTCACTCCTTGTCCTCTAGGTCAGACACGGTTTGATGTATAAGTCCAAAGCTGCAATTTGCAATTTAAAGAATTACTAATAGAAAATCACAAAGAGTGGAAAAGCCTAGTTTCGCACCTCTGCCCTCTGGTATCATTGTGAGAAAAACATAAGTTATGCCATTACCTTAGGATAATATTGCATGATTACATCCCAGGCTCACACAAAAATTAAAGATCGATGTGGATATAATATTTGAGAGAGGGGTTCAAAGTTCCCTGAAGCCTGTCTCAGGTTTATAAAATTTGCTTTAGAGAAAACAGCTGCAGGCTATTCTCTATTTTTTTTTTTTACCTGAAATAGTTTATCTGTAATTCTACACAATTTTATTTCTACCCCCATATCAATTGTTTTAGCCTTTTCTCATAGATCCTCTTTCCCAATCATTTTCATTGCTCTACTTTGTATATGTTCCAAGGTTTCCCCAACTCTCTTAGTAGTGAAGGCACAAGTGCCAATAAGGATCTTTTCATGAGCAAAGCTGAATGGAATCACATTTGTTTTTCCCTCTGTTGCAATAACTCTGGGACTGTCAAGGAGAAAATAAATATTTGTTACTTTTGGTAATGAAAAAAGTATGTGTGACTCAGCAACACATGGGGAGCAGATGTGTTGAGTAAGAGCCCACTGCTGCACAACAGACCTGTCACTAAGTGAGGCTATAAATAGAGAAAAATTAGAAGAGAATAAACTTCATCCCTGGTTCTGCTCGATTGCATTTAAACTAGAATTACTAAAGATTTTTGTTTTTGATGTAAGAACAATTCTACTCTATATAGGTGTCTGGTCAAGATATGCTTAACTGAGCCAGGTAGTTGGAAAATAACTGTCCCTCCACCCCTACCATCACATGCACAGGCAGTCTGAACAATGGGAGTCCTGGGGATGTTGAAACACATAGAAGTTAAAGGGTAGGTATTTTGCTCCAGAAATTGCTGGATTGGCAGTATTATGTTGACCATCTCTGCCTTTTTTTGTTATAGAAGGTGAGGCTAAAATTTTACTTTGAACTTGCCTGGGCGTTTTTCATAGGGGAGGTTTCTGAGCTCCCCATTGGTAAAGTAAATGCTTGTAAAAGACATATTCTACTGGATCAAAGTCAGCTCTAGAAAATTGGCCACATCTCATCGCAGATAAAATTGTTCAGCCTGGGGGCTGGTAAGAAAGCTGGATTTGGATTAATAAATAACTCTAAGAATTCAAATGTGTAGACTTTACTAAACAGCTGCCACTTAGCAAGTATCTTTTCTGTAGGTGTGAATTTCCTAGAAATAATTCACTTGTGATTTTGCAATAGGACTTTTTCAAGTTCATATTGATACTTTGATACTTCCATCAGGGTATTTTTTTTTAACACTTATAAAAATTCAATGGAAAAGGTCTGCTGCCATCTCTTATAATTTGCCAGATAAGTTATCTGTACATATAACAATGGACTAAAAAGAAGGCAGGACAATTCGAAAGGTCCTATGACAAAGCCAACTATATTATCATCTCTTGAAGTCTAGAAGCCAGCCTTAGTTATCTTTGTATATGACAAAACAATGTAATATTGTCTAGAATATAATCTATGCTCACTGTACATTTGTAAGATGACATGAACAATTCTCTCATAGCTACCTACTATTAGGATGAGATTTTGACACTCTCTCCTAAAACCTAATTCTGGAATGTTCTTGTCTCAAGACAATTCTTGGTTGCTTCACAAGGAAGTTCTCTTTAGTCAGATCTATAGCTTGAAAGGAAACAAACTGAGAAGGCTAAATATTAAAATGACATTTTGTTATGGTATCCCATAAGGTATGTTCTTTTATTTCAAAATAAAAAATAGTATTAAGTGAATTAGCTGTGGTGACTACATATTCACTGGCTGAAGCCAATGAATTCACTGGCTGAAGCCAATTTCCATTACTAATTTCCAATCAGTAATGGAAACATTACTTTGATATCTGTACTTCAATAAAAATTGACAGTTTTGTTTTCTACATATCACATGCAAAATGCGAATAACTCTCATACTATTTAGGTAGAAGTCTCTGCTCTGAGGCAGAATTGATTAGAGTAGCATTCTTTGCTTCTGCCCTCCCCTCTCATCCTGCTTTTTTCTTCTTTACTTGATTGCCAAGACTGCTTATTCACTGAAAATTACACTTGTTTGAGAATGCCTTACTGATAGACATAGCAGGAACAGATAATTTGCAGAATCACTTATCTAAACTGCATTGCAAAAAAATCTAGCAGCCAACTTTTGTCAATAGGAGACACCTGAGTTGTTATCCTAGGAAGAATTCTTGCTCTTCAGGCCTGTGAATGATAGGCATTTTATAAGCTCTTTATCCAAATGCTGTAAAGCTAAGGTCAATAAACCTCTGGGTGAACTACAGTCAAGAATAATTTTATTTTCAGGTAATTCATCGAAATCAAAACAATAAAAATACTCATTCTTTATAAGAGCAAGTTTTCTTCTTATGTTTTACAGGTTTTATAGTCCCCAATTTTTCAATCCGCTTTCAATATCATGAGTTAATTTCCAGTATCCCAGAGCCTCACTCCTCTTTACTCTCTCTTTCTCCATATATCACAGGCACCAAACTCTCCTAAATGAATATCTGTTTCTCATAGTTTAATATACCATTCTACTGGCCTTACTTACAAATATGCTGTTTTCTTATTAGATGGAAAAGTGATAGGCCTCTCACTGTTTAATAATACAAAATAATTATCTATGTACAAATTACATGTATATGGAAACGCACTCCAACATAATTACTGCTTATTGTCATAAAACGTCAATTCCAATTCCAAAGTTTCACCTGCAATTTTAGTGGTTGTTTTATTTTCCTCTTAAGAATAAATAACCTGTTTCCTCACTGCTTCATTCATTTTTTTAAATTAATTAATTTTTTTATTGTACTTTAGGTTCTGGGGTACATGTGCAGATCATACAGGATTGTTGCATAGGTACACACATGGCAATGTGGTTTGCTGCCTCCATCCCCCCGTCTTCATTCTTAGCTCAGTTTTATTTTCAGGCATTGATCTATTACTGAACCTTGCTGACATATACACATGTGCTCTCTGACACCCCAATATTCTGTGGTACATAATATGCGACATCACCAGTTCCCATCTGTCTTCTGTCTTGTCCCAAACCAAGTCATGCTCATGTTAAAAATTCTATAACTGCCATCATCTTGGAAATGTCATGACATTCATGGATCAATAAAATCTTTTCCCAGGGAGGATGAGAAATATATGAAAAGAGCTCACTAAATACAAACAATTTCTTTTTAAAGGTTCAATGAATGAGTAAGAAATTTGTGTGAGAGTAATTTCAGGAAGGGGGTGTTAGATAACTACAAAAAGGGACTGACAAGGTGGCTTAGAGGAGTGTGAGTATGGGGAGAAAAGAGTTCAATTTGAGATGCCTGCAAGACTTCGTCTTAGAGGTTATTTTCCTTAAAGAACTGCAGGTGAAAGGAGGAAGAAAGTGCAGAGGCTCTCTCTTCATTAGGGACTGTGAAGTGCAGAGGCTCCTCAGTGGCCACCACGTCTCTGCAGTTTACTAGGCCATACCAAGATATAATGAGGTGCTTTGTATGCGCTGTGCATGAGAGAGAAAATCAGCTCACCAAATGACTTTTTTTTTGTGGGTAATGACTTACAGTCAGGGGGCAGTTTTGCGAATTTGAGGAAACATAAGGATTCTGGAAGGAGTGCTATGTGTCCAGGGAATGGAATAGAAAACAAAAAAAAGCATTTTGATGTTCATACTCTCAATGTCACCCTAGAGCAAATAAAGAAGGGGAAGAATTGTGTTATAAAGGCTGTGACATCAGAAGGATGAGCAAAGCAATTTTACAGTTATAGTTAGAAAATCATTAAACTCTGATGTTTAATAGATAGCTGAAATGAAGAAGGTAAGCAGAATGTCAAGGTCCTTTTAAAGAGCTTAAAGATTACAAAACAAATAAAATTCTGGCAGCTTCTCAGACACTTGCAGGCTGGAGAATTCACAGAGCAACAAGGCATATGGGTTTTTCTCTTTTCTTTTCCTTGAACACAAGCAAAATGTGAACAAAAGGGGTACTAAGTGTTTCCAGCAACAATGTGTCAGGTGTGACTGATGAGATCTTTTAAATTGACCCATTTTCCAGAATTCAATTAAAGTATTTTAGCTTATTACTTTCTGTGGATTTCAATATAAACAGTTCAGTTAGATGTGTTTTGTCCAAGAAGTAAAAAAGAGTTAAGGTCAATCAAAGTCATAACATAGTTCTATAATTCAACAAGATTTTCTCCAAGAGCTAAATTAATATAGTTACGTGCTAAATATTACTAAACACATACTCTCCTACTTATATATTATTCATTAATGATATATAACAAATTAATTTCTGGAGTAAGAAAGAAGTTACAAAACTAATAATCGAACTAAAATTAACTTTGATTTTCTCAGGGTAACACAAATATAGATAAAATGTTTGCTTTTCTATCATAAGGTAAGTGGAAGTATTTTTATTTTAGAAGAGGTTCTAAAATTTTTAAATTTTGAAGTTTACATCATTAGAAGGGCTATATCCTATCCTTTGTTTATTTGTTAAAAACAAAACTGTGAGAAATTATTTCTTAATTTTATTTGAAGCAGTAATATAAATTATAAATGAGAATATGTTTATAATTTTATGTAAGACAGAGGCACTTAACTTTCATAGGTACTTTGGTATATTTTGCCTCTTGATTAACCTGGGAACTACATTTCCAGAATCTGGAAATTATGAGTCTGGTTCAGAGTAGGCAAAAAAGGAACTTATGCAAAGTTGGGAAGGTGGAGGTGAAACTCTGAAGGTGGATGTGAAATTCTCTGAAGGTCATTCTGTGGTTTGATGGCATTGCAGACAGACTCAGAGGGGTCCCGGTAGGTTGTCATCTGTCTTTTCTTTCTTCTGCTAACCGAGCAGATCTTTTCAACTATAGTCTCTATTGACTAACAGGTTAGGCTCACGGCTACCACCAGATGGCTGGGGACTCATGGAGGTGGTAGTTACAAAAATACACAAGTTCTCTTATATTTCCCCATCACTTTCCCCTTGGTGAACCCACTCATGCTTGGAAGTACTTGGCTTAGCAGATTGTTTGGTTGGTGACTCTTCCTCTGAACCTATGTCACCCATATCCTGTCTTTACTGCTCCAGATTCTCCCACAATTGTGGATTATATATTTGAAAATAATATGACTAACATTTGCTTTATTTGAGTCTGAATAAACGTAGGCATTTTATTAGCATGTAGGTATTTTCTGTATCAGTTGCCATGTTAGTCCATATTTTAATTTCTCCATCTATTTCAAACAAAGTACTTTGTGATTCTAAAAGGCTATACACCAAGACCTTCTTACAGATAGTTTTGTTCATCAAGTTTGTGATTTTTACTGCAATATATGTAGAATTGGATATTTAGAATATCATTCTACATGGACAAATTGTATAGAGGTCAGAATTGCTTTGAAGTGAATTGGTGTCACCCTGTAATCTAGGTACTTGTGTTGGTAAATTGGAGCCTACTAATATTTTTTTAAAAACAACAAATGAAGCAATTAGGCAATACTGATCAAAATTCTTATATTTGTGCATTAGAAATTCTTCCCTTTTACAAATATGCCATTTGTCTCAAAAGGGGGACATATCTGAGTCATACACAGTAATTTTACTTAAATTTTGTTAAATTTATTATTGTTTATCTTTGTCACTTGCACATTTTATGAAATACATGCAATCTAAACCCTTTAATGTGATAAATTGTGCACACGTTTTACAATACACATGGAGTGCTAACAATACCTAAACTAGAGCATCATTGTTGAAAATAATTTGCTCTCATTCATGTAGAAACATACACTATGGATGCAACATCACTAGGGTTGGCATTTGAATCCTTGTGGTAGTAAGTATCAATGATTTTACAACTCTAATAGAATTTCTAAGCTCAAAGTTCTCAAAGTTAATGAGATTATTGTATATGTCTGAAAGGCATCTAATAGATTTCATCACATATCTTAATCATTCTTTTAAAGATACAAAATAGTACATTATATCTACTTACGATGAGATGAAAATTTGCTTATTTATGGCTATAAGTGCTTTCAAGTTACTTTTCTGTGAATGACCAGTACTGGTTAATTCTGTCCTTTGTGGGGTTGAGCTACTTCCCTGAGAAACTGGAGAACTAGGAGAAATATTTGCATTATATTAAATATAAGAATAAAATTTAGATGCTAGAAACAGACCTACATATGATCTAGATATAAAAGTTGACAAATACTTTTAAGCTAATTGTGATGGAAAATTAAAGATTGAGAAATGTCTGAACAAAATCATTGTAAAAAAAATAATTTCAATAAGAATCACAATGAGATAAAAATCAAATAATTCATAATTGTAGAAATATTATACAAAACTGAAGAACTCAAGAGATGAGTTTAATAGTCAATTGCACAAAACAAAAGACAAGATGAATTAATTCAAAGATAAGTCAACAGAAAATACTAAATGCAGAGAAAAAAGAATACAAAGCAAAAGAAAATAAGAGAATAGCGTAAGAGACACATGGGCATATTAAAAGCTTTAATATAATTATAATTCCGGTAAGAGAGATTAATCTCTTTCTGTGTCAGAGGCAATATTCAGAGAACAAATAATGAAGAATTTTCAAGATTTGGTGAAATATATTAACCTATTCCAAAAACTTAGCAAATCCCAGGCAATGACAAATACAAAGAAAACCACATCAAGAACCCTCATGGTAAAGTTATTGAGAATCAAAAGCACAGAAGAAACACTGAGAAAAACAAACAAAAAATGAACACATGGCTTCCAAAGGAACACTAGATGTCTTAGAATAAATTATTCAAATCAGAAAAAAATTAAATAATATTTCTAGAAAAAACTATCAGCTTAGGTTTCTAAATATGTTCCAAATATAGGTTCAAATTGTGTTCCTCAATAAACAGGGTAAGATAAATTTTGAAACAAATAAAACAGGCAATCTATTATTAGCAGACCAACACAAATAGACACACTTTTCAAGGGAGAAATGATCTAGATGGAAATGTGAAAGTGCTGCAGAGAATGAAAAACACAGGCAAGAGAAACAGATAGGCAAATATTAAATTCTACAGACTACCAAAAGGTAACAATAATATCTTGTGAGTTAAATTATATGCAGAACTATAAAGTATGATTCTAATAATATAAAAGGTAAGAAAGGTCAATGTAATTTACAGGTTCTACGTTTCCAGGTAGTATCAGGAAAGTAGTAGGAATACAAATTTTATTAGATTATAATAAATCAATGATTCATGTTGTAATGTCTAGCATAACCACTATAAGAATAGTAAAAAAAAAAAAATCAAATAATCACACGTCTTAAAAGAAACGAAAGAACACATAGAAATATTTGATTTTCTCCAAAAGAAGAAAGCAAAAGGAAACATAAAGTAGTTGAACTAAACACAAAACAAGTAATAAGTGGGTAGATATAGATCAACATGTAATTATATTTTATGTAAATGGATGACATACTCTAAATAAAGACTCTTCAAGTTGGGTTTTTTTAAAAAAACACAATGACTGTATTATTCTTGTAATAGAAACACTCTTTTTTTCCAACAAGTTCTATTTTAAGTTTCGGGGTTCATGTGCAGGATCTGCAGGTTTGTTACATGCGGTAACATGTGCCATTGTGATTTGTGGCACAGACCAACCCATCCTCTAGGTGTTAAGCACAGCATCTGTTATGCTTCCTGATGCTCTTCCTCCCCACCCCACCCAGACAGGCCCTAGTTTGTGTTGTCCCCCTGATGTGTCCATGTGTTCTTATCGTTCAGCTCCAATTTATAAGTGAGAACATGGGGTGTTTGCTTTTCAGTTCCCACATTAGTTTGCTGATGATAACCACTTCCAGCTCCATCCATGTCTCTGCAAAGGATAATGATCTCCTGTCTTTTTATGGCTGTGTAGTATTCCATGGAGTACGTGTACCACATTTTCTTTATCCAGCCTACTATTGATGGGTATTTAGGTTTATTCCATGTCTTTGCTATTGGGAATAGTGTTGCAATGAATACAATGCATGCATGTATCTTTATAATAGAATGATTTCTATTCCTTTGGTTATATACCTAGTAATAGGATTGCTGGATCAAATGGTATTTCTGCTTCTAGATCTTTGATTTTTGAGGAATCACCACACTGTCTTCCACAATGGTTGAACTATTTATATTCCTACCAACAGTGTAAAAGCATTCCATTTCTCCACAACCTTGCCAGCATCTGTTATTTCTTGACTTTTTAATAGTCACCATTCTGACTGGTGTGAGATGGTATCTTACTGTAGTTTTGATTTGCATTAAGTTAAACATTCTTAATATAAGAACACAGAGAGGTTAAAATAATTAGATTCAAAAAAATGTATCACAAAAATCCTAAACAAAATCAAGCTGGCCCAACAATACTATCAGACAATCTTAAAAGCAAGAGTTGGTAGAGCTGAGGAGAGACAGTTCATAACAATATAGGGTCTAATCCAACAAGAAGATATCACAGTCTTAAATCTGTACATTACCAAAAACATATTTTCAAAATATTCAAAAGAAAAATTGACAAAACTAAGAGGATAAATTGGCAAATCAACTATTATATTGGGAGATGTTAACATACCTCTCTTAATGGCAAATAAGGCAAAAAAATTAAGCATATTAGTATACTGAGCAATACAATTAACAAATTTATCCTAATTGATAAACATATATAAATAGCTGCAACAAAGATGACAGAATTCACACTTCTTTCAAGCACACATGAAACATTTACCCAAATTGTCCATTTGCTGCCACAAACAAAACCTCAACAAATTTAAAAAGATTAAGATAACACAGATGATGTTATCTGACCATGACCATATTACTAGAATAAATAACAAGAAGACAACTAGAAAAACTCCCTGGAAATCATACAACGTACTTGTAAGTAATTAATGAGTTAAATAGAACTGAAATTCAGAAATATAAAGTATTCTGAACTGAATGTGAATGATGACACAGCATCCTAAAATTTATGAGATGTAGATAAAAGAGAACTCAGAGGTAAATATATAGCCTTACAGCTAGGCAAGCAATAGCACTTCAAAGGTAAGGAAAGACCTAATAAATATAAAAGCAGAGGACAATAAAATTTCTCACACCCTTTCTGTTTCACTATCCACTGACTGCATCTGCCAAAAATCACTACACTTCTAACTTTATATGCTAGTTTTGTCTGTTCTTGAAATTTATACAATGGGATACCATATTTATTTATGTGTTTATAACTTCTTTGCTCAATATTATGTCCATTAGATTCATCCATGCTTCTGTATGTATCTGCAGCATTATCAATATGGTAAATTAAAATCATATTCTTTTCTGATGTTCATTCTTGAAATCCTAGGATTCTCTCAATTCAGTTGTGATGTATTCTTTTGTACATTGAAAGAATCAATTTTTTTTCCAAATTTTATTTTAGTTTTGGGGGTACATGTGCAGGTTGTCAAATCGCATATTTCTAGGGTAAATCACATGTCACTGGGGTTTGGTGATTTCATCACTCAGGTAGTGAGCATGGCACCCAATAGGTAGTTTTTTGATCTTCGCCCTCCTCTCACCCTCCACCCTCAAGTAGCCCCATTGTTTATTTTTCCCTTCTTTGTCTCATGTGTTTTCAATGTTCAGATACTCCTTGTAAGTGACAACTTGAGGGATTTGGTTTCTGTTCCCACGTTAATTTGCTTAAGATAATAGCCACCAGCTGCATCTATGTTGCTGCAAATGACATAATTTCATTTTTTGTATAGCTGCTTAGTATACCATAGTGAATATGTACCATATTTTCTATGTCCAGTCCACCATTGATGGGCAGGTTGAGTCTATGTCTTTGTTATTGTGAATAGTGCTGCAATGAACATATGTGTGCATGTGTCTTTATAGTAGAACAATTTATATTTCTTTGGTACATACCCAGTAATGGGATTGCTGGTCGAATGGTAGTTTTATTCTAAGTTCTTTGAGAAATCTCCACATTACTCTCCATAGTGCCTAAGATAATTTACATTCCCACTAGCACTGTATAAGCATTAAAAGAATTAGTTTTCTAATATGAAGAATTTTTCATCCGTTTTAAGACATCACACCTACTTGTCATTCTGCCCTTATGTAATTTTCACATTAATGTAAGGCCCATTGTATAAAATAAATTCTCTGTTGAGTCTCAAGGAAAGCTTTTAAAGGAGGGGATTATTTGTTAATTTGTGGTTTTGGAGAACTTGTACAGGCACACTTCAGAGATATTGTGAGTTTGATACCAGACCACCACAGTAGACCAAATACCACAATAAAGTGAGTCACAAGAGTTTTTTGGCAAGTGTATATAAAAGTTCTGATTACACTATACTATAGTCTAAGTGTGCAATAAAATGTCTGAAAAAAAAATGTACATAGGAAAAGGGGCCAAAAATCACCCGAACCTTATTCAAGTTGTAATCTTTTTGCTGGTGGAGGTTCCTACCTCAACGTTGATGGTTGCTGACTAATCAGGGTAGTAGTGATTGCTGAAGTATGGGGTGGCTGTGGCCATTTATTAAAATAACCCAACAATGAAGTTTCCCATGTCAATGGACTCTATCTTTCACAAAAGATTTCTCTGTAGCACGTGATGCTGTTTGAAAGCATTTTACTCACAGTAGAACTTTTTCAAAACGGAAGTAAATCCTTTCAAACCCTGCTGCTGGTTTATCAACTAAGTTTATGAAATATTCTAAATCCTTTCTGGTCATTTAAACAATGTTCAGAGTATCTCCACCAAGAGCAGATTTCTTCTCCAGAAGCAACTTTCAGGGCTTATCCAAAAGAAGCAACTCTTCATTCATGTTTGACCATGAGATTGCAGCAATTCAGTCCCATCTTTAGGCTCCATTTCTAATTCATTTCTCTTGCTATCTCCACAACATCTGTAGGTACTTCCGCCACTGAGGTCTTGAACCCCTCAGTCATTCATGAGAATTAGAGACAAAATTACTGCCACTGTAAGGTTGCTACAGGTATCTAGTGAATAGGGACCAGTTACACTGCTCAATATCCCAAAATGTACAGGGCAGCTTCTGAAAACGAATAATTATTAGTCCAAGACATCAATGGTGATAAAGTTGAAAAACACTGGAGTAGACCAATTTAATTTCTCCAATGGTTGTAGGTCTATTCTGAAATATATTTGCAAGTTGTCTTTTCCTAGTAAGCCTTCTATTTAAATGTTTATATTCATTGGTTAACTTTGTTCTTAGTTTTTTCCTAATATTTTAAATCCCTGCTATAATTGTTTCACTGTTGCTATTTATTGTCAGTATCGTTCTTTTGTACGTGTCTGCATTGGCTTATGCCATGTGCTAAAGGTATTGCAATCAAACTGGTGCTGTGTTTTAATATTAATTTTGTACTTTAAGCACCATAGAGTTTGATATTTTGATTTTGAATTTCAAATCCATGTTATGTTCAGCACTATTTTAGGTTCTCAGATTAGTTCTTTATTCACCTAAATTCCAGGGAAAGGCCTAAGTATAATTAGAGTCCCTTTTTACCTACAGGTACCTACCCTTTAACTGAGGGTGAGTGTCTTAGCTTTATGAGAGGCTATCACTAATAATCCCTTCCTTTCTCAGACACAGAGTATTAGCTATATCTGGACATTAAAATCCAAGATCCTTTCTTAAGGAGAGGAGTTAACTGTAGCCCACTCCATCCCAGCAAAAATTATCAGCTGATGTAGTTCTCCCCCACTTTTAGTTACTTTTCTAATTTTGGTTTCTGAGGATTTCTCACAAGCATAATTTAAATACTGGCTATGCAGTTAAAATATGCAATATAATTTTATTCCATATTTGTAGCTGTTTGGTAGCAGCTGATTTTTTGAATTATTTTGGTCATCATATTGCTAGAAATTAGAATTGTATCATAATTTAAAATAAATATTTGCATTTTATGAGTTATTTTAAGTAAATTTATAATATTTCTGACTCAATTTATATTTGGCATGTTACATGCCATTTCAAGAGGGTTCTTTGATTTTATAATGTATAGCTTCTGTAATAAAGTAAGAATAACATCTATAAAGTGTTGTAGAATTACTCTTATTAATATTCTAAAACAAAAAGAGTCATCATCAGCTCCTATTCATTTTCTTATGACAAATTAAATATACATATAAGTTACCCGATGTTGAAGCATTTGTTTTTTTAACTTGTCTGGAGAAGTTCCCATATAGTAGACAACTCCCTTCTCATTGTAAATCGCAGTCAGTCCTGAAAAATACAAATAATGATAAGATATTTTGCCATTTAATGAATTTAGAGATTGAAAAACAAAGTCCTTATATCATTAAGGAATTTGCGTTACCAGTAACAGAAAGCTAGTCATTAACTCATAGAACAAATGAATGAATTTAACTAATGTGTGCTAGCTCAACAGAATAAAGAAAACCTGAAGTCTTGGAAAAGTCAAGATCTTGGACTGTTTTAGAAATTTGGGTTTTAAAGCATTTTTTAAAGTATTGCACAATCTCTGCAGAATTCCCGGGATGAAACAGTTTCAACTGTTTTTTGTGTTTTTCACTCAGGTTGATTGAAATTCTTAGGAGAGAGTCAGGCTGACATAGCTTTGGTCATATGCCCACCTCTTTTTAGTGGAAGAAGATAATACTGAAAATCTCACTAGAATTCATAAGGGTAAGAATTTGTTGTCACTCAGATATGGTGTCAAAGAACTATAAACTATTATCATCATAGAACAATAAGCAATTATTGCTTGCTCATATTTCTGTGGGTTCACTGGAGTTTGGCTGATCTCGGCTGAACTCACCCTGGCTTGGCTACAGGAGAGGTATTGTTTTAGCTCATCTCCACATGTTTCTCATTATTCTGGGGCCTGTGTGCCACCAGGGGTATCTTCTGTTCATGGCAATAGCTAAAGACTCCAGGGGACACTGGCACAAGTACATTTGAAGCCTCCTTGTCGTGTCTCACACGCCCATTGATTAAAGCAAATAACACAGACTATCAGTGAGGCAGGGAAGTATAATCTGCTACTGTTGGAAGAACTGTAAAAGATACAAATATAGAGATGGGGAGAGATTGGGAATAAAAACATAATGTACTCCAGTTTCCTGAAGGGAAGTCTGTGTGCTTTAACAAAAGATGGACAAAAAGTTATATCACTGGAAAAAAAAAAACACCTCATATGTACACTGCAGTGTCTAAGAAATGACTTAATAGGTACATTTGATTAAAAAGTGAGTATGGACAAAATTGGAAAAATCAATTTTTATTAACTGTATTTTAGAAAAGAAAAACATGTTTTCTTTTTAGTCACACATAATTTAATTGTAGAACACACAGAGATTCCAGTTAAGCCTCTCTGAGTAGGAGAATCTGGTAACGGAATTATCAAAGAACGACTTGTCACAGTAGAGCTGAACCTAGAAGGCATCAGCATACTTTCTCCTTTGTTTTATCAACAGGACTTCCTTTCTTTTGAAAACATTTATACTGAAGAAATCCGATTAAAATGTGTATGATTTCATTCATAATGAGGAAAAGGGATGTTATTTATTTTAGGAATCTCTGAGATACAATCTTGGAGTTTCTTCAATCACTAACTTTATCAACCAATTCTCCACTCTGCTTTAGTTTTCTAATTCATAATAATATACAGAAAAATCATGGGACCATTCTAAAGAAACTATTTGTGAAAAATGGCAGGTTACATTTAGGGTAACATATAGATACTTATCCCTTAAGGGAAGTATTTCAATTAAGTAAGGAGAAGGGAGTAATCTAAGAGTTTAGGTGGAGAGGGATGTACCAGTCGGAAATGTGTAGACTAGCACTGAAGAGTATACCCCTTTAATGAGAAAGCAAAAATCTTACATTCTTATAAATTTATATTCTTCTGAATTCACTTACATGCTTATAAATTAAACCGTGTAAGTTCACTAAATGGTGCCTTAATTGCCCAACTTCTGCATACTTGAGGTGTGTTACCCTTATTAGAATTTTTCTCTATTGGATTTCTTGTTCACTCACCATTTCCAAAGTGATGTGGTTCTTCCTAAAACAATTTCTTAGGTGTCTTCTCCTCTTAGTCCACCAATTTCTGGAATCTAGAACTAATGTCTAGGAAAACGCCTAGCACAGTAAGTGTGCTCTTTAAATTTTAGAAAAAGAAGCAAAGCAGAATGGAAGGTATCCATTTACAGTGTACTATGAAGAGAAAATATATGCCACAAGTGCCCATCTGTGGAGAACCTGAGTTTTCCCAGGAGTTCACAGCACTGTACACTGTTAGATGAGAGGACTTGGCAGTAGATTCTCATTTCAGAGATCCAGAGTTCTTGTTTGTTGTGACTATGTCCTCTTGGGCTTGCCTGATTTTTCCTTCTCCTAAGCATGACAGTGATATCAGCTGAATTTCATTCCAACTCTTCTGAAATTGGACAGCTTTGTATTTCCCCCTTGGCTCCAAGGATCAAATTTAAATGCTATTTTAGCCTCTTGCTGCATAGGGAGCCTGCAGGATATATTCTGCCTTTGCCTTAGAGAACAGGCCTTTCAAGCATGTGGTAGAAAACCTAAGGGGGTTGGTTGAGCAGTAGAATTGGCCAGTGTAGCCAGCAGCTTGCCTCAGCCCTTGTTACAAACATGTTAATTCAGGCTTAGTTATGCTAAACCTTGAAGGCTTGTTATTTAAAAATTAAACTGGTACTTCCACACAATTATTGGCTGAATATAGTTTACACTGAGGTCCTAACTAAAGCTTTGCCATAGCGGTGAGAATAGTTAACCACAGACCAGTTATCTTAGTCTGAAAAATTGCCCCTGGCATTGCGAGAAATAGAACTTTTGTTCATATGTGTTTTGCTTTGCCATGTGTGAAACTGCTGTTATGGCAAAGGACTGTTTCCTCAGTAATATTTTAGAGCTCTGAGCTACTGTCTGTTGGGAATGTCCTACCTGCGAACTGGCTTTTCAACTTTGGTCAGAGAAATTGTGTGAGTCAAAACTTGAATGTACATAATCCAGAGTTGTTGGTATGTTTGAATTCTCATTATTTTGGTCTCCTATGTTTGGATTGGTGTTAACAATCATGTTAAGTTAAACCACACTAAATTGGCACTATTCAACCATTTTGATCTAAAAAGATGACATTTTTACATGGTTCAACCTAATAGCTTTGATTTCTAAAACTATTTAAGTCCTATTTTATTATAGCAATCTCAGTATCATAATCACTAAATTATCAATCAGCAGGTGAATATAAGTAGTGAGAAAACTGGCTCATCTTGAATTTTCCCTTGTTGAAGCCCTAGAGCTTTAGGACACATTTTTGTTTTGACTGCTGGAGTCCTTCAGAGAGAAAGGGGGTTTTCATACTCATGTTTTTGTTGTTGTTGTTGTTTGTTTTGTTTTTCTCTATATTTCCAAGGCAGGAACCCTGAGAGTTAAAGACTCCTCTCCTTTCCCTTTCTCTGGCTCTCTCTTTCAAAGTTCCGCTTCTGTTCTGTCTTTTAATTGATAGTTTTGAAATGGATTAAAAAAATGAATCTTCAAGACTGAGTTCTGAAGAAGAACCTCGTTTTCTCTTTTCATAAGTCCCAGAAGCCAGAATAAGCCCAAGCAGATGGCTCTTGCTCAAGAGCCAGTCTACTTCAGTGGCAAAGGCTGCCACTGAGTCAGACAGAGCCTTCTTTTCACTAACAGTGTCATCTTGAAATGTTACCTAACCTTTCTGAGTGTCAGTTTCATCATTGGTAAGACGGGATAAGTACCACCTACCACACAGGACTAGTGCAAAGATTAAATATATAATGTATAAGCCATGGAATGTTGTGTTTTGTTTGTAATGTACACTCAGTAAATGCCATCTCCTTTTTATTCCCCTAGGTTCTTTAGACTCAAAACAAATCTCAAGAGCAAGTCTATGTAACTTCAGACGTTGTCTTCTTTTCTGTTACTAAAGGGGGAACTTACAAGAAGTCTTATCTTCTGCACTCTTCGGATGAAGAAGTTCATTGCTCTAGTGGTGGAATTGTGTTCTAAGATGATTATATTTTGTGCCCTTGTTGTTTTCCAGGGACTTTCCTGAAAAATTTGAAGTAGATTGTGGAGTGTGAAGGAAAGGGGACTGCTAATACTACTTTCAAAATCAAGTCCAAAATTCAATAAAGAGTATTTGTGAATATGCACACTCCCTATTTTAAAACACTTTGCAAAGTAATACTTTATTCTATAAATTAAAACTGGTAATTGTGAACATTAACATTTACCAAATGCCTGGGGTTGCACACAAGTGCTGATTTGCATGTAGATGGTTGTGAGTATGTCTAGTTTCTAAATTTGAATGTCTTCTTGCAAATTGTTAAGGGCAAGGAGAGCTGAAAAACTCCTAAATCAGCGACTCTGATTATAGGATGTATAAGATATGAAATTTTAAAAATTAATTAATTTAATTTTTTTGAATAGCTATTAAGAGACCAGTACAATGCTAAGAGCACTTTTTCTCTTTTGCTGTTCCTTGTCCTGGTCTGCAATTACCTGTGCTTCTTTACCCAATCTCTCTTGGAAAAGCCCTGAGAGACCACTGTTGGCTATCTGGAAAGTCTCTGCTAAGAAACAAAGAACTCCCTGTGTTGTAACTCTAGGGAACAGAAATGTGATGGATGATGGATAAACTGGGTGCAAACACAGCTATAGAGCTGAGTGAACTGTCAACTGGAAATAGCTCCTTCCTAATTCTAATGAACTTCTTTATTTGTGGAATATTGCCTCAACTACCAGTATTGCTTTGGGAAAATTCTATTCTCTCTGGCAATACAAAGGAGCCTCAGAGTACAAAATGTAGGGATGGAAATTCCAAAAATCTATTATGTTTATTGTTCAAGTCATACTTTCTTTTTCCTGCAAACTTTTATTTTCTCAGCCCACAAGAAGAGCTGAAGAGAAGCAAATTTTTCAATTCAAGGCTTGAGAATACAATTTACACATGTTATATATAACATTGCCAGAGGCAGGATTTAAACACTCTTGGATTTCTGTTACTGGTGTCATGGTAACATAGTGGAGGGCTTCTGTGTAGTGTCAGGTGTTTTACTTGTATTTGCTTTTATTTTTATTTTCCTCACAATGGTAGAATCTTGTGAGAAGTTCCCTTGTTAAATGAACTTTGGTATAGTATTAAATTTATTACCCAGTTCTTCGCCTACAAAATACAGCAATTTTGTCACTATGTGAGTACTGTATATAACTGTTAGTTCGTTGATGGCTCATTTTTAAAAGATTCTATAATATACATTTCATTATTGCTATTGAATATAATACTGTGTCTCTTACATTTTACATGAATGATTTGAGAACATCCACTTTGGTGCAATTATTTTACTAACACAATTAACTACAATATATGAAATAGAAATCATTTTTTTACATAAAATCAAGAGTATATTTTCAATCAAAATCATTTCTATGTTTAGAGAATTGTACTCTAACCAAAAGATAACAAAAAAATTGTACTCGTCCTTAATTTGCCAATATATATTCTTCAGATTGATCATTTTATGTTTAAAAACTGAAAACATTCCTCTGTAGACATTTTCATTAGTTGTTGTTTTGCAGAAACTCTTATTACTATTGTTGATCTCATTTTGTTACCAGTGCATTAAATAAATATAGAGATTTGTGTGTTAACTAAATGTTGCTCAGCGAATTTATGAGGGTCAGGTACTAGAATATACACACATATCCTTCATAGGGAAAAATTAATTTATTCTACTTCATTCTTTTCAGATTACTTATAGTTATTGTCTATTGAACAAAATAAAAATAATTGACTATTATAAATTGTTTTAGTAAAATTGCATTCCTATGTCTTCAGTGTCTCTGTTTTAGTGTGTAACAGTATTATTCTCAGGAATGGGGATATGAAGGTCAAGGTGATGAGAAAGAAAAGAAGTCACAATGATTTGTGGAATGATTTTGTTCTAGGAGAAGAGATAACAAGGGGGCTGTTTCACTATGGATGCAAATGAAGACAAATTTTGTATTTGCTATGGACATATATTTGGGAATGATGAATCATAGAACATTAATTAAGTAGAGTAATGGGACTCAAAAGAAATGGAAATATCAGAGAGAAATGAGCAGATATGTGTGGTTCCCTGGTCTCTTCTCTACTTTGTTATGGTTGCTTACAATGATTCCATTAAATCTCACTGAGAAATGAAGATGGAAAAAAAAATTAGGTCATTTTGTAATCTAATAATACTCATTTTATTTTGGTATCTAGTACTCTAGATCTAGGTCTTGGACCAATTCCCGATGGACATTCTACATACTTTTGTAAACTCTACATCATTCAGCAAGAATAGCCTTTGTGCAACTAAGGCCGAGGACATAATCACAAAGGTATATGATAAAAATATATGTTGGGCTTATGAGGCAACATCCTTTGCCACTACTAATTTCATTTAGAATAGGAATTCCTCCAAAAAGCTCAGTCTCAGTATTTGGGAAACCAGTCAAATTTAAACCATAAATACTTGAAAAGGTTCTATTAAGCACGATATTTATAAATAAAACAAAAAATTGCATGGAAATAGCTGAGCACATTATAAGAAATAGTCTACACGTCAATTCTAACATTTATTACTAGGCTTTCATTGTAAGAATATTGCTTGAGTCCCTGTCCAAGTGTAGCTGAGACATTAGTATGTGGGAACCTGGCTCCTTATTTGGTTAACTCTGATACAAATTGTCTCTTACAGTCCCATAGTATTCTAAGCTTGTTTTTGTCGTTCCTCAATATAATGCTAAATTATCTAGCAGAGAGAGCCTAACACCTTTAATGCCATCTTTATAGACACTTTGACGTATCATCAGAGGTTTCATAAATTCTGTTAATATAGTTTAAGGTTTACCAATGCCATTTGCTATTTCATAAATTCATACAATGCAAGAAATGCTGGAAGTATGGAGGACTGTCTCTCTTTACCAGAAAATAGACTAATGCTTACTGTAAAACATCCTTTTAAAAATATTCAGTGCTTGTGGCTGTAGTCTGAAGCAGGAGTTTTAAGAGACTTTCCTGATTTTTTTTTAACACAATGGAAGTTTATTTCTCATTCACATGAAGCCCCACTTCATGTTTCCTAAGAAGCTTTCCATGATGAGTTTTGCAGACACAAAAGACCTTTCTTTAGTGTCTCTACCTGAATTTTTGTGACAGAAAAAATAGCTCCTAGTTGTTGTATAGCTCTAAAGATTCGCATTTATTCAGATATACATTATGTTGTTTTTCTTTGCCTTCTAGTTTAAGCTATCATTCAAACAATAAGGATTAGGGTTAAAAATGCTCTTTTTACAGCCCAGTAGTGTGTTATTTGGCTTTTATTATTTAAGAACTATTTTATTTAAGCTTAATTAAAAATATTTATTAATGATTTACCTATGTGCCATTTGACGGTCAAAGGTACATTGAGGATTAAGATGAACTGTGTAATGTAGCAACTAAAAATGAAGCATGGTAGTGAGACATATCAAAAAGAGTATAGCAGAAATAGACTGGAATTTGTTTGTAGTCTCATTAGAAAATCATGTGTTTGAATCTTCTAAGATTTCTATGCTCAATGTGGCATGTCACAAATGAAGAAGTGATACCAGGAGCTTGTAAATCACAAGAGAAAAACCATTAAGATGATAAGCTTAAAATATAACACATGAGTAAAAGGAATATATAGAGTTAGGATATCTCGATTTATACTATTTTATTAGGCAATAATTTAGTTAGGCAATAATACAAGAGACTGAGTAGCCATATCTTAAAAGAGACATGTATGTTTTCATAGTAGAATTTGGAAAGATTCTCATAATACTGTGAACAATGTGTGACTTTTTTTCTAAGTTTGAAGGATGGCAAAATCAGTAAGTTCAAATGACTAAAATTGTTGTTGTAATCCTAATATTTGCAGTTGTTCTAAATGAAGCTGAAAGAGAGGCCAAAAGACTCACATCTTGTTTCCTCTTCCCATGGTCTACCTCCTTGTTTCCACCTACCTGAGAAAACACAGTTGATCATATCTGCAGCAAAGAGAACCCAGCTAATGTTTTGTTCACAATGGCTTCTTAGTAAAGAGATGCTGATGATAAAAATGAGCTCTGTTAATGCAATGCAAATTGCATGGAAGGTCTGCGTTCTTGGTGGCATTTATTTTGGCAATGATCGTTCAAGCATTGCTGTTATAATTAATTAAATCTCCATTCAAAAATATTTATTACAAGTTTTGCTGCCAACAACTTTTTATTATGATGATTTCAATTAAATAAAGAGGGCTTATGATCTAAGATCACATATTTTGAAATCACTTTTATAAATTAATTTTATAAATACATACTGACCGCATGTTTGAATTTATAAATAGGTCAAATGATTCTTATCTCTGAAAGCTTGAATTCACTATTCTTGATTGTAAGTTTTCATTATTTTGTGTTTTATAGCAGCTATCAGATGAACTCAATTATTTTCTTTTACTGGATATTTGAAAAGAAAATTGTTGGTTTCCTCTTCAAGTAAAGTAAACAAGGTCATTATCATTTAGTATTTGTAAGCCTCTACCTGAGGTTGAGAGTTGTACAATAGTGTTCTGAAATCGTAACTTCTGCAGCATGTCATCATCATTATCATTTATATTTATTAAGTGCTTCTAATGTAAAAAGGTATCAATCTGTCTTCACAGCTATATCTATGTATCTAAAACCAGAGTTTATAGAATCACAAATTAGATAGAGAAGTTATAGAAAAAAATCATCCTAGGAAGTGATGAATAATAGCAGAGTGGTTGATATTGTGGTCAATCTTAATGATTCAGTTTCCTCTTTGGGGCCTTTGAGGTCTGTGGGCACGTGAACATGCATTTTTACTTTCCACTTTCTCAGTTTATCACTATAATGGGAACAACACTTAAAATTATGTCAATCAGCTAGGTGTGGTGGCTCACGCCTGTAATTCCAACACTGTGGCAGGCTGAGGTGGGGGGATCACTTGAGGTCAGGTGTTTGAGACCAACCTGGGCACCATGGCGAAACCCTTTTTCTACTAAAAATACAAAAATTAGCCAGGTTTTGTGGCACACGCCTGTAATCCCAGCTATTCCAGAGTCTGAGATGGGAGAATCACTTGAGCCTGGAAGGCTGAGTTTGCAGTGAGTGGAGATCATGTCACTGCACTCCAGCCTGGGCAGCAGAGGGACTCCGTTTCAAACAAATAAATCAACAAACAAAAAATCATGGCATTTTTTTTTTCTACAAAATAAACTTACTCAAGAAATAGAATAAGCATTAAATTAAAATTTTTTTTTTTTAAAAAAACCTGTGTTTGTAAAAAGTTAAAAGAGAAGGAAACGACATGGGATAAGAGTGCGCACTGCATAACATGGAATCAAAATTATTACATTAAAACAATGGGAGCAATAAGTAACAACCACGACAGAGCTGAAAGTCCATGAAGAAGATAAAAAACAGGAGAGTTTCTTCTAACTGAAAGGGAAAAGACGTGATGTGGAGGACAGACACAACGTATAAGATTTAAATATATATATTTTTAAAGTGTTGAGTGAAAACACAGAACTGATGAAGGAGTAGTGATCAATTCTAAACTTCAGAAGACATAAAACTTTGGATTGAAAACGTTTACTGAACATGGGTGATAATATACTTGAGGAAAATATATTTATACCTGTGCTAAATTTTTATTTTACATTTAAAAATAGGTTTAAAATGTTTTTCAACTTTCTAGCTTATATTAAAAAGTAGGTTAACATAAAAAGTAAAAGATAATCATGCTGATTTCAGATGCTCATATCAAAAATATTGGATTAACATCCAAAGAATTTCCTCAGATCTAAGTACTCTATATCTGTGTTTGAGGACAAAAGAAACACATTCTGTGATTACTCACATTTTCTGCAAATAAAGGTATAAAAACCATAACTTGACAAAGAAACAAGTTGTACAGTTGAAGTACATTAAAGTCAATCACGTAGAGAACTATGTTTGAATTAATGCAATTTTAAAAGAAATTCCTCAACTCTAAAACAGATCATTCTAGAAAATAAATGATAAGATGCTGATATTTAACATTTTTTAAAAATGTGAGTGAGAAGGGTCTATAAGGATGAGCATCCTAAATATTAGATGCTCTACTTAGAGATTTAACAGATTATTACAAGGGAAATAAAAGAAAACACAATTGGAAAAAGTTATAAAATGACATAAGGAGTCATCTCAATTTTACAGAATCATTTTATGCAAATATAAATATAAATCATATTGTATATATTTTTAACATATTCCAGTGAAAGAGATATTTAGATTTTGGATAACAGATTATTATAGTTTCTTCATGTGTTTTTATTTTACATATTTTCAACCATAACTATCAACTATGTAACAGAACACAAAATAATAAAATAATAATTTTGTATTAATATAATATTTAAAATATTTTCACATACATACAATGATATTAGTCTATCTAGAGAATTTTAGCTAATAGAGTATATTCAGTGACAAACTTGAAGAGATAAATTAAACCTGATAATTTTTGAATGACATAATTATTTTATATATATAATGAAAGTAGCATTTATTAAGGAGAGATTTAGTTGTATATTTATTATACATTTAAATTAACAAAAAATGGATATTGAGAGTTGCTAACATGGCAAGTGAGAGAAATAATAGCCAAGATGAGCCTTAAAATAAGTGCCATTATAGAAATGCATGTGTTCAACTTTATCTTAGACAAAGATCTCAAAGAACAAAACTTTTGGGAATAAGCATATGTGGCTTTTTAAAATTTATAATAATTTTCATCCATAGATTAATGATTGAGATATGATGCTAAAAATTTGTTCTGCTGTTGCAATTTTAATGTGAAGAATTAAAGAAGAGATAACAGATGTCTTTGCACATTTGGCAGGGAAGAACTTATTTCAAATTCTAGGCTGATTTAAGGCCTGTTTAAAGCTGATTTGTCACCTGGATGATGATTTTTTACTAAAAAGTAGAAAGCTCATCTTGGGGGAAAAGTTAATCTGATGTACTGACTGCAATTGAAAATCAGAATATGTTTGTATTTTGAAGTTATGTTGCAATAGAAACTAGTATTATATCTCAATCTTTGTGAAAGTATTTTTTATTAAAAGAAAACTTTGTATGGTAAACATGTTTTGTTTCAAAATTTCCTCAGAAGTTAAATAGAAAAAAGTCTTAGGAGCTAAATGTGCCAGAAGCTATTTTGGTCCATGGAAATTGCATTTGTCACCCACTTTTCCCTTTCCAGCACCCACCCACCACAAGGCTGACTCAATAGGTGGAGCAGGTGTCACGAATTCCAGCGAGCTCATGAAGTGTTGAATGTGTTCCTGTTGCAAGTCACTTACTATGCTATTATTCCTCAATCCCTGTGGGAGCTTGTTCTTCTGTGTTTACTTATTTTAATGTATTTGATTTACAGAATAATTAAAACAAAACTCATTTTCACTTGGTTTATTTTGGCTTTTTCTGATTACTAAGGCAAATACATGAGAGGTTAAGAGAGATGGTGGCTCTTTTTGACCAAACTTCAGATGCAGAAAGTCTCTGGCAATTTATGCTGTGTTACATTGGCTAAATAAATATATTCCACTTACTAAACTTAATAGTTTCTAAAATTGGAATGTGTTTTCTTCAAAATTGTATCATATATGTTTCCCTTTTTCCCCTGTGTGATAGAAAAAGATTATGAGAATTTTTTTTTGGATATTTTCTTATATTTGTTTATAACAAGTAGTGAATTCAGGGCTTGAAATTAGTTGATTTTTATTCTACAAATGAATCTCTACTGTTGTTGAACTATATTTATTAATTATTTTATCTTAGGTGGGCTAAACATTACTGTCAAATTTTATTGCAAGATCTAGAATATAAAGCCAAATTACAAATTTCTGTATTGTTGGTAATATATTTTTCTTATTCATCCCTAAACTTACTTTTAGCTTTTGTTTTATTAACTAAAGTTTCTGCATTTACATTCATTGTGGAGGCAGTCCAGTGTAGTTGATGAAATGTGAACTTTAGAGAAAGATTCCTTCAGTTTTAAGCTGAGCCCTTCAACTCATAATACATTAGCATAATACAGCATTAAAAATTTAGGAAAAATTAAAAGGATCAGATTCTTCATCTGTAAATGGGGACAAGTATAAATAATGAATAGAAATATTTTGAGGATTTTTATGGAGCAGTATATTTTAAATGCCTAATATTATCTAGTTCATGATTGGTATAAAAAAAATCTCTGCTTCTGATCATCCTGTGTTAAAATTTCTAACCAGCTGTGAAATAAATGTTGTAATGCAGGCATCAAGGGAAGAAACCTAAATAATTTACAGACACAAAGAAACAAGTCTTTGGATGATCATCTACACTTATAGTAGTTGAATAGATGCTGTGTTTCTCGGTCTTTTGCAAATGACTTTTGGAGAATTATTAACCTCTCAAAAATATATTCAGTTTTAAAATGAGCATTTTATGGCATTTAGGAACATTAAGTAATTATTCAAGATAATACTTGAAAAAATATGGTAAAACAACAACTTGTTATTCAGTTTATAGTTCATGGTGTTAACTCATTTTGTAATACCTAATTTTAAGAGATTTCACAATTTTCTCAATATTTATCCAAAAGTGTTCCTATGCAGGTAAAATATTCTTTTAAAAACGATGTACAGTGAGATCCTTTGAAATTACAATTGCTCACAGATACCAGCTGTAGCAGAGACTGTTATGTGTCTGAATCAGTTAGCTACTGCTACAGTAACAATATTTAACAAACTGTGTCTTTTTCCGTCAATTCTGCATCCTACAGCAGCAAACTGATTCTCACCTGCCAGGCTAGCAAATGGTTTAGCTGATCTAAGATGGGCTACACTGAGTGGCTCTGTCTCAAAATGTTGGTTCACTGGATGTGGCTTCAAACTCATATCTGCACAAGTTTTGGTCTGTGTCACCTGTCTTTCATCCCTCCTGAGGCATGTTCTTTTCAAAGTTAAGGGAACAAATTGCAAAGGAAGGTGAAGCTTGCTGAGGACATTTAAAACTTTTGCTATTGTCGATTCTGCTAACTTTCCATTGAGGAAGCAAATTTTATGGCCAAAGCCAATATCAATGAGGTGGAGAAATAGCTATTGCTCACTCTCCTGCAAAGTACTGCAAAGTCACATGGCAAAGGTGTGGATGTGTGGAGAGAATGAAGAAATTAGAAGAGTCTGATCTACTACGGTGTTCACTGAACTTTCCTTCCTGAGAAAATACTTAAATTATATTTCTCTTGTTGCTAGGCTGTCACATGGGAAGGGGTGATGCCAATGAAATGTAGTTGGAAGTGACAAATACCAATTCCATGTTTGGCTCGTAAAACCTCTCACACTATGCTTCATGCTCTCCTTTTATTAATTTGCTGGCTGAATGTAGAGGACTCTTGGACATAGAATAATATGTCCAAGCTGCACAATCACAGTGGAAGGAATCTGCACCCTAATTTTATTCAGCAGAGCCTCTAAATAGTCTCACATTGATGTGTGATGTTGGGGCTAAATAAACTTTTGTTGCATATGAATCTTTTCAGATCTTTGGTGCTATTTGTTATAGTAGCTTACCTACCATACTGTACTCCTAAATGTTCAAGTGTCTAAAATAATTCCACTGAAAAATCAAATAAGTTTTCTGGATAGGAGAGCATTCTCAACACTTCCATCAGGACCCAGATGGATCTAAGAAGAACATACCTATCAAGGCACCTCCTTTGGAATATTGAGGGGGATATTATACTTCTGAACTCAGAAGCCTGTTATTTAAAATGGTAGGATTTTAGTGGATGTGTATGAATAGTTATATATACTTTCAGATTGAGATATTTGAGAGAAATTATTGGGGAAACATTGAAAAGCTATGGGCAAATTTAATTTTTATTGTTCAATTACTACTTCTAACAAAGCTAACACATGCATATGTAAGTAAATTCAAATTGTATAAAAAGACATAAAATTAAAAACTAAATCTCTCTTTCTTCTCTCCAGATATAACTAAAATAATGGTTCCCTATGTAAATGCTCAAGTATTTTTTTCTGTGTACATATCCTACATAAGAGCTGCCTTGTACTGGTTCTTGAAGCTGGTATGAGTACTAATTCTCCCACTTTTAAGAATTGGGTGCTAAGCCTACACCTTTTCTATCTACTGCTGTATAACTAATGCCAGATGGTACCTTGACAATATCTGCGGTGATGCTGTGTGACTACCTATTGTGATGATCAGAATTTATGCTTCAAAGATTTTATGACTTGCGGAAGATGCCAAATTTCTATCTAACCAAAAATATTATGTTCAGACTAAATGCAATGTAAAATACTGTAGTTCAATTTATTTCAACTTGGGATTGCAATCTGGAATTTAGGAGTTTATGGTTTTGGTAGCAAAATGATGCATGGTGTCAGGTCAGATTATGTAATTTCTCTCAATAGAGGAACAAAGATGTACAATCTAAGCTAGTCTACTCACCTTTCTGTAAGTACCTTGGATCGCAGCATGTTTTTTTCTTGAAGTGATGGAGAATTTTGTGTGCCTTTACCTCTGCACTTAGCAATTGTAATTGTGTGGGGCCCTGAGAGTCCAGTTTCCTGAAGCTGAACGAAACCACACTTTGTATGAGGAGGGATATTGAGAGGTCATTTATACCAACTGTGGCCAGATGGCTTTGAAATTTTGAAGAAGCTCGGTGTGGGGGCTGTTTGGAATCAAGGGCAGATTTGAAACCATATGGGACTGTTTTAGTCCAGAAAAGTTAAAATTTATAAAGAAGAATGGCTAAAAATAAACCCAGTCTTGGGCAATGGCTAGAGGACGAGCAATTTCTCAGAGGTGGGAATGCTGGGTTCTTGGTTTCTTGCAATAAACATGTGAATCCCTCCTCTCTCCTCCCATTCTTTGCCTCCTGTGACCCTCCATCACTTTGTTTCCTGTTTGCCTTTTTTCTCAATGGAGACTTTATAATTTTGCTGTTTACTGTCTGTGGTGCAGGGACTCTTACTGTCAGGTCTGTTGAAAGGCTGCCACGGAAAGGGTCAGCCTCGTCATTTGTTTTTTATGGAACCTCCTGCTCTAAGCTAGCAAAGCCCTAAATCATACCCTTGTTCTGGGAGACAGAGTAATAGACGAAATGGTTACTTAAAACAGGGGAAATAAAATGTCACTCAAATATCCCTAACAGAATTGTTTATTTTACTCTCACCTTTAGTCACAAGTAGAATTATTCTTTATTCACAAATACAGTGAATCTAAGCTTTTAGCTGAGCATTTAGTGGAACATCTACCCAGTAAGCCTTGCTTATGTTGCAGACAGCTACCCTGAGGAGTGATTTGAATTTAAATGTGATTCCCTTATTAGTTTCTGCTAACTGCAAATATCCCAGGCACTTAATTAAGTGGCTGAGTAATGTATGAATGCTCACTTCTGCTTGTCATGCAGAACAAAGTGATGTATTTATATTCCATGCACAATATGAAATTTAATGACACGGGCAACAGTAATTTAGAAAACCTTTGTTTTATTGTCCTTGTTTTTGCTTAAGCAATTTCTTCGCTTTGTCATAGTTTGGCCAGGACAGTGATATAAGGCTTGGTCTAAATGTTAGCTTCTGGCAGGTGACATTTCCTAATAAACCATAGGTTCTTCTGTGCCATCTAATGACTGCAAACATCGGTGGGTTTTGGTTAACTATGTTACTTTGGCTTTTGTTTCTGACTCTAATTTTGATCTAATAGCAGAGAAAAATTAGTTTATTTGGCTGGTTAGCCATTGAAACAAAAAAGAAAATGTAGATTCTGCTGGGATTTGAACAAATGCACTGGGTAGCAAAGTAAACAAATATAGAAGCAAGCAGTACTTCTTTTTTGAACACTAGATCATGGGGAGCAATAATATTGAGGCCAACTCTCCTGATAAGTATTTCATGGGACAGGTTTCACGTTTGCTGTTTTTCTAATGTTGACATTTATTTTTTACTTCAGGAATGCAAAAATCCAAGATATTTTTGTTTGTTATTCAAGGTGAATCCCAAAGCTTTGGAACCAGTTTTTCTCTATCCAGTCTCCCTGGATTTCCCTTAGGCTCACATAATACTTCAGATAATCTCTAAATTAAGTGTTTATGTCTTGTCATTTTAAACTGGGATGTGCATATGTTTGGTCATTTGGACAGATGTTTGACTTGTCAGATGGTGCTATTGTCGTGCACAACAGAAGGAATCCATGTCCTTTCTGTTTCAGCTCCTTTGCTCCACGTGCAGGGTTAGGAGGCTTCTTTAATTAGAGTCTCAACTGTTTCTGTTCTGGAAATCCTAACCTCAATTAGTCTAGTCTCTTTATTTAGACTGTTTCATTTGTTTCCTAATGGATTTAGGTGGCTGATGAATTAGATCAAAATTGCAACATATTACTTCCTGGTATAAAACATATTTTATATGCTGAATTCTGTGCCAGAAGAAAGCTGCAACCTTCATCTGAGCCATAATCTCCGACTCCATGGGGAACTGTGTGTAAATTTTGTACTCTTACTTTCACATACCTGCATAATCTCTTTCCTGTCAGCTCTAGCCATACTCAGCCCAATCTCACCCCAACCAGTGCAGAATGACGTCAGGCTGCTGGGAGAACATTGCTGCGCAATTCCTGTCAGAGAAGCCCTACTGCTCAGTAAATTCTTGGCAGTGCTATTCCTTGGTGCCTTGATAATCATAAACTGCTGTTCTGTTTAAAACAATTACTGCATCCTGCAAAATTCTTAGTTGTATTTGAAAATATTTCAGTCTTACTTTTCTGCTCTTCTCTTGTCACACCCTCAATTCTAGGTGTGCTGACATGACACTGAGCAAGCGAATGGGAAAATACTGGAAATGCAGCAAGAAATGCAAGGAGCTGTTCTGATCTCCTAATTTCTGTGCACCTGCATTTGATGGGATTACGCTCTCTGGCTCTGAAATCAATCGTCTTCTGTCTCATCCCGTTCAGCCATTGTGACCTCACCATATGCCCCAGACTGGAGAGAAGCCCAGGTTGGCTGCCTACAATCAGAGTCCACATATGTTCAGGGGAGGGACCTCAGAAGACGGCTGACAGTATTTTTTTAGCCAGAAATCCCTTCAGGGAAGAGAAAGGTGCTCCCTTTTGCCTACTTTTATGCTATAGACGGTTTTCAACTCCAAATAGAAGTGACTATTGCCGATTATGGTAACTTACCTTTACCCTCCAGCTGTGGAGCTCGGCTGGTGTATCCTATCCATCTTGGCAAAGAAATATCCTCCTTTATTTCTCTTCTTTTTTTTTTCTTTGTTTTCAACTAATCAGCAGTGACAAGCTGCCTTTGACTGCTCACTTCTCCAGTGAGGCTTCAAGCTTCTAGGCATCAAGATTAGTGAGGCTCTTTTCTGGGTGGGCCAGTTTGTTTCTCAGTGACTTGAGAACATTGCCTGGGGTGTGCACTGGGTGAGGCTTGTCAGTCAAGATATAATTTTGCACTTCTGATGGTTTTTCCAACTAGTCACTACAAGTTAAATATACTAAAAATACACATTTCTCCTAACCATATTGAATATTTTTTATTTGAACAGTTGAATGTAGCATGACAGCAGAGTATTAGGGTTTGAAATACACTTAAGTGTTGTCTATACATCCAGCTAGTGCTTAAATCCTAACCACAGTTTCTGACTTTCATCCAGGCTAGATTTGAATGCTTTCAGAAACAGGAGACTCACATTCTTCCAAAGCAACTAATTCTGTCCAGCACAGGAGCATGCACACACATAGTTTTATCTACACATTCATATACACAGACTGAGTCCTTGCCACTAAATTGCCTCTGTCCTTTCCTTGAGTTGTGTAGTTGAAGTTTGGAGCATAGATGTAGGACAGGGCAATTATTGATTCTTGGTGAGGTCCAGCTCCCTCTTCCAACCAAGCTATCAAGGTATTTATTCTCCTGACAGATTTGACATTGGCAAGTTTAATGTTAGTGAGAGACAGTATAGACTATTACGTAAGTGACATTATTGTAAGATGTACCGGGATTCCAAGCCTAAAAACAGCATAACTAATTGTTAAGATTTGGAAATTGTTACTAAACCTCTCTGAGCACAAATTCTTTATCTGTAAGAAATAAAGATAATAGTACCTATTCCACAGAGTGGTTATCAGTAACACAGAGATAATATAGAAAAGATACTTTGCAAAGTGCTGTAGCACATAGCTGAGAGTTAATAAATGCTACTATTATTGCTATTATTACTTCTTAACCTATATTTAAATTGATGGCCAAAATGTTTATTAGAAGTGAAGCAAGGCCAGACTCTCTTAATATATATGCCTTGATAGTTTTTATATTGGTGTGGATCAATTTAATAACAACTCATCTGGGTATAATTTTTTTAGTAGTGAAGAACACAGCTAATTACACTAACATCCAGATATTTTTTTTCTCCATTTTGCTCACGTAGTTATTCTGAGAGTTTTCAATATACAGAGAGGATTTATAAGTGAATACAGACAGTTATTGTTTGCTCTTTATGAACCTAGATTATTAGAACTCATATATTTTTTCATCTAAGTATTCCTTTTATTAATTTCCTTGCAGCATTTTCCAGAAAATATTTCCAGCAGAATATACTTATTTTCCAGTTTTGAAAATAACTACATTTGCCCATTTCCACTTCTCTCTATCATCTACTTTATTATTCTGTGGACAACTACCACCCTAATAAACTATTTTGCAAGACTTCACCATATTCTTGCAGGCATTTTTAAAGCTTATCCTTCATGAATGTTATTTCAGAATTCTGATAGAGAGTTGTTAAACTAATTTGATTTTGTTCATTGATAGGAAGATAGATGCAACAATTCTATCTAAAGATCCAGACTGTATCTCTTCAGAACCTGAGATTTAGAGAAGAAATTCAGTGAAATAAATGCTCAGAAATGAAAAATAATTTTATGCTAGCCCAAGACATACAAGTGCAAGCACTACTTGTCAAGTACCTACATTAAACTATTGGCATATGAAACAAGTATGGAAAATGGGTTGTGTACTGTATGCCATGTATTACTTGAGCTAATTTTATAAACCTTATTTGGTTTGCTTTTCAAAACAACGTCATGATGTAGAATGACATTATTGACATTTTATACACAAACTGAAATTCAGAGCAATTAAATAACTTGCCTAAGACATTTATGTAAGTCAGTAGCAGAGTCTGGATTCAAACCAAGGTATTACATATTTCATTTGGTATTACTCCATGAAAGATAATGTGAAACTTATAAATAAGTCAAATACAACATACATATGGATTTGATATTTCATATATTCATATCTGCAGTTAATTTCATTTTTACTACTAAATCCTCTGGAGGAAGCATACTACGCATGTCAAGTTCTTTAGGTAGAAGCTACTTAGAATCACACAATATATATATGCCATCAATTTAGGGAAGCGGCTCTTTTTTCCTGAACTTTTTGCGATAACTCTGGCTTAGGAAATTAAAATAGTGTTGGCAATGGTAGTATATGTGATGGCAAATATTTTAGAAGGAAATGATGCTTATATAGCATCATGTATTAGTATAAATACAGTTTTTGTTTACTGAAACATTCCAGATTAAACATGATAAAAGTAAGATCGGTTAATGTTGTGCTGAATCACAACGTGCTTGATAGTAGTCTACCTAATTTTGATCTTCTTCTCTGAAGAACTTCATAGGGCAGACTAAATTCAGGATTGTGAATGCCATTGGACTAAGTACAGAAAGTATTTTATCCAAGAAGACTGCACCTTCACTACTCTAAACTTTCTGTTTACTGGAGAGAGAAAAGTGGTAATAAATAAATAAAACAAAATTCTAAAGAAAGGCATCCTATCTACTAGGCCAAATGTTACTCTACACCCCTGAGATGTCTCTGCACAAATATTACTAATCACATGTTGTGAAAGAAAAAGTAATCCTGGCAACATTGCTTTTCCCCCTTCTTATGATGCAACACTTCTTCATTTTGAGTAGTCTATGGGGGTATAACACAAATGCCTGGTCTTATTTAACATCTACATAGATATATTTTGATATACCATATTGAACTTGCTAAAGCATATCCAGTGTCAGCAAACTGGCATGATCCTGATGTGTATTCATATTTGATGATCAAAGAAGAACATCACATTGCTATAGAGAAACAAGAGGTTGCTCCTCAAGATGTGGAAAGGGTTGAAGATTTTTAAAAAGATTTGATTGTTCCCCTTATTACAGGTACCTCTGACACTGTAAGCCCAGTTAAGTTGCAACTTAAGAGTTCAGTGTGAGTCTTAACTTGAAAGACTCACAGACTGATAGAGGGAGGAAGCCTCATTTCTGTTTCTCATAGCTGTCTTCTTCTGTTAAGAACAAAGGGATGAGGCCAGTATTATTGCATTGACTTCAGCTCAGTTGCTTCATATCTGCTTTCTACTTTTTTTTTCAAAATATTTCTAAGTTGTTCATTCTGTAATCAAAGTGCCTTTGTAAGCTCATGTCTATTCCTCCACACAATAACTGCTATCATTACTGAAAGGTGCACTACCTGTCAGGTACTCAGTGAGGGCATCTCACAAATAAGTGAAGGAAAGAATTGAGGAGATGATACATGTACATCATAGACTGAAGTGCCTCAAACATGAAATACAGGTTATGGATTAATACCACTAATTAGTGGCTATGATAGTTAAGAACACTATATTTTATACTTATAATAAAGGACTATAAATTAGTTTTAGTACCAATATTATGGCTGCCCAAATTGATTGTCAGAGAATATTATTGCTCTATTGACTCATGGCTGATAACTGTTGTCTGGTACTGGAACTCAGGTCTTAGCAACTCCAGGATCTGTGTTGCAAAATGATGTACTATGTCACTTGTCATAGGACTAATACTCATGATGAATATCTGCTTTTAGAGTCTTCAAATTTACAGCAGCGTTTTATTTTGTTTTGTTTTTAGACAGGATCTCACTCTGTCACCCAGGCTGGAGTGCAGTGGCACAATCTAGGCTCACTGCAATCTCCACCTGCTGGGTTGAAGCGATTCTCCTGCCTCAGCCTCCCAAGTAACTGGGATTACAGGCCCATGCCACCATGGCCAGCTAATTTTTGCATTTTTAGTAGAGACAGGGTTTCACCATGTTGGCCAGACTGCTCTCAAACTCCTAATCTCCAGTGATCCATCCACCTCAGCCTTCCAAAGTGTTGGGATTACAGGCATGAGCCACCGTGCCCAGCCTACAATGGCCTTTGAATATCTAGAATTAATTTCATAAATCTTTGTATTTTATTAAAAAAAAGACAACTTAGGGTCTAACCACACATATACATACCCAAACACATACAGAAATGATTACATAAAGAAATAGGGAAAGCCATATAAAGATGAGAGATGCATTTCTGTCTTTGATGCTGTTCATCACTCATTTATCCATTTATTTAAAAATATGTCTCAAATTCTTACAATGAAGAATAAACTACTATACAATTAAGTTGATAAGATGACTTTTGCATAGGAAATAGGTGTACTCAAACTATTTTGACTTAACTCTCACTGTACTCACTATTTGGTCATACTGAAAGCATTCAGCACATACTTGACTTCCAGGTGTTGCATACATAAAATATACACTTCTTCAGATCTCTGCCCTCTCCTCAACGACCTTGTTAACTTTTCATAGTGAATAGATGCCTAAATATGAAATGGCAAAGAATGGCCAAATAACATTTTTTTCCAAAAAACTTTGTAAAAGGATTGCAGAACGATCTCCATTTGTTAATTTAAGAGCAGACTTCCCTACAAAAAGGAGGGGAAGTTAAATGTTTGCTGACATCTTTTCCAGCCCTGGTATTGTATTGCTGGGTGTACTAGACATGCCTTTCTATAAAGTTCGACAGATAACCACATATAGAGTTCTACCTGAAGATACAGATACTAAACTTGTAGTGTATAGATCTGACTATCCACTTGCGCTCAGGGTCAAAAACAGTCTCTCTCATTTCACAATCTTCTCCTATCTCTTCATTGTGTAAAATAACTTGCAACATAGCTCTTCAAAGAGTGATGGAGCTCACATTGCATAGATTTTACAGGAATATTTTATGTGTAGCTAAATGTTTGTTCTTAACCAATCAAGTTTGTTCTTAACTAAGACTTTCTCTACTTCCTAAGTTTTTCTCAAAGAAGTCTAGGACTGGTATCCTGGAAAGCATTTATTTTTAACATGCTTCACTTTGCTACTCGATCTTATCAAGGTGTGACTGTGTAGACTAGAAATGCTTGATACCTCATGCGACTACTACTGTGGCTGATGTACAGCACCAGGTATAATATTGTTCACAGTTTTGTCCTTGCTGCTTCGCTGTCATGTACATTTTAGTTGTGATATCATTCGTATGCCTTTAGAAATCAAACTGTGGCTCTGTAATATTTCTTTTGTTTCATAAGAAATTAACAATTTCTTAGCGTTGGTGCATAACAAACTTGACAATTTCCCTGTTCTGTCGCTCTCGCTCCCTCTCACTCTCTCTCCTTCCCTACCTTCTTATACCGAGTTACATAATTTATTTTGACAAAGACTTCATCAGTCAAAATATGCTTCAGTTTGACATCAAAATATTAAAGATGGCCTGGCACCGTGGCTCCTGCCTGGAATCCCAGCACTTTGGGAGACCAAAGCAGGCAGATCACAAGGTCAGGAGTTACAGACCAGCCTGGTCAACATAGTGAAAAACTGTCTCTACTAAAGATACAAAAAATTAGCTAGGCATGGTGGTGTGCACCTGTAATCTCAGCTACGTGGGAGGCTGAGGCAAGAGAATTGCTTAAATCCAGGAGGCAGAGGCTGCAGTGAGCTGAGACTGTGCCATTGCACTCCAGCCTAGGCAACAGGGTGACTCTCTCTCTCTCTCTCTCTCTCTCTCTCTATATATATATATATATATATAAAGATATGATTCAAAGGACATTATTCATAATTTTAAGCTGTCCTCCCTAAATGAATAAAATAAATATATGGCTTTTAACTGAAACCAAACAGAATAATACAAAACAACTTCATGCCCAAAGAATGTTCCATATCTATTAAAATTTTCAAAAACACACGCGAAAGGCATGGTTTCAAATTTTTATTTTTAAGAACACAATTTTTTCATTTTCTTTGGTCTCAAAATAACCATGAGTTTGAAATGTAAGTTTTTTCACCTTGCAATTCTTATATCATAGAGAAATAAATATAAACTTTAAGAATAATTTTTAAACAAATGGGTTATTTCCCTTTACAATAATATATTATTTGTTTTTTTCTGTTGAATTCATAGCTCAAAGGAAATCATGAGAAGGTGTCTAACTAGACTTCTTGCTTCTTGCTTTCCTGGACTCAAGAGCAAGAATGAGGAGTTTTTTCCTGGTAATTTTACTATAGAGCAATCAATGGGCTTGCTTCCTCATGTACATGGAATCCAACATCATGGCAAAGGCTTTTGAGAAAAGAAAAGTTTTATGGTGAGCTGACTAGCAAGGAGACAGAAGGAGATGCTCATTTCTGTCTCTCTGAGCTGGGGCCTGGACCAGATTTTATATGCATAGGGTAAAGAGGCATGAACTGATTGGATAATCGGGCAGGGTCTAGAACCCAATCACAAATAGCCCTGGTGTCACCTGAAAGCTTAGCAATCCAGAATCCAGTGGTGACATCAGAGGTTTATGTGATTGGATTCTGGATGCTGCCATATGGTGTTCACTTTTAAAATCAGTCCTTGCAGCTCAGTCTCAGCATCTGAGTTCCTTCACTGATTGCATGCTTTGTTCATCTGGGTTTGTTCACTAAGTCATTAACAAAACAATGCTCAGGTTATGAGTCCTTTTACCTGGACCATGGCAACCAAGAAGGACTCACTTTGTTACTTAAATGTTGAGCCAGATTAGTCTCATGCAGTTATAGTTTCCTACTGGATATTTGAGTTCTCATGAAGAAATATGCTATATTAATTTTCTTTTAGCTTAGAAATAGTTTAGTATAACTTTTCCTAAGCCTTCCAGGCAAAGCAACCATTTTCTCACACTATTTTCAATGATTGTTTTCCATAATTAAATTCACGTTTTTCTTCTCCTGTGGAGAGATTTTATAAAATAAGAAGCAGCCTCTATAAATATTTATCGCTTTTATTTCATGTTAGCAAACACAAACTTACACATTTAAATACACTTCACTCCCTGTATTTTACCTCTTATATTATCTGTACTTGTGCTTTTCATACACTATTTTAGATATTCAGTAGATGGTTTTGGTTTTATTTTTCCAAAATTGAATCTTAGTACCCTAATATCCTGCATTCCACCTATCCAGGTTCATGGACACTTACTCTCTGACAGTAAATATTTCTTAGTCAGGTTGCCCCACTCGGTGAGTCTGAAACTTTTCAGGTCTATCCTTCTCACCTGGCTGTGTCCTCTCATTCTTCAAGATCACTTTCAAGGCTACCCCTGAGAAGTATCTCTTCCCGTTTTAATTTTCTTAGTCTCTCTATTCTTCCTTTGAATCCCTTTTGGACTTAAGACTCTGAAGCACAGAATTTAATTCTTTTGTATATTTGGTTTAACTTCAAGTAGATAGTATAATTCTGAAGGACCAGCTAAATCTCTCAATGTGCTTTTGTGATTAGAGTAGCAACTGCAATGAAATGTAAACATACTAATATTGATTGGGATGTTACTACTTTAAAAAATTCAGACTGCCATAGCATATTATATTGCCAAATATATGGAAATTTTTGTTATTTTACATTCTAAAAATTATTTAGAATATAACTTTTTTGTATTCTTAGAGAAGGAATAATTTAGCCATTGAAAAATTAAATGATTTATGCAAGAACTCATTGTAGATCATCATATTTGGAATTGTAATTTGCAACTTCTTTGCTGCAAGCATTTTAAAATATAAATAATCTCTCCACTTTTCTTAGGTTAGAACATACTTACTCTCTAACACAAAACAAAAAGGAAACACAGAAAAAAGACAATAAAAAATCAACATGCTCAGTTATTCAATACTTGCTATAGCCTGAATATTTCTGTTCTCCCAAAGTTCATATGTTGACAACTAATACCCAATGCAATAGTATTAAGAGGTGAGACTTTTGAGAGGTCATTAGGGCTCAGCCTCGTGAATGGGATTAGTGCCCTTATAAAAGAAGCCTGCAATGGTTTGTTTACCTCTTCTACCATGTGTAGGCACAGCAAGAAGATGCCATCTATGAAAAACAGTCCCGCCAGATACCAAATATGCTAGTGCCCTGATCTGTGAGCAACAAAATTTTGTTGTTTATAAATTACCCAGCCTAAGGTATTTTATTATGGCAGCTGGGGCAGGCTAAGATAATACTCATGTTTCACTGAAGGAAAGAATATTTCTTAACCACACAGTGTATTGATCATTAAAATTCCTTACTTTATCTGATATTAGTCATATTGCATAAAACGTATCTATTCTGAAATTGTATATTAAAATATATCAGTACTAATATATCTAAATTACCTTCTATTTTTAAAGTGGTTGTCACCTAGTCATAACTAAAACAATTATTATTTTTAAAAATGAAATTAATTATATATCAACTACAAGTTTAAGTATATTATAATCAATCTTGAGAGTCTTGTTGACTTGGATTCAGCACAAAAACAAACAATTTAAACTGCATCATTTGGAGCTGGGACACAACTAAAAATATTTAGTGTCACCTATGGCAAATAATATTTCATGGAAAAAGTCCTAAGTTAGATAACCTTTGTTAACTTCACCTGGACTCTCACTTTTCAGGAGGAATGGGAAATTTGATATCAATAGGTACAGAAGGAAGACCATGTGAAGATACAGGGAAAAGATGGCTGTTACAAGTCAAGGAGTGAAGCATCAGAAGAATTTAACTCTGCTGACATCTTGAGTTCAAACTTGTATTATCCAAAATAAAGGACCTTGATGGCTACTTGTTCAGGCCATCAAGTTTATGGTACTTTGTGATGAAAATCCCAGTAAAGTTTTCATTTATTTGTCTGTGTATATTTAAACTGGTAAGCAATAGAGAATATGACAGGTGATATATATGGTAGGCAATATAGGGTCGGTTTTTGCTTTGGTATCTAGTGTGACAATCTCTGCTGTTTATTGTATTTTTAGCCCACTTATATTTAAGGTGAATTTTTATACATTTAAGCTTAAGATCATAATCTTATTATTTTTATAAAGGTCCCTTTTTTTCTTGGTTCTCTTTCCCTTTTGAACTGAGAATTTTTTATTATTTCATTTAATATTTTTTATTGGCTTATTACACATGACTTGTTATTTTAGTGGTTGCTTTAGAGTTTATAATACATACCATTATTATATCAAAATATGTAGCTTCAACTGATATTATTCAATTCACCTAAAGTATAAGACCTTTAAAAGAGTAAGTCCATTTCTTACCTCCTGGCCTTTATGGTGCTACTGTCATACATTTTGCTTTTACATATTATATGAGATCCACATCACACTGTTATTTTTTTAAAGTTATATTTTAAAGAGCTATATAATGGAATAAAATTATTTTATATTTACCCATGCAGTTAGCATTTTCAGTGCTTTTTACTCTTTTGTGTAGATTCATATTTTTATTTGCTATCATTTTCCTTCAGCACAAAAGATTTCTTTAGCGTGCGGCTTGTTTGAGATGAATTCTTTTACCTTTCACATGCCTGAAATATTATTTTTCCACCTTCATTTTTTGAAAGACATTTTTTATTCAGTATATAATTATTTCACTATTTTGAGATGTTGCTCTGTCTTTTTACTGGCATTGTTTTAGCAAGAAATATGCTGCCATTTCTTTTGTACACTATATGCTTCTTTGGCTGCATTTAAGATTTTTCTCTTTTTTGTATTATGGTAAAATATATACAATGTAAAAATAACCATTTTAATTTTCTTAAGTGTACAGATCTATGGCATTAAATACATTCACACTTGTTTTATAACCATAAACACTATTTCTAGAACTTTTTCATTTTCCTCTACTGAAATTTTGTTACTATTAAACACTAGCTTCCTATTTCACCCTACATTTATTTATTCCCTGGTAACCACTGTTTTACTTTCAGTAATGACTACTCTAGAAATCTCATATAAGTGGAATCACACAATATTTGTCCTTTAGTGGTTTCAGTGAATTTTATTTCACTTGGCATAATATCTTCCAGGTTTATTCCTGTTTAGCATGTGTCAAAATTTATTTCCTTTTTACAACTGAATTATATTCTTGTGTATGTATATATATTTTGTTTGTTCATTCATTCTTCAGTGGGCAGTTGTGCCACTTCCACATTGTAGCTATTGTGAGCTATACCATTGTGAATGTGGGTATACAAATATCTGTTTGCATCCTTGCTTTCATTTCTTTTGGCTATATACTCAGGAGTAGAATCGCTGGATCAAATAGTAATTCTATATTTCAGTTTTCGATGAATCATCATACTATTTTTTGAAGGAGCAGCACCATTTTACTTTATAACCAGCAATGCACAAGAATTTCAGTTTCTCCACATCCTCACAAACATTTGTGGGGTTTTTTGCCATTTATTTACTTATTTATTTATTTTTATAAGAGCCATCCTAATGGGTGTGAAGTAGTATTTCTTTGTGGTTTTGATTTGCATTTCTCGAATGACTAATGACATTGAGCATCTTTTCATATGTTTATTGATCATTTGTACATCTCCTTGGCAAAAAGGTTTATTCAAATTCTTGGCCTATTTTAAAAAAATCAAGTTGCTTGCTTTTGCTGTTTAGTGGTAGGAGTTCCTTATATATTATTGATATCAATTCCTTATCAGATATAATATTAAAAATTTTTTTCCATTTTAGGGATTGCCTTATGACTCTATTGGTATTCTTTGATACACAAAATTTTCAATTTTCATAATGTCCAGCTTACCTCTTTTTCATTTTGTTGTTTGTGCTTTTGGTGCCATATTCAATAAATCATTGTCAAATCCAATGTCATGAAACTCTTTTGTTATTTTTTTCTAAAAGATCTGTAGTTTTAGTTCTTACATTTATATCTTTGATCTATTTTGATTTAAATTTTGTATGTAAGGTTCCAGCTTCATTTGTTTAATATGTCAATCTCCAAATTTCCCAACACTATTTTTAAAAATTTATTTATATATTTATTTTGAGACAGAGTTTCACTCTGGTTGCCCAGGCTGAAATCCAGTGGTGTGATATCAGTTTACTGCAGCCTCCGCCTCCCAAGTTCAAGCAATTCTCCTGCCTCAGTCTCCCTAGCTGGGATTACAGGCACCTGCCACCATGCTCAGCTAATTTTTTTGTATTTTTAGCAGAGATAGGGTTTTGCTATGTTGGCCTTGAACTCCTGGGCTGATCTTTAACTCCTGGCCTCAGGTGATCTGCCCACCTGGGCCTACCAAAGTGCTGAGACTACAGGCGAGAGCCACCACACCCGACCCAACACCATTTGTTGAAAAGACTGTCCTTTTCCCATTACCTGGTCTTAACATCCTTGTTGAAAGTCAGTTGGCCATAACTGTGAGGGTTTATTTCTGGGCTCTTCATTCTATTCCACTGGTCTGTATGTCTGCCTATATGTCAGTACCATAATATTCTGATTACCATATACTTTGATTTTTATTTTTTATTATTTTTCTTTTTTTATTACTGTATACTTTTAGTAAGGTTTTAAAAAGTAAGGGAATGTAAGAGCTACAATTTTGTTATTTTGATTATTTTTGTTTTCTTTGCAATTTCAGTTACCTTATATGTTACATTAATTTTAGGATAAATTTTTCTGCTTCTGTTAAATATGTTACTTGGCTTTTTACAGGGATTTCACTGAGTCAGTAGATTGCTTTGGGCATACTGACATCTTAATGATAGTAAGCTTTTTAATGCATAGACATTTTTTGATTTATTTGCACCTTTAATTTCTTTCAACATTGTTTTGTAGTTTTCAGTATATACATCTTTCATGTTCTTTTTCAAGTTTACTTCTAAATATTTTGTTCTTTCAGATGCTATTGTAAATAGAATATTCTCTAAGTTCTCCTTTTAAGTTGTTCATTGTGATTGTGTAGAAATGTAACTGATTTTACATATTAATTTTATATCCTGGAACTTTGCTGAATTTGTTTATTAGTTCTAATTGTGTGTGTGTGTTGGTGTGTGTGTGTGTGTAGTCTTTAGGGTTTTTTACATACAAGATCGTGTCTCCTGCATACAGAAAATTTTACTTCTTCCCCTTTTTTCAGTTTGATGGCATTTTATTTTTTTTTCCTGCCAAATTTTTCTCTGATAATTTTCTTACTATTTTAAATAGAAATGTCAAAAGCAAGCATTCTTATCTTGTTATTGATCCTAGAAAAAAAGCTTTAAGTCTTTCAGCATTGAGCATAATGTTGTCTGTGGTTTTAAATGCATATGTATTTGCACTGATATATAGATGTACATGTATGTGTTTTCATTATGTTTTGGTAGTTTTCTCTTCCTTCTTACTGAATTTTTTTAATAATGAAAACATGTTGAACTATGTCAAATGCTTTTTACATATCAGTTGAGACCCTATGTGTGTTTTCATTTATTCTGTTAATGTGGTATATCACAATAATTGATTTTCACATGTGGAACCACCCTTGTATTTCAGGAGAAACTTCCACTTGGTGGATAATCCTTTTAATATATTGTTGAATTCGATTTGCCAGTGTATTACTCTAGTTGAGGCTGCTCTAACAAAATACTAAACTGGCCAATTTATAAATAACAGCAATTTATTACTCACAGTTCCAGAGGTCCAAGAACTGTTGCACTTTTGAGTAGTTCAAGCATCAACTCAAAAGTCTAAAGTCCAGAGTCTCATCTAAATATCGTACAAATCAGATATGAGTGTGAATCAAGTGTATTTCATTCTGAGGCAAATTCCCCTCTAGCTGTGAGCCTGTGTAATCAGACAAGTTATGTATTTTCAAAATGTTATGGTGGGATAGGCGTAGGACAGATATTCCCATTTTATAAGGGAGAAATAGGAAAGAAGAAAGGGATAATAAGTTCCAACCAAATCTAAAAATCCAACAGGGTAAACAGTATTAAATCTTAAGAATTGAAAATAATTTTTTTTTAACTCCATGTTTTATTTTCTGGACACACAGGGGAGAGTATTGGATTCCCAAGGCTCAGATCAACACTGCCTCTATGGGTTTGCTGACCACAGCACACATAGCAACTCTCATTGGTTGGAGTCATGTGCCTGTAGATCTCCCAGAATGGAGTTGCACGCTGATAGCTTTACAGTTCTGGGCTCTAAGGGCAGCCCCACCTCCATGTCTCCATTAGATACATGGCAGCCATGCTGTCATGATTCCACTAGGCACTGCCCTGGTGGAAGCTTTCTGCAGTGGTTCCACCCCTGTGACAATTCTATGCCTAGGTTGTGAGCTACTCTGAGGCGTTCTTTGATATCTAGGTAGAGATAGCCGTGTCCACTTAGATCATGTATTCAACACCCCTGTGAGAATGGCACTGCATGGACATCACCAAGATTTACAGCTTGTGCCTTCCAGAGAGATGGGTGGCCCAAGCTGCAGTCTGGACCCATTGAGCAATGGCTGAAGCAGCCAAGGAGTTATGCACTAGAAGGTGGGGAGTAAAGCCTTGAAATAGTCCTGTCTCCAGGGCCCTGGCTTTCTGGGTCTGTGTTGGGTGGAGCAGCCTGGAAGATGTCTGGAATGCCTTTGAGTTCATTATTCCATTGACTTGATGAATAGCATCTGGTGTCCTTCTATTCATATTAATCTCCATCAACTGTTTCCTTGGCTGCATCCTTGGTATTCTTTTTCAAACATGCCTTTCATTCTTTATAATACGATCAGCCTAATGATTTTCCAAATCTCTAATGATTTTCCAGATGCTTTCTGTGAATTGTAAATTTTATATTTATTTTGTTTCTTCTCCCAGATTACCAGATGCAATCAACAGAAGCCATATCATAACCAGAATAATTTGCTTAGGTATTTTTTCTGCCAAATATTCTATTTTATCACTCAGAGGTTGTACCTTCCACAAAACACTAGGAGATGAGCACAATTCAGGCAAATTCTTTGCCTCTTTACAGCAAAGATTACTTATCTAGTTTTCAACAACGTGTTCCTCATTTCCACTAGGGATTTCATCAAAATGGTCTTTACTATCTATATTTTTACCAACATTCTGTTCAAGACATTTTGGTAATCTCTAAGAAGATTGAGACTTTTTCTATGACTTCTGAGTCTTTACCAGATTGTTCTTCATACTCCAGGCACAGAAATGTAAGCTTTTTCTTCTAGAGTTAAGTTCCACATTATTCCAGCCCCTCCCCATTACTCAATCCAAAGCTGCTTTCACATTTTTAGGCATTTGTTACGACATAATCTCACTTCTCAGTACCAATGTCAGTCTTAGTTCATTCAGCTGCTGTAAAAAAAAAAAAAATACCTTAGGGTAATTTTTTAACAACAGAAATTTATTGCTCACAGTTCTGGAAGTAGGGAAATCCAAGATCAAGACACCAGAAGATTTGGTGTCTGGTGAGGGGCCTGTTTCCCAAAGATTGTGTCTTCTTGCTGGATCCTCATATGGTGAAACGGCAAAGAGGCAAACAAACTTCCTCAAACTTGGGACACTATTCCCATTCACAAGGGTTCTCACCCCGTGATCTTGTCACCTATGAAACGCCCCACCTTTCTGTATCAAAGTATTATGAATTAGATTTCAACATATGAATTTTGGAAGTGCACAATCAGATCCTAACAAATTGCATTTTATTGAGATTTTTTGTGTCAATATTCATAGGCCATTTTAGTCCATAGTTTTCTTTTCTTGTAGTGTCTTTGTCTGGCTTTCACATCATAGGGTAATGGTGGCCTTATAAAATGAGTTAAAGTGCTCTCCTTCTTCAGAGTTTCTGGAAGAGTTTGAGAAAGATTTGTGTTAATTTTTTAAATGTTTGATAGAATTCATCATTGATGCCATCTGGTCCTGGACATTTTTAAATTTTTTTCCTCAGATGTTTTGTATTACTGATCCAAATCCCTTACTATTTTTGTTCTGTTCAGATTTTCTATGTCTTTATGACTCGGTCTTGATAGGTTGTGTATTTCTAGAAATTTGTCATATGATCTGCATTACCCTGTTGGCATGTGGTTTTACATAGTGCTTCCTTATAATCCTTTTCATTTCTATAAAATTCACAGTAATTGTCCCCTTTCATTTGTGATCCTAGCTATTTTATTTTCTGTTTATTTCTGAGTCAATCTAGCTAAAAGTTTGTCATTTTTTTCAAAAGACTAATTTATGATTTCATTGATTTTCTCTATTTTTTCTATTTTTTAGTTTATATCTGCTCTAATTTTTACTATTTCCTTCTTGTATGCTTTATTTTAGTATTCTATTCTGTCTTCCATATCTCAATTTAACTTTTAGATTATATATAATGTAGCTATATAAACTGTTTTGATATTCTTACCTTCTAATTCTAACATTTATTTCCATTTGGGTCTGTTTTGATTGGTTGATTTATTTCTTCATGATGTCTTTTCCTATCATTTGGCATGTCTGGCTGTTGTTGATCGGATGCTTGCTATTGTAATTTTTACTTTTAGAATGGCAGATATTCATGTTTTCTTCTCAGTACTCATGAGCTTTGTTCTGTATTGCAGTTCAGTTTCTTGTAAATAATTTTTTATTTTATGTCCTCCTTTTAAGATTTGCTAGGCAAGAGCAGAACAGTGGTTAGTCTATACTCAATTATTTTTCACCACGGAGGCAAGGCTCATGTAGAGTCCACTCAATGACCTGTGATTTATAAGGTTTTCCAGTCTGGCTGGTGGAAGCAGACATTTTTTCTGGCCTTGTGTAAGTGCTGGGAAGTGTACTTCTAATCGTTTTGGCTGGTCTTTGTATTAGCTATCCTCACATAGTTTCCTACCATGTATCCACTGATTAGTGTTCTGCTAAATATGTAAGAAGTACCCACCCAATGCAGAGCTCAAAGATTCTCTGTGCAGATCTCTCCTCTCTAGCATTATTTCCTGTGAATTCTATCTGCCTTGGTTGGCCTGGATTTGTCTGTTATATCTCCTCAAATAAAGAAATCTATAGGTACAGATTTCCACCTCTCTTTGTTATATGTGAATGCTCTCTAAAGGTAGTAAGCTTGGTCAATCAAAGGTCACATCACATTTGTGTTCTGTCTCTCAGGGATTATTGTCCTCTGTTACCTGATATCTAATGTCTTGAAAACAATTGTTTTACCTATTCTGTCCAATTTTTTTGGTTGTGTGATGCAGGAGGAAAAATCTACTCCCTGTTATTTTACCTTAAACAGAAGAATTGTTAACTTCTTTTGATTAATCTCTCAGGCGACAGGGATACTCTTTTAGTTTTGGGAAGGAAAAAGTACATGATTTATTTTATAGCACTTGCCTTCATGAGCAGGTCTTTAAAAGCTGCCTTCACTCATAAAAAAAGAATTACTTGACTAGGCATAAAGTGTTTGTATCACATATTTTTGTACTAAATGTTTATTTGAGTATTATTATATTGTCTTTTGTCAGAGTATTTAAAGAAATTCTGAGTCTATTTTTCCCAATGTTTAGACATTTTAATTTTGTTAGAATACCTCCATCTGTACCTGTCCCATTTTAATAGGCAATTTATTTCAGTTCTCTTAACTCTGTCTTTCAATATAAGCTCTAAATCATTTGCTGATATTTTGATACATTAGGCTGAGAGATGATCTATTTACTTTTAAAGAAGTTCATATAATTCTCTCCATTCCTTACTCTAAGCAAAACATATGCAATTCCCATCTCCCTACCCTCTCAATATGGTAATATTCTATATCTATTATTCCAGCATTAAGTGTTTATTGTGACTTTATAAACTTCATCTACAGCTGAGCTATGTAAAGTACTATAATTAATTTTCTTTTTTCTTTCTTGCAAGACCTTTTCTGTCTTCCTGTAACTTAATCTTTCTTATTTATATGCTTATTTGTTTACTTTTAAGTATGTATTTATCACTAATTTATCCATAACCTCTCCTCAAGTAGTGAAAATATTTACTTACCATATTTAAAATGATCAGAGATTCTATCAATTTTAACTAATTAAAACTTTCCTGGAAACTTCTGGTATGTGCCAATCTCATTGGTCTCTTTTTAAACTATTATTATTTTGTGATTTATGCTTTTGAGATAGGATTTTGCCCTATCACTGGACTGGAGTGTAGCAGTGAGATCATAGCTCACTGCAGCCTCAAATTCCTGGGCTCAGGTGATCCTCCTGCCACAGCCTCCTGAGTAGCTGAACACATGGGTGCATACCACCAAGCTCACATAATTTTTTTAAAAAAATGTTCTGTAGAGATGGAGTTTTGCTCTGATGCTCAGGCTGATTTTGAACTCCTGGCCTCAAGCAATCCTCTTGCCTTGGCCTTCCAAACTGCTGGGATCATACACATTGTTTTTCTCAGCAGCTCCTTAGACTTAATAAAATATTCTTTCAAGTTTTGAATACTTTTTGTCACCTCAGTTTTGATAGTGAATGCTTTTATTTATTTATTGCTGATTTTTCATAGTTTTTTTTTGTTTGTCTGTTTTTACAATGCCAGGAGATGTGTCTTAAGCTGACTAGCCCTTATTTAAAAAAGAAACTTAGTTGCTAATATGTCTTCAGTTCATCTTTGTTAATGGTATACTTACATTTATCCACAAATGGAATTGTATATACAAAGAATATATGTATCAAAAGATCATTCTATATTTGATAGTAATTAATTCCTTTTTTCTGTAATTATTTTATCTTTTCAATTGTATAAATTATGAAAGGACAAATGTGTAAAGCATTATTTCTTATTCTTAAACTTAGGACAAGTATTAACATATTTTTGAAGTATTGTGTCTGCAGTATTTCCTAATTCAATATTTGAGAATGGGAGAAATGAATTTCACTCCCAGGCTAGCTAGGGAGCTTTGTGCTATTGGGTTTATGATGTAGGCGAGGAAAGCTTTGCAGAGATTAATGAGGGATGATGGCTCACAGCTATTTTGAAAGAAATTATTTTGCTTATTTATATTCAGCAAAACCACATCAATCAGCAAACAGAATTAGGGAGTCAGCCTTTCCTAGTGTTTAAATATCTGCATTACAGTGTCATTTACTAAAATGACCATTTACATGGAACTAGGAAAAAAATTCTTACTCACATAATCACAGAGATAAGAAGTCAATTTGGCAGATTTCCTTTGTTCCTTTTAACTGAATATTATAATGAGCATTTTTATTTTAGAGAGACAAACAGCTGTGATGAATAATTACTAGGCAAATTGAAGGTGAATGCTTAATTTCTGTCTGAAACATTAAGTACACAATTCAACAGGTGTTGATAAAGTTCCTAAAACTGTCGATTTATTAAAATATCTTTTTTATGAGTTTAAATTGAATTGTTTTCTCCATTAAAATGCTAATGCCTCAATTTGTATCTTAAAACCCTAAACAAGAAAAGAAAATTCTATTTTGGGGAGAAGAGAGGAAGAAACATGGCCACCCATGAGAAATATAAAGGTTTTTGTCTCATTTGCAACCTAGGTATAGCCTTGGTTCTAAATTCTGACCAGGTATTTGGAATTTCCAGTACATGCCTTCATATGAAAAAGATGTACCATCTTCATTTCTTTCTCATTTTTGCTTATTGAAATAAAAAATGCTTGGAGTTCAAATTGCTAATTGGAGCAGAAGGTGGAAAGCATGTATTGAGGATCATGGAGAACAAAGTAAGAAGGATTGGCTCAGCTGTGGACCATCTTTAGATTTCATTTATATGTGAGAGAAATATATTCTTTCTCTCTTTTCTTTTTTTCTTTTTTTTGGCACTTACATCCAAATGCATTTCTGAGTGATGCAAAGTGTTTCAGCCTTCTTCCTATTTTTTAAGCCTCATCTTTTTCTCTATTACTACAGTCCAGCTAGATTAGATGTTCAATGTTCCTTCAGTAAGCATTATGCCTTTTCAGGTTTGACCTTTTGTTCAATCTGTTCTTTCTGCACAATACAAGGTACTCCCCAGGCTATAAGTTTGGAATTCTCTTCAAGCACATTCTGACTTCCTTAGATAACCCTAGGATGATCTTTTTTCTCAATTCCTATGTTATTATTCTATATAATTTACCATAAGTATGTTATATAATGAGTGTTTTGAGGGCCAGAACCAATTTCCCATATGGAGCACCTACTGTGTGTCACACATTATGCAAGAGATGACTCAGGTAAGAAGGATGATGGCGTCAGTACTCATTTCCACAAATATTTTATAATTTAGTGAAGTAAAGGTATGCATACAAGTACTACTAAAATAAGAAGTCAGCATAATGAACAACACATTATAGAATTACAGAAGAGGAAGTAATTAGTTCTTCCAGAGATGGGATGAGCAGGAAGTTCTAAATAATTTCTCAAAGGAGAAGATATTTAGGTTAACCTCAAAGGATAAATATGCATTTACTTAGGAGGCAATGTCTGAGGAAACTTAAGAGAGCTCTGGATACCCAGCTGAAGCAAGGTATTGACTTTGTCTTAAAGAACTGGAAGAAATAAATGCTATTCTTCATTACAAAATGTGGCACTGTCAATGAATATAAGCATGAGACAAAAGGAGAAATATTTAGCTATGTGGCATTTACATGCTTTTTGTTCAAAAAAAGAAGAAAGCTCTGATGAAACGATGAGAAACAGATTTAATAGGGGATAATTGATGTGGGTTGACTGAAAAAAATATTCTAACAAATTGGTCAATGGAGCAACAAATGAAACTCAGACAATGGAAATATACCACTAGGTAAGAAATTCTGAATGAAAGAAATGTGAGAAGAAAGACTGCTCTGCGTTTTTCAAAAAGTTGTGCATATACATAGTTTCTAGGAGAAAGTTGCTTAAGTGATTGCTGACTTGGAAATTAAGGTAAAGCCGGAGAACAGCAACTGTGGAGACTAGGAAAGAGAAATGGAGGGGCTAGTGTGAGTGTGCATTTAAAGCAAAAGGTAAAAGTGTTCACACCCATATTAGGAAGGAGGCCAAGAGGTGACTAATGGACTGAAGAAAAAAGTGGAAGTCAAGAAACCAGAGATTTCCTAAGAACTGATATGGTAGGAGTGTTATACTTCTTTGCTTTCCTTCACAGTATATAACACAGTGCCTTCTACTGTCCTCATAAATACTTACTGCATTAATACACTACAATTTATCCCAAATAATCTTCTTATATTGTTATTGAAACTTAATGAGTTTTTAGGGAAGAAAACAAAAAGAAATTATTCTGGAGAAAGCTGTGGGGAAGATATTTAGGCTAACCTCAAAGGATAAGTATATCTGTGGCATAGGTAGCTTTATCTCCATTTATGGGTGTTCACTAAAACCTCAAGAGATAAATTTACTGAATATTCCTGATTGTACATTTCTAATTTGGTTGAATATGTCTCTGTTTTAGGCTTTTTAAAATATAAATATGCAGAATATAGGTTTTTACTTATGTTTTGAACAAATTGAGCTATACAAGGGAAACATAGATATGGATAAGAAGTTCAGCATTGGATAAACAGCCCAGAGGCCCAAAGATTTGTCACAATATGTGAGGTTTCTAAAAGATCACAGGATTGCTTCTTATTAGAAAAGATGTATCATCTATAGAAAGTACCATTTAAAGGATTCTGTAGCTTAGAGGGGTAAAAAGCAATATTCTGGTAGGCTGCCTTTTGAAGCAGTAAACACCTTTCATATCATCTAATAATGGCTTAGATAGATTTGAAGAACTATGTGTCAAGTATTCTGAACACAAGGAATGTAAGTTTAGTGAACACTTTTAGTCATTTGAATCTTAAATCAACAAGTCACAGAATCTTAAAACAGCTTGCTTGATTCATTTAAGCTTGTGGTTGCAGTAGGGATAAGATTCTCAGGCCTACTGTTGTTTCATCTGTAGTTGTTGTAGAAGAAAAATATATAATTTTCTCCTTTCTATGGTACATATCAAACTGATACATGGTTTTAAGTAAAAGAGAAAAAAATAGCTCATGATTTCTTTGTTTATAACACAAAAATCAAGCCATTTCTAAATAATATATAGATCATGACCCAAACTGAGCTTAAGGCCAGAGACTGGCGATTTCTTATTTGAGTCACAAATGGTTGAATAGTCTACAGTGAATGTTTAGACTATGTGATTTAACTTTCAATCTACAAAGCCTAGTCAGAAAGGAAAACATTTCAACATTTTTTGTTTGTTTCTCATATTTGGGTGGTGTTGACTTATTTGAGGAATTCTTTCTGCTAAATTCTTCCTAGGTTGAAAGTAGGAAATTATATTTATCTAATCTATCTTCTAGTGGTTTTAGGTTGCTTCATTATAAACAGGTCAACTCTTCCCTTCGCATACCATCCTGCCCTTCATTTTCTTAATATTTCTTCAATATTTTTGAAATAATCTTACAATATAGATTCTTTGAGGAAAGACAGATAGATAGATAAATAGATATCAAGATTCATATAACAGTAATGTTATACATCAATCATTTCATCAACTATATTTATTAGTTTTAATATGCTTTGCACTAAAATAATCAAACTAAATTTATTTAAAAATATTCAGGATGTTCTGAAATTAAGGCTGGAGGTGATAAATCTGGCTGCATGAGATTTTTATTTGGTTTACAGGTTAACTGCTGTCATTGGGAATATTGAGATAATATTGTTAGTCAATAACCTCATTGGGTTAAACAGAATACTAAAGACAATCTAACAGAAAAAAAGTAAATTGTTAGAATTTTGTTTTATTTAAGAGGATTATAGATATATTGGGAATTTTCTTTTAACAAAACAGGTCAATATTAATAACTTAGCTCATTCACTTTACCACAATGCTAATCAGAGAGAATTCATTTAGCATTCCTGTGGATTAAATAAATTCCGTCACTAACATTGGTCTTGTCTTTGATTATTCCCCCACCCTTTTTTTGTTTTAAACCTATGTAAAAGATGTTGTCCAATTACAATAGGGAAGACTGGTCTATAATAAATGAAAATTCCATTTATGCATCGTACATAAGGAAAATAAGAATTTATGAACTTGATACTTTGAAGATAATAAAGACAAGGTAGTGTGTGTGTTTATGTTTTTTGAAACGTTATTAATAAATTTCCAACTATAGTTCTACATCTGTATATGTTTTCATAAGGCTAGAAGGAATTAAAAATGTTATCTGATTTATTATTGTGGACTGCACGTGCTTGAGCACATCTAGACTACCATATATTTTCCTTGGATAAGAAACCAGTGGGCTTTAGAATGAGATTTCCTGGATTTCTGCCACTTATTAGTTATGGGCCTGAATAATTTTGTAATAATTCTAGACCTGTTTTATCATAGGTAAAAAGGACATAGTTATTAGACAGTTGTGAAGATTAGGTAAAATAATCCATTTAAATGGTCTGACCTCCAAAATCTACTCAGTTAGTAATAGCTATTATTTTTTGATGGTAGCATACCTAACAGCTTTGGTAGGGTTTCCCTAACACTGCTCCTCCTTCCTCAAGCTAAAATATTTTGTGAAGCCTGATCCAGATCATTTCTACACAGTTTAAGTCAATATTCACCACATGCCAAAATTAAAACACACACAAAAACAACTTTTATATGAACTTACTGTTTCATCTTTCTATATAAAAGTTATCACTATCTTTATAATGTAGTTTTTACTTTTCTACTACTGTATCCCTCACAAAACTTGCAATTTGAGTTTTCTGCAAATAAAACTTAATTAAATATAATGGCCCTCAATAGTAGTGGAGCAGAAAAAAAAAATGTTGGGCTCTATGCCCATATTCAATAAACTAGATGATTTGGACACAGCTTTTCATCAATACATCTAAAAATGAATGAAATACTTTAAGTTTTTTTTTTTCAAACCATTGAGATGGCTTCAAAAATTACCAGGCAATACTCGAAAACAAAGCAGGAACTAATAGAGCTAAAAAGACCACTGAAGATTTGCTGGATCTTATGAAACTGACTTTAGCTTTTGATTGCAATTCAGGTCAAAGATTACAAGTATCAAAGTTTAAAGATCAAAATCTAACAGGTTACACCTTACCCCTGAAACTACGGCCCTAAAAGACCATACTTTCATAACAAGAATGACATTAAACAAACCTGACTCCCTTACATTGAAGATGAACAGTACACCTTAGAAATTGTAATCACAAACCTTTGTATTTTACAAATGTAGTCAAGTAAGCATTTCCCTAATGTACTCAAAATTCTTTAACTAGAAATTCAGTTTAAATTATTCCAGAAACACAGTCTTCCCAGGTCCTCAGCAGAAGCAACATAAATTATCCCTAGAAAAGTAGAGTTCATCTTTGACCTTAAGGAATTTGCATGAATAAATTCTTGAGAAAAATGATAATATATTAAAATAATAAATACACATGGCAAGAAGGCATAATGAGTTAGAAATAAGCAAAAGCAGCAGACAAAAGAAATAGATGCATACATCTTCAAATTCTGAAATAATCAGACAGATTATAAACTAACAAAAGTTGTATATTTTAAAGGGGATGAAATCAAAATTTGAAATTATTTCTAGGATAATGAAGTATAAAATATGACCTGAAAACACAATAATAAAAATTAAACTCCCAATGGACATGTAATAGCAGACTGGACACAGACAAAGAGACAATTAGTGAACTGGAAGGCAAATCAGAAGAAATTATTCAAAAGAAGTACTGAGAAGCAAAAATAAGGAAAAACATAAGAAAAGATAAAAACATGGAGGATAGAGATAAAAGATTTAATGAATGACATGGAAAGAGACAGCAGTAAAAATATGGCACAAAACAATACTTGATTACATAATATCTAAAAATGTCATAGAACTGATAAAAGTCACTAATGCACAGATATACAATTCTAGAGAACCCCAAGCATGAGCTATATAAAGAAAAATCTACACCTAGACATACGGTTGTGAAACTACAGGTAGATAACAGCTGGGGTGAGGTGAGGAAGGAAATACAAATTAACTTTAAAAAATAGCAGCTGAATTCTCATCAGAGAAAGCTAAAAGACAGAGAAAGTAACTTCATTAGTGTTCTGAGAGGAAACAATTATTAATGTATTATTCTATTCCCAGAAAATATATTTTTCTTTTAGCATGAAGATGAAATAAATTAATTCTAAACCACTATTCCCTATAACCACCACCACACACACACAATAAAAAAGCCAAATGGTCGTTTTGTTGTCCATGTAATGTTTATCTACATTGTTCCTGTGGTTTGAATGTGTCTTCCAAGGTTTATGTGTTAGAAACTTGAGATGATATCTTAAAGAAATGATTAGATTGCGAGAGTTCTGCCCTCATGATTGGACTGATGTCTTTATTGCAGGAATGACATTGTTATAACAGTGAGATTGGCTCGCCCCTCTGTTCTTCTTCCTCCTTCCATCATGGGATGATGCAGCAATAAGGCCCTCACCAGATGCCAGTGCCATGCTCTTGGACTTCCCATACTCCACAACTACGAGTGTATCCATTTCCATTCTATATGAATTACCTAGTCTCAGATATTCTATACATTTGGCAGCACAGAATGAAGTAAGGCAGGTGTATTTTTTATTATTATTAATGTATTTAAACTCCACTTTATTTAAATTCTGATATTACTCAAAGATTGTGAAAGTCTTTCTTTTATCATAGAAATGAGTGGGATATAATCATAGAATTATAAATTGAGTCAGTTAATGTTCTTTTTAAAGGAAAGCAAGATTCTAGAACAGAATCCTAAAGATTTGTTACTTTTCATGACACTTCTGTATCCCCATGGAGTGTTTCTCTGTTTCCTCTGGTTAGTTTGATAAGCTATTTTAAGAGTGATGGCAATTGAGTGAAGATCATGTTCATTCCCACGACAGCCAGTAAACTTAGTGCCTTTTCATTGCCATAGGCCGTCACTCAATAATAGCTAAAACATATTGCCCAACAGAGAGCAAGGAATGAAAATGTAAACAGATCTGAATGAACATGTAACTTATCCATCATAGCAAAATCTTCTTAAAGAGCTTAAAGTGCTGATGGTAAAGAAGCATTTATACTATTTTAGATCAAGGGACCATGAGGTATATGCCAGCACCACAGTATAAGTTAGAAGACCAAGCTTTTTCTGATGTTAGATGGTTTTTGGACACATTTGTCTTCAGTTTTCCCATTCAGCAATCCAAATTTGACTCATAAATAACAACTCTTCTGCAGCACCTTCGGATTATTTCAGATGGGAATTTTCAGTGCTATACACAGTATTAAACGCATCTTACAGAGTTTGAAAGTGAATCGAATACAGTAATGAAGAAAGGGGGGAAGTCTATGAGTTTCAGAGGTTTCCTCTGAGACTTGTAAAATATGCATTAGAAGTGAGCAATTTAAGCACCATGAATTTTATTACTAGCCCAAAAGTTACCCTGAGTCTTATATTTTAGCTGATTTACATTCATGCTGTCTTCAGGGTACAATAATGAGTTCAGTCTTGCTTATATCTGGGTTCAGTTTGTAAGGCAAACTCAGGAAAAGTGCTTAGTTAAAGTAATATAAGCAGAACACTAAATTACTATTTTGTAATTTGTCCTCTACTTCTAAAGAAAAATAGTTTGCCAAAAGTAATATTTTTATATACTTTTCCCAAACTGTAATCTTCCTATTAAACTTTAAATTTTTTAAATTCAGGTTTATTCTCCTTTTTCATTATTATCACACATATTTTTTCCATCTTTTACTTTCCCACATAATCAAATGATACCTATTGGTAATGCGGCATTTATTGATTTTTATTTTATCTATATCTTTATCTATATGTGTACCTATTCTATATATCTATCTATCATCTATCATTTATCTTCCTTATGATACCTTTATAATACCATTAATTAAAGGAAAGAATATATAAAACATTCAAGCATAATCATTGTTGTTATATTGTGAAAAGTTTAAATTAGTGCCTGGGTGAATCATATGCATTATTTATGGTTTTTTTTTCACTTATTTCTAAGAAGATATCAAACAAAACAAGAATGTCAATACTCAGAGTAAACTCTATTTTACTCTCAGAAATATTTTATTCTATTTTACCAAATTCCTTTTCTATGGCCAACATTTATTCCAATCACATGCAAAGTAAAAACAAAAACAAAAATCTCTGCAAAACTGTCTTTATTTCCTTGCAAGAATAAAGAATAAATATCATCAATGTTATGTGGAGCCTCCAATTTATAATTGTCACAGTTCTTTTTTACTCAGTCATTTAAAAAGCTCAATTGTTACACTTCTTTTTCACTCAGCTATTAAAATTAATAGCTTACTTTTTAAATCTCAAATCCTATAATAAACAATAGTATTATGATTTACACTGTGGTGCATCTCAAGTTGTTTTAAAACGTGAATTAAAATTACCTTGAATATCTTGTGTTGGACTTCTATTACTAGCTATGCAATACTAGTCTAAATATCTGGGGGGTAGACTAGGAGAACAGGCCCAAGAGGAGTCATTCAAATATCAATGGCAAGACAGAAGCACAATTCAAATAATTCATTGTTAAGGCAGGATTTTCTTTCTGATATATGTATATTGGCATAATGTTGTTTTGAATTTTATTGGAAAAATTTGAAAATAATTCATAAAGTTTGTAATGTCAGTCTATCTAAAACTTATACCTTTTGTGGTATATCCTTCAATCTGATTTTTCCAACGTATATGATAATGTCCAAGAAGCCAATGTTTAAGATTCTGTTTCCCAAAAGAATATAAATAATAATGTCATTATAATCTCACAAAAGTAGTAGAAATAATGTGTACAATGATTTAATGAAATCCCTCCTGTGACTGATGTTCAACATTAAAATGTCAATATTACTTGAATGCTTACCATTACCAAATATTCTGGTAAGCAATGTATATGGATTATCTTATTTATTATCAATCATTCCAACAGTATCATTAATACATCTTTAGTGTTAACAAGAAAAGTTCTATTTAGGGTGGTTAAAGACCTTGTGTCAGCTGCTTGGTACTGGAGACTCTAAGTTCACTGGAATGAACTTGATGTTGCTTTATTCCAGAGTCTATGTTCTTACCCTATAAATCATTCTCTCTTTCAAATGCTATTGGAGATCCTGGAATAGGTTTATATATTTGATCTGAGTAGGACAATATGAATTTTTAAGATCATTTAATATTAAGTATAAAGTGAATTTTCTTCTACACAACTGTGATTTCTCAAAGTACATTCTCTTCTTCTCCTCTGAAATTATGCAGTGCTCACCCCATCTCTAATCATAGTATCTTTGGTTGGCTTCTTAGCAATTGTCAGCATCTTTGCCACATGGTTGGAGGCCTGATATCAGTTTGTCACCATATAATATGTTTTTCCTATCTGGTTGGGAACAGAGAGCAGGTGCTTAGAAATCCTGCTGTCATCCATTCTCCACACATGACTGGTCTATGTTCAGCTGAATTATGGTGAATATCGCTTAAGAACTGCGTAGTAACTGCACTCTAAGACCTGGCTGTAATCTCATCCTATTATTTGATATTCATTCAGCAGAACACATAAATGAAATTATTGAAACCATTTAAGGAATCAGATATGCTCATATCATCTTCAAGACTTATCATCTTATTATAATACATAAGAAATCAACATAATTCTGAAAAAGTTAAGATTGACCTAGAGTTTGGAACACAATTTAAATGCCTAATTGATGGTTTGTTGTTAAACTATCAATTAAAAGTATTTTTGCATTTAATTTTCAATGTTTTTGATTTGCTGATTTACAACTGGGAAACTCCCTAGAAAGATAAATGAAGTTCAAAACTATAATGATCTGTCATCTTACACTAGTTAAAATAGCTTTTATCAAAGAGACAGGTAATAATGGATGCTGGCCAGGATATTGAGAAAGGGGAATCCTTGTACACTGTTGGTGGGAATATAAATTAATATAGCTACTACGGAGAATTGTCTGGAGGTTCCTTATAAAACAAAAAATAATACTATCATATAATCCAGCAATGCCACTGCTGCATGTATCCGTAATAAAGAAAATCAGTATATTGAAGAGATACCTGCCCTCCCATGTTCATTGCAGCTCTGTTCACAAGAGGCAGCATACGGAATACCCTAAGTGTGCACCAACAAGTGAATGGACAAAGAAAATGTGGGACATATACACAGTGAAATATTATTCAGCCATAAAAAAGAATGAAATCCTGCCATTTGCAACTTAGATTGAAATTGAAAACAGGTTTATGTAAACAAATGCTCATGTAAGCAACTATCAAAAGACGATTTTCATTAATGCAAGTATTTACATTATACCAATCAATAATAAAAGTTTGCCTTGCTTTAGCAAATGTTTTAAATAAAAATTAAGATGTAAAAATATAAATAAGAGAAGGCTTAATCTCTCTGAAAACTAATTCTGTGTAAAAATTTTAAAGATACATGTGAACACTTAAATGACTTGGTTGAAATAGATTTACAACTGTCTTGTATTACATACCTATTTTATATCACAAGTGTACCTATATGTACACTGGAAACCTCATGCCAAGGTAGAGATTTTAAGATTAATAGTGAAGCTCCAGATATAGGTAGATTTTCATATATTTGAAAGGCAAGTGTGTTCTGAAACAAAATATGTTATTAGTGGAAAGCTTGCTTAAACTGTATAAAAGAGAAGCTTTCCTTGCTTCTAAGCACAGGTTTGAATTTTCTTCTGTTCATTTATTTCCCAGCAGGTGTCTCTACACAGCAGCAATACTTAGAAAGCACAAGAAGACAAGAACTAATTATACAAAAAAGAAAATGTTGCATGGAGAGAAATGAACTGGTCATAGAGTATGTCTATGTTGCAGTATGAAGTCAAACTACTTTAAAGATATATACTCTCCATCATAGTTACACAGCATTATTTTCTTCCTGATTTTATTTGTTTAAACAACTTTTTGTAAAGAGTCCTAGGAAAATCCTTTAAAACACTTTGTACTAGGTAGGTTAGTTGTCTCTCTCTCTCTCTCTCTCTCTCTCTCTATATATATATATATATATATATATATGTATCTTTGTCTCTCTCTCTGTGTATATGTATATATATATATACACACACACACACATATATATACACACACATGTATATGTATATATATATATATAGAGAGAGAGAATTTGATATATATATATATATATGTGTGTGTGTGTGTGTGTGTGGACCAAATACAGACCTCTAACAGGGTATCATTTACTCATTGCCATCGTGATCTGATAACTTCGTCATTTTGGATGAAACTTGAAGAAAGTAGAACTGTTCTTTGCTATGATCATAAACAGTGATTTAGAGGTGATACTAGGCAGTAAGAAATTAAAAAGAAGAAAGGGTAAAATAATATCACTCAAGGATGTAATTTATCCAGCTTTCTTTCATCAATGCATCACAAAAGTCACTGTTTTTATATAGAATGATATGCAAAAGACTGGATATTGTTAATGCTTAATTGCCAATATGTAAGCTTTCTAATCAAACAAAATTCATGCTTTGATGGATCCTGGTTGAATTTCTACCCTAATCTAGGTGAAATAAAGCATTTCAACTTTACATATTAAAGGAATTAAACTCGTACCTGTTTAATTGTAATTGCAGACTTAATGCATCACAACATTCTGAAATGAAAACATGAAATCAATACATGCTTGAAACTGAATGGCATTAACTAAATGGCTTCTAAGTTAAACTTAAGTTTAACATGTGGAGTTCTTATTTCCCATACAATCAACATTCATGTATTTAAAAAAGACATGAAAACTATAAATATGTAACATTTGATAAAATATAAACATAAGCATATATTCCACAAAATAGTTAAAGACAGAAAAAACTTCTAACTGGATGAATCTCAAAGACAGTTTGCTAAACTTTTATATTTACTGGATTCTTTCATACATGAATAGAAATTTGTAACACCTTAGAACTATGTATGTCACAAAAATATATGTGTATTTTGGCCAATTATAGAGAAGCTATAGAATAATTGTAATCTATGAGGCCCCAATTTTCCTCTCACTCTGATGTTTTATTCCTTTTATCTTATGTTTATTTTAAAAAAGTAATATGTTAATCTGAAGGACCACTAAAGAAATCATGTAGGTTTCCATCATACTTTAAGAAATGGATAGAACTTTTAAAATTCATTCTGTTTAGATTAATAATCTGATTTGAAATTATCAGGTAATATTTGCTGGTTTCAGATGATGAACAGAAAATACATTTGCCAATGTTTCTCCCACAGTCTTTTTAAAGTAATAAAAACAAAATTATCAGAACAAATTAATGACAAAAAAACAAGAAAGGGGGTAGTGAGAAGACCAAAAAAATTGAAAATTCCTGGTAAAGGAGAATGAGTACATCTTTAAAGAGAAATCATAGTAGACAGGATATATCCCAAGAATAAACATGGCTTTGTCCAAGGAGCCAAGAGAAGTTCCAGGTTCTAAATCAACAAATTAAAAGAAAAGGAGTGGGCCATAGGGCAACAAAAATGGGTCGCTGAAATGTAAATCCTGAGAGCAGGGATTTCATTGGTTTTGTTTGCTGCTGGAACTCTGATACAAAGAATTTTGCCTGGCAATAAAGAGTTCAGAACAATATATAGAAGTTTACTACAGGTAGAGTAAGGAGATCTGTCATTTTTTTATAGTTATTCTTTCCTCTTTATGGCTAACCAAGATATGGAGTTAGAATAAACTCGGCTTTGTTGCACTCTCAGGCTTTATTTCTCCCTCTGGGAACCTTCCAAAAGCATAAGACCAGAGATGGGCTGGAGCTGCCTTCTATGGTCTATTAAAAGCCAACTGTTAAATTTTTAGGAATTTTGCAAGACAGGTTTTAAATACAAATATAATTTTTAAAAATCTACAAAATACATCTATACTTCCATATATTATAATAATAAATACATGTAACAAATACTCAATATTCATTACTTTCTAATTATTCCACTACATTTTAACACTATTTATGATCTTGTAGTTACTTACATCTGTGTGGATGGTGGAAAAACTATCCAGTTGTCCTTCAGTATCCCTGGAGATAATTGGTTCCAGGACCACTCCCCTCAAAACAGAATCCATGAATCCTCAAGTCCCTGATTTAAAATCGCATGTTATTTACATGTAACCTATCTATGTCCTCTTGTGTACTTTACATCCTCTCTAGATTACTTATAATACTTAATACAATGTACATGCTATGTAAACAATTGTTATGCTCTATTATCATTTTACTTGTATTATTTTTCCTGCATTTAATTGGGATTTTTAGACTATTTTCGATCAGCAGAGGGCTTTTTTGTTGTTGTTCTTTCTGGATATGCATGTGTACATACATGTTTTTCCACCTGCTCTGCCATATGGAAAGTTTGCTGACATTCTTCTGTATAACTCCAACTTTCAATCAATAAATTTAGCCCATATTCTATACAGCAGAAAACAATAGAATTTATTTGTGCTTATAGCACACATATACATGGAAGGACTCAATGATGAGTAACTCAAAAGAAGTAATTAGAATTTGGAGCTTATATATAATACAATTTTAATAGGTGAAAGAGACAGAGAGAAAGGAACCTAGGGAAAATAAATGACTTTTTTGTTTCCAGGAGAAAAAAATAGGACATAAAGTTTGTAATAATGTTTGTCTATACAGTTATGAATGTTTTTTTCCTATTTCTTTCAGGGCCTTAAAACAACCCTGGAGAAAGAGTTTGGGTAGATTTTATTTACATTTTTTTCTTCTGGGATTAGGTCTATCCTGAAGTGGAATTTATAGCAGCCTTCTTTCCCATAAGTTTCTACTTTTCTCAGATAAGGAAAGCTCTTGGAAGGCTTTTTTTCTGCATCTGTGAAAAAGTTTTAAATAGTTTACTGAGATACATATATTTATTTGAATGAAAAGGTTAGTGTACTTTACTTTTCAAAGTATGCCAACTTTACAATTCTTTATTCTTTACAGTAAACCTCATTTCTGGCAAGTGGTTGGCTGTCTTAGCTTGACTTGAGATATGAAAATATAGGTAGAACATTTTTCTAGCATTCATCTACAAAGATAAAAATTTCCCTCTCAGAGAGGCACTTGGACTTTTTATTAATACTTGGTAGAAATAAGTAGTTTATTGGAGAGTATGTGAACCCTCTTTTCTCAATAGATGGTCTTGTTGAAGACATTTTTAAAAGATGCAATAAATATAACAACAAAAGAACTCAAGAAACCTTGATAAATTTTATTTTATAAAAACATGAATATTTTTTCTGCAAACACAATGTTAAGAAAGTCAAAGCACAGACTGCGATAGTATTTGCAAAATACATAACTAATAAAAGACTTATATTTACCATATAAAAAGAATCTGAAATATTTAATAAGAATATATATATTTTTGAGAAAGAGTCTCACATTGTTACCCAGACTGGAGTACAATGGCATCATTTGCTCACTGCAGCCTCAACTTCCCTGGTGCAGGTGATCCTCCTACCTCAGCCTCTCAAGCATCTGGGACTGCAGGCATGTGCCACGATGAACAGCTAATTTTTGTATTTTTTCTAGAGACGAAATTTCCCTGTGTTCCCCAGGCTGGTCTAGAACTCCTGAGCTCAATTGATTTGCCCACCTTGGCCTCTTAAAGTGCTGGGATTGTAGGCCTGAACCACCACACTGACTCTTAATTAGACTAATTTTTTTAATAAGAATAGAAATTTCAAAATTAATATTTAAAGAGATATTTTTACGCAGTTGTGATTTTTTTTTATTGAACTTTAGGTTCTGGGGTACATGTGCAGATCATGCTGGATTGTTGCATAGGTACATACATGGCAAGGTGGTTTGCTGCCTCTATCCCCTGGTCACCCATATCTGGCATTTCTCCCCATGTTATCCCTCCCCGACCTCCCCACCCCACACTGTCCTTCCCATAGCCCCCCAACAGATCCCAGTATGTGATGCTCCCCACCCTGTGTCCATGTGCTCTCATTGTTCAAAACCCACCTATGAGTGAGAACATGTGGTGTTTGATTTTCTGTTCTTATTGTCAGTTTGTTGAGAATGATGGTTTCCAGATTCATCCATGTCCCTACAAAGGACACAAACTCATCGTTTTTTATGGTTGCATAGTATTCCATGGTGTATATGTGTCACATTTTCCTTGTCCAGTCTATCATTGATGGGCATTTGGGTTGGTTACAGGTCTTTGCTATTGTAAACAGCGCTGCAATGAACATACTTGTGCATGTGTCTTTATAATAGAATGATTTATAATCCTTTGGGTATATAGCCAGTAATGGGATTGCTGGGTCAAACGGAATTTCTGTTTCCTGATCCTTGAGGAATCGCCACACTGTCTTCCACAATGGCTGAACTCATTTACACTCCCACCAAGAGTGTAAAAGTGTTCCTATTTCTCCACATTAGACAAATTTTAAGAAAACAAAGAACCAAATAGAAAACGAGGAAAGGATTTGACAGGTATTTCACTAAAGATATATGGATGATAAATATGCATAATAAGAGTCTCAAAATCAGTAGTCATTGGAGAAACACTAATTGAAACCATGAGATACCATGACATACCTATTAGGATGTGTAATAATTTAGGATGGCTAAAACAAACATCTGACAATACCAACGGCTTTCAAAGATGCAAAAATATGGTAACTCTCATAGGTTGTTGGCCGGAATGAACATGATATAGCCACTTTTGAAAATAGATTAGAAATATTTTATGAAGTTAAACATAAGCACATGACTCAGTAATCCTACTGATAATATTTAACCAAGAAAAATGAAGACTTAAGTTCACACAAACACCTGTATGGAAAGGTTTATATTGGTCTTATTTATTATTGTCAAAAACTGGGAAAACCTTAATGTCCTTCATAGATTAACGGATAACTAGTGAATATACATACAATGAAATACTAGTCAGCAATAGGAAAATCGAATTAATAATTTACACACAACATGGAGGAATCTCAAATGCATGTGCTAAGTGATGGATGGCAGAGAGTAAAAATATATATGATATGATTCTATCGAATAACATTCAGGAAAAGTAAAATTATAGGAACAGAAAACACATTAGTGTTTGCCATGGGCTGGGCTGATGGGAAGTGTTGACTATAAAGTGCAGCAACAGGGGTTATCTGGGGGGTGATGAACTATTTTGCATTTTGATTGTCATCATGGTTTTATATGACTGTAAGCATTTACCAAATTTGACAGGATGGTATATTAAAAAGTAAAAGATATTCTATGTAAATTGAGAAGTGAATAAGAATAACAACAAAGACAACATTAATCATAAAATCCTAGATGAGTAACAATGCCAAAAACATGACATATAGACAGGAAGAACTTACAGCATTAGCACAAAACCATTTAAAAAAAAATTAGATCTCAGCTTCAGTGTTGTCTTCTCAGAGAAGTTTTCCCTGAACATTGAGTATGAAGTATCCACTTGTCATTCTTAATCACATCCTAATTTAATTATCTCCCTTGCACTTAATTATAATCCAATGTTTTCTCATTAATTTTTTATTATTTTCCGTTATTTGTATTTTTATGTTAAAATGTAAGCTTGTGTTCTGCAATGCTTACAACTGTGAACTGAGAACTTCGAATAATTCCTGGCATGAAGGAATTGATGCAAATTTGTTAAATGACTAAATAGGGATAATGCCATTATTCTTTGAACTGCAATGTGGGAGTTCCAAGTTTTTTAATAAGATTAACAAGTAATATAATAAAAAATACTGATCAAAATTGAAATAACAGAAGTCTCTGAAAAGCAATAAGTATTCAATAAATATCAATTTCTTACTAATATGAGTTGGGAAGTAAAATAATAAGAGCTAAAATTGACTAAAATATTTATGTAGTATCTTTAGAAAATATAGGTAGGAACATATAAAGTATAAAAATATTTTGAAATAAAAATAAAGAACACTGTTCAATTTAAAACCATATGTAAGACGAGAGAAAGGAAAGCCTATGTTTTTGTGTGATATTTGGATAAGAAACTCATCAGATGGTTTTCACGTACTTGGAAGAAAAGTGAATAGCTTCAAAATGGTCACTAAGAAAGAACTGTGCACATGCCAAATATACAGTTTAGAACACAATCAACTCCCTGCATTAAAATGACATGCCATCATAAGTTGGTTGCAAATGCCTGGTTTAGGCAAAAGACTGAATGACAATGTAGATCCTCTTGGTTATGAGTTACTCATTAATTTATTTAGTGTGAGATAAAAAAAAAAGCAAGACTAAAATATGTTATGCTTTTTTGTCTTAGTATACAAATTTAAGCTTGCTTGAGAACATCTGTTTCATATATGGACATTTTTTCTCAATTACCTATCTGTTTCAACCTAACCATGAATACATTGTAGAGAACAGATTGATGTTGCTTGGACCTCTTTATCTATCAATATAACTGCAATGACTAATTGTTAGATGGGAAAGCTGACAGTTTATTCTCTGGAAGTGCTGGTGATGGGGATTTCAATGATCTTGAAGGGTACTGTTACAACTTTGCCACTTCCACCATTCCTACTATTCCTTTTTGTCTCAGACGAGATTACTCTGAGATAGGAGTTACAGCAAGGAGGTGTTAACATAATTATTATTAGTCACTTAGTTGAATATGAAAAATGACTCCTTGAGGATTTTTATATCTTCTTAGATCTGAGTGAGCCAAAAAGTAATCAAGAACACCCTGCACTGATGTAGAATATGGCCTGCTTTAAGTCCACTTTAAATAGCTATTCATTTTCTCATCCTTTAATTTATCCAGAGACACTTATGGAATATCCGTGGTATAACTGTCCTTGTTCTGGGTACTTGTTCCCTGTCTTGAGACATTTACTGAAGACCAAAGTCTTTGAAAATGTGTCATGGCTCTTGCCACTTCAGTGTTCTATTCTTAATATGACATTTTTGACAAAATTTTAAATATCCATTCCTAAATAATTTCGTAGCAAATAAAAATAATATGAAAGCCTTTGCAAAATACTGAGATCAGTGGTTTTCTAGATGAAAAATAAAATCATATCTTAGGAGTGGGATAGACAAGGTTCCCCAACAAAAGTACACATGTGGAATTGTTAAGATGTTAAGACAATGAACAATATCTCAAATACAAATCTATGTCTCTCTCTTTCTCTCTCTCTCTCTCTCTCTCTCTCTATATATATATATATATAACAATTTTCTCTATACATATTGCAATTCTGCACATTTAGAGATATGCAAATATGTATGTTTAAAGCATGTTTATATATGTATATATACACTAAAAAAGGTAGAATTCACTTCAGAACACAGGCAAATCTCTTATGACATTTTACACAAATTTGAAGCAAAAAAGTATCATTCAAAAAAAAATTTGAGCTCATTAACAAGAAAAAAATACAAAAACAAACAGGATTAATACTCAATACATTTATCAACCAAACAATAATATATTTTATGAGATAAATATTCCTTTCATGTAAAAAATAAAAATTAATTATGGGACAAAAATTAAAAAAATAACACCTAAGAATGCTTTCAATAGGATTTTTATTGTCGGAATTACAGAAAGAAATAGGAAAACTTTGGGCTATTTAATAAGCAGGATATAGACATGATTATAATCACTGTGCATGCATAATGTGAGTTCAATTATTTCTCTGTCTGATATTATCAACCTCATTTCATGATGCTAGCAATTATTATAGTAGCTAACATTTATGTCTATTAACTATGTGTATGTTTTTTAAATAATATACACCACATGCCAAATATTCAAATAGCAAAGCCATCTTGGCAATTCTGTGATTAAACCTGGGTTTCTTTACTAAGGGGCAGAAGCTTTGGAATATTCACAGATGATATGCTATGCCTTATATCCTTACAGATGATTAATAAGCATGTTCTACTAAATGAAACAGAATAAAAAGAAATAGTTTTAAAGTTTGAGTCAAGTATATTTATGCATAAAGTAATTTATACATAATTTCTCCTGAAAACTAAGCACTACTCTTATTTTATTTTCCTCTTTCCTTGACTCTCTCTTAGCTAGATGATCCATAAAACTAAGAAAACATATGCATCAGCATATCTTACAACCAGTGGATACTAAGAGTTAATTTATTGGCACATTTCATGCAAAATTAATAAGAATGGAGGAAAAATAAGAGCCTGAGTGTATTAAATTTTCCTGTTAAACTACTACCTGATTTTTGTAAGCCTAGTCATATATTTCTTGGGAATAGAGCAGGGTATAGGGCATGTTTATAGCTATTAAATATTTATAGCTAAAAAGAGAAAGTGAAGTACATAAGATTACCGTTAGAACTGTTAGAAATTTTAGAATTTGTAAGTTAAAAAAAGTAAAGAAACTTTAAGAAACAGCTGTTTTTGTTTATTATTTCTTTCTCCCAGGAGACAAATCACATTTAGTGTGGATCTGTGAAAACAGCATTGGAAGTGGAATCAGCAGGCCTCAGTAGGAGCTCTAAATCCTTCCGGAAATCACTGAAAGTTTACTCAGGGCACTTCACTTCTCTAGTCTCAGTTTTCTTATATTTTATATAGATATTATTATTTTTTGTTCTGAGAATCTTAGCTAGTTATTGTAAATAATGATAATAATATAAATCAATAACAGAAATGGAAATTCTTCATGCATTATAAAGTACTACAGTATATTCAGAGCAAATTAAATAGTAAAGCTGATTGTGAAGTTTTGCTGAGAGTGTAGGCTTCCTGGTCCAGAATACACCAGCTCAGAGAAGCTATAGACAGAGTAACTAAAAGGGTATATATCATTCTTGGGTCAAGAAGGGAAGCCAGAAGTCAAGGCCACAGAAGACACAGGAAACATTATTTCCAAAGTGGGAGACAAAGCTGTTAACAGGAAATTATTTGTAGAGTCAAGAGCCAAGAAAAACAGAAAAAGGACATGAAATCTATCACCTATGGGGATGAATGGTTCTTGGGAAGTCTGTTGACAATTGGAGGGCCTCAAAGGCGCTTTATAGTACTTACGTTATGACCCTGAGTCTGGAATCTGATGAATTAAAGAGGAAATTCTGCTCTAGGCAACATTTAAGAGAGAGTATCTCCAGGCAGTAACTTTTGTATTAACTCTCATAAGATTGATGCCATTCTGTTATCTAAAGTGTAGACAAAAAAAATTATTAAAGCAAAATGAAAGGGTGTACTAAACTTTGCATAGTTAATATACAGCAATGTGATCTTTCAATCTATGTTTTCTTTTTTTTGTCTCCTTGGAAAAGCATCGTTGTGCAGAGGCTCAATCTCCAAAATTTGGCACCAGGGACTGGTTTTGTGAAAGGAAACTTTTCCACATTTTGGGGTGGGAGTAGGGGTTGGTTTCAGGATTCAAATGCATTACATTTATTGTGTACTTTGTATTATTATTAAATTGTAATAAATAGCCAAATAATTATGCAAATCCCTATAAGTGGGACCCCTGAGCTTGTTTTCCTGAAAGTAGATGGTCCCATCTAGGGTGATGGGAGACAGTGACAGATCATCAGGCATTAGATTCTCATAAGGAGCAGACAACCTATATTCCTCACATGCACAATTGACAACGGGGTTCATGCTTCAGTGAGCATCGAGTGCTGCCACTGATCTGACAGGAGGCGGAGCTCAGGTGGTAATGCCAGTGATGCCAGTGATGGGGAGCAGCTGTAAATATAGATGAAGCTTTGCTCACTCGTCCACTGCTCACCTCCTGCTGTGCGGTTTGGTTCCTAATGGGCTATGCACCAGTACTGGTCCATGGCCCCGGTGTTGGGAAACCCTGATGCAGAATTACTTGTAGAGTTAAAAGTAATCTGTACCCCACAATTTTATTTTAAAACGAATTCTTCAAGATTACAAGCCAATTAATTTAACCACATAGGGCACTTATCATAGTAAGGCCGAAAAAAAAAATTGACAACACAAAAACCCCAAACTCCTTTTATATTCAGAATCCAGTAACTATAAATTTAAGTACACAGATGAGTTTTATAGTTTTTCCAGTAAGAAAGCAAGTCCATGATGTTGGCTCTGAGATATTAAAATTATCGGTTGTTACCAATCACATAAAATAAAAATAATATCAACAAATATATAATGAGCTAAAGAATTATACTTTATTAGGCACTAAAGGCCATATAAAGGTCAATGCAATAGTTCTGCTTCTTATATTAAAAAAATAATAAAAACAATTAAAATGTTACTTCAAGCTAAAAGACAAAAAGCACAGGACTGCACATCATCAATTACTTTGTAAAAAGGTACTCAAAATATTTTGCATTTCCAGTAGCGAATTATGAGAGTTCCAATTGCTTTTCATTGTCATCAGCATTTAGTACTATCAGTATATTTTACTTTAGTCATTCTTATAAATCTAATAGTGGAGTCTCATTTCAGTTATAATTTGTATTTCCCCAGTGATGTTAAATTGATGTTCTAACATTGAGCATCTTTTTATGTGTTTATATTCTAGCCATATATCCTCTTTAGTGACATATCTGTTCAAGTCTTTTGCCCATCTTTTTAGTCAATTGTTTTCTTCCAATGAAAAGTGTAGTGAGCATACATATTTTCTGAGTTCTAACAAGTTCTTGGTTAGATATACGCTTTCAAAGTATATTCTTCTATTTTACAGCTTGTCTTTTAATTTTCTTACTAGTGCCTTTAATGAAGGAAACATTTTTAATTTTCATAAACCCATTAATCATTTCTTTTTCTTTTATGTGATGTGTTTTTGTGTCATCTTTAAGAGCTCTTTGCCTAACCATAGGTTATAATGATTTTATTATATGATTTCCCCTAAAAGTTTGAAGTATTACATTTTGTATTTAGATCTCATCCATTTTAAGGTATTTTTTGTATATGGAGAGAGCTTTAGGTTGAGATTCTTTTTTTGCAAATGGTTGTTCAATTGTTTTAACACTATTTACTGACAAAACTCATCATTCTCTGTTGAATTTCTTTTGCATCTTTGTCAGAAATTAGTTGGACATTTTCGTTCGTGCAGGTCTGTTTCTTGACTTTTGTTTCATTGATCTATATGTCTATCCTTTCACCAATGTCACAAGGTCTTGATTACTATACATTATGTTAAGTTCTAAAATCAGATATCATCATTCCTCCCACTTCATTTTTCTGTTCCAACATGGTTCTTACTGTTCTATTTCTTGTGTCTTTTCAAAGAAATTTTAGAATCAGATTCAGAGATGCATTTCCCTTTGAGCTTCTAATCTACCTTTTTTTTCCCATTCTACATTTCTAGGATATACATTAGGTGAATTGACTACAAAATGGACGGCATTGAAAACGCATCACATGATTTCAACAAGGAGATGCACTGAATCCTTACTAATGGGATGGAAGTTAAGTTATATTAATAAAACTAATAATAATTTATCAAATGATTTTTAAATATTGCACTTAAATATTAAGATTTATCACAGGAGATATACTACAGAATAGTTTCCTGAAATAAGAGAGTTGTTTTTTAAGAAGGGAAATTATGAAACACTTGTATGTTAGAATAAAAAGTTCTGTTAATAACAGAACAAAATGAACATTTAAAAAATGTTTGAAAGTACTGTGAACCCCTAGGGAGCTTATGTGTATGAGGAGAGGGGAGGGAGTAAGAAAGGGAGGGGCTTCCAGTAAATTGGCTGAAGGAAAAGTACTAGCCATTTAATCTGCCAAATTAAACAGGTTTCTGATGTCCAACAGCTTTGGGAACATTGATCCCATTACTGCACTGAAGCCCTTGAGTAATTTGCAGAGGGGATTTGATGTCTTGCTTTATTGTCCCCTGGAGATCTCTAAATAGAACAACAAGTACTTTCTCTGAGAAGATTATTAAGGGAAGTAAAGGGTATTTTTGACAAAGAAAAGCATAGAAATAATAAAGGCCAGATTATATATTTTTTAACTGTTCCACCTTATTAGCTGTCATTTTGCTTGGTCCATGTGATGTTTTACTACATAATCTAGGACATATAAACAGAAACAGTTTAAAGAAATATGCAAATGAACATCTCTGGAGATTCAAAAGTTTAAAAAAAAAAAACTCTGAGGGTACTTTAAATTTTCAAGTACTGTAAAGTCCCTGTTACATAATGTCCTAGAATATCATATACCCACATAGATTTTTCTGAAAATCAGTGTAGGCATGATTTTGTGATTAGATTTTTTTCCCACAGGAAGTAGAAAGCATATAGTTTGTTTTTCCATTTAGTAAGTACCATTATACACATACCAACATTTTCAGGCAACAGTAACTTTCATCCTTGTTTTCCTAACCCTCTTGTCTTTTGCTTTGCAGACGTTAGTTAGAAATAAAAAACATACAGTCAGCTACAGTACATTCCTAGATGCCTGAGTTTCTATCAGTAGTGCAATTTTTTGATGAAACAAATAACAAATATCAACATGGCATACTCTGAGATGTTACCTGGCGCCCTTCCACCAAAAAGAATTTCTGCCTCCTTTTCAAGACTGATTCATCTTTAGTTCACAAACAATCTAGCATTGAAATATTTGAGGTTTCCACTCCTCTGAGGTCACTGTAAAGGCAAAGAATGAGACAATACCATATGAAAGAAAATTGTGTCACCTTTTCAGCAAAATAAAAAGTTCAGTCTCAATTTCGTGCTGAAGTACGAAGCACAGTCCCTGAAGAGACAGCCAGTTTGGTTTGTTACAGCAGGATTTGTAACTGTGGAGGTGGAAAACTTTTTCAATCTTGAAAGATATTGTGAAACATTTACTGTGTAAAAGCTGGAATAATACCAACCAAAAGCTATAAAAATAAGAGGGGAGAAGCTTATTTGAGAAGCTTTACACTCTTTTATAAGAACTGCTCCATTATTCTTAATACAGACAAAGGTTGAGTCAAGTTTGTGATGCAGTAAATGAAAAGTTAACAGTTCAGCTCATCACTTCAAGCGAATCCATACAGATTCACTGCATTCGTTTCTCTCCCTGTTCTTCCTTGCCCTGCACTTCTTCATTTTGATTAGCTCGTTCCTTTAACTGGTGAAGCAAGCATTTGTCCTTCAAGTCCAATAAGTTCTAACTGTCATTAATCACAAGTTTCTTTGGTGAGTGCTTTAAAAGTCTAATCAAAAAGGGAGAGTGCTAAAGAGAAAATATGTGGCACTCTCCAGAAGACAATCAGGATCAAAAACTAGATAGCTAAGTTTGGAAGTCTCAGATAATTAAAAAACAGGAGAACAAAAATTAAACTGTAGCTATCATAATTTTGATTTCAAATAGATGTATACATTAAAAATTGCTTACATTCTTTTATTGTGTAGATTAATTTGGGTAAACTGATTGAGGATATAAATTGAATTCAGTCCTGTTTGTGTAGACTGCACACCATCTTTAATGGTAGTAAAGATGTATGAGGCATTAAACAAGAGGCAATAGTTTTAGAGAAGAAATCAAATGTCAGAGATTTCAAGAATTATAATGCTGAACACAAATACACATTTACAGTTTGTCTGTATCTTCACACACTGATCATTATTTAGTAGTTATAATTCTATTAGTGCCTAAGTCTTAGGGGCTGCAAATTAGGCTCTAAGGGAGACATAGTATAATTAGAGTCACGAACTAGTAGAGTTAGGATTACTTCTACTTTGGCTGGAATCTCTTCATGTTGTATGACTCGTCAGAATAGCATTCATGACAAATAGTTGAAAAGGTACAAGAGGCATTTGAATATCCAAATATATTAAAATATTTCCTGTGGAGGCATATTTCTAACTCCTTTACAAGACAACCCATGGAAGCTTCTATTTCTTTTCCTATTCATTTCAGCCATCATTTATTAAGGTCTACTAGGCATCAGATAAATATTAGGCTGTGTTCATACAAAGAAGAAAACAAATGCTTTTAAGGAATCTCTGTTATTAGGAGAAAGAAGTACAAAGAGAGAAGTCCATAAAGTAATATTTTATTGCAATATTCAAAATGTCATTAAAGGATTATATAGGGTATCATGAAAAATAGATGAATTGCAGTTAACCTTATAAAGGAGAGGTGTTAGAAGACTCTGGAAGAGGTGACTTATGGTGCTGAGTCTTAAAAGACATGGTGTTGATTACCAGGCGAAGAGAGAATGGCATGAGTTGGTCCATTTAAGGCAGATGGAAGAGTTTGGATAAAGGCATGTAATCATGTCTTAGTATGATGTGTTTAGTGCTTTCTAAATAGTTGTTACTGCTAAAGTGCAAGGACATGGGAGGAGGCAAAACTAAAAAGCAGATGGGATGAGGCCATGCAAATCATCAAATGCACATTAAAAATTTTAGGTTTTTAGATAAGTTGAAAGTTTTGAAGGATTTTAAGCAAATGAGTAACATCAGGTCTGTGTTTCAGATAAATCAATCAATTGGTAAAGTCGAGGATGAATTTGAAGGGTATGGAAGACAAATATCAGAAGTATTTGAACATCCTAGGCCAAAGAGGATGAAGGTCTAAATTGGAAAGTTGGATCCAGAAATAAGTGTTTGCCCAGATTATGCATAATAACTAAATAAAATTGGCAAGACTTGTAGATTATGTATACAGGTAAAGGTAATAAATAAATAAAATAATTCTTCACAGGAACCATGTAGAGATTAAATAAGATAATACACATAAAACAAAACTTCTTAACTTGTGATCCAATAAATGCATGAAGTCCATGGGTAGGCTTTAAAGGCCTGTTAATTATATGGAAAAAAATTACGCCTTCATTTTGATGAGATGTAACTGAAATATACCATTTCCTATATCATGGATGTAGGCAGCAAACCACAGTAGTATTAGCAGGAGCTGTGGTGTTATTATTAGAAATCAGATATTTTTATATACCACATGACTATTTTTGTAAATATCTCAAAACTTTGTTTGATATTAGCCAACATAATAATGTTATCAACTCAACTTTCAGAATATATATTGCTGAACACATTAGCCAAATATCAGGCAACTCTATTACCCAGTAGCAATTCCTCCACCAAGTGATGAAGTCCCATTGTCTTATCAGTGATCTAAACACCTACATTATTTTACAGTTCTCTGTATACAATTGTTTATTGATCAACACAGGGAAGAATAGATAAATTACTTTTATTGTTCATCCAAATTTTGTAAAATCGAGCAATTTAAATGAGAATTGTTCATTCTTGGAAGGTGGTGTGTCATTTTTTAATATAGGCGTTTATGTAAGCTACACTATCAGCTTATATATTTATAGCTCTGTATTTGCGATTCCTCTTCACTCCAGCACCTGCTGATTTCTCTTCTTCCTTTTAAACTTGGTTAGTATTCATTTACTATTTTTGTTTCACTTATGAAGAATTTCCAAGTATTTTACAGGAATGGGTTAAAATATTATCTCAGTGTGCCATATTTTCAGATCCAGAAGAACTTTCATCATTTTATAACACATATAAATACTGAATTTGAGGTTATGGATTTTCATTTAGTGGAACTTTTTTTTTTAACATACAACTTTATGAATCCCTTGGTTTCTTTGAGGTCTGTTTCTTTCGAAATATGTTTTCCTTCCTGTTTTCCTCTTCTAGTCATGAAGTGCTAACTCTTATGGGCTATTTACCCCTTTTCTGAGAAAAAGACAAACATATAGGTGATATTAATTTGGAATCAGGGCATATTTGGTTTTCTGTAAATCTTTTCTCTAGCAAATAGAAACTTTGAGAATTGCTATTTTTATTATTTTTTAAACTTTTAACAATCTTTTATTACCAAACCCTGCGTAGGGCCAACACTAACCTGGCTAACAGCAAAAACAGCAGCACTAACAAGATATATACATGAGTACTTTTTAAAAAGCTAAATGTTTCCACTGTTGTAGAAAAATAGATCCCAAAGTGATTTCAGTTGGTAAAAAACAGCATTTGGCAGTCTATGCTGCCTTAAAAAAACTCTAGACAACCCTAGGAAAAAAATCACTCAGCCCTATAAAGACAAAATTCCCTTTTCTCCACTTCCTTCTTCAAATTCCACTGCTGATTCTATCAACACCCAAAGAAGAATAACGAGACCCAGCTTACTTCTCTCAGCCCCTATCTGATAAGGCTCACAGCAAGGGACATTCCTTAGAAATCTCCACCTCTACTACAATCAGGAAATTAAGCCCTGACTTCTGGGCCAGATTCTGGAAACTTGCAAAACATCCTTAGGCTTCGAGGGGCCTGAGGACTTCTTCAAAGATCAAGGGGGTGTGGAACTGGCAGAGACTGGCATGCCTGCCCTGCAGGGCTGGGACAAGGGAACTTTTTTTTTGTTTTGTTTTGTTTTTTTGTTTTGAGACACAGTCTCGCTCTGTCGCCAGGCTGGAGTGCAGTGACGCAATCTTAGCTCACTGAAACCTCTGTCTCCTGGGTTCAAGGGATTCTCCTGCCTCAGCCTCCCGAGTAGCTGGGACTACAGGTGCATGCCACCACACTCAGCTAATTTTTGTATTTTTAGTAGACAGGTGGTTTCACCATGTTGGCCAGGATGGTCTCAATCTCTTGACCTCATGATCGGTTCACCTTGGCCTCCCAGTGCTGGGGTTATAGGCATGAACCACCGCACCTGGCCACAAGGGGACTTTTCTAAGCAAAAGCATCCCAACACCTGTCACTGAAAGTCTAACCGGGCAAAATCAAGGAGTAGCAGGCACTAAACTAGTGCTGTGCCTAAAAGGTGCACATCTCCCCACTGTAGCCATAAAGGTAAGGGAGATAGAGAGAGCCAAGTAATTTTACCTGATTGTTATTTTTAATTCTATAACTCTGAGGGGATTCCTAAGAAAGTATTCCTTGCTAAGAAGGCTCTCAAAGAAGCCGATTCTCTGCAACACAAATGTACAATCTGGAATATTCATGTGCCTAGTGAAGTCAGAAGGTGCTCACTCCTCCCTACCAATATTCTCTGACATAGATTTAAAAAAGCAAGATTTCAGTTCTTTGAGCTACCTTGAATTTTTTGTCTTATGGAAGCCGACTGTGACTGTGAGAATATTCTGAGTCATCTCTAATCCATGAATCATAGGGAGATATTTTTCTTGTTCTTTTAAGCATTTTTTTCCTTAAAAAAATATGCTTTCTTGTTTCTTTTCTTTGCTGTTTTCATCTAAAATTTTCGAATCTGTGAATTATATCCTGACAATATCATAAATATGTAAATAGGTTTACAGACTATCTCAGCATTCTAAATTGTCAGGAATAAAATACCACTGACAGATTTAGCATCCCACACAGGCAAAAGCATTCTTTAGTAACAAGGAAGAATGTTACCATATGGCACCCCGCTACATGGTACAATACAAAGGTCTTCCAAAGTACATATTATAATTCATCTACCATGAGAAGCTGACTAATGTTTTATTTTCTTTTTAATCAGAGATCTACTCACTGTCATGCCTTTCTTCAGGCCTGTATCTTCTCACTTTGGACATAAACTTTCTAGTAAGCACCATTACAAATCTTTTCTCAGTTGCAAAAAGAAAATACAGTAGGAGTCCTGGACCAATTCAGGGTACATCATGAGTAGAAGAGAAAGAAATTTATAAGATAGATGGAGAATGCCCCAGAATGTTAACAGCCATAAGAAGACAAAAGATAAAGAGCAAAAAGATCACTGAACAAATATTTTAATAATGCTTTATTTGAAATTCCATCAGTTACACATTACTACCTTTATTACGCTGTAAAAATTCAGGAGGGATAATGTGAACACTATTATTTATAATACAACAAACCTCAACACCTCTAGGACACACATTAGCTACTAAGCATTTTGTCATGTATTGCCTAATTTTCTGACTTTAAAAGTTGCTTTTCTTCAACTGAAGGAATCTAGAATAGAAGCAAACTAATATTGATGTAATAAAGAGTGTTATTGTCAGCTCAGTAGAATGAATTTCATAATAATATTATTAGAATTATTTAATGCCTTCTATGCACAAAGACTATATTAAATGATATACCTGTTTTTGTTTATTTCATCTTCACAGCCAAATGTGACATAAATGTCACGAATTTTTCTGTTTAAAAGAAGAAAAACAATTTAAAACATACAGAATTTAAATAACTAGACTAATGTCATGTATGCAATAAGTAAGCTTCTGGGATTAAATGTAAATGTCCTACAAATACTGCTATACTATTATGTTGGTGCAAAAGTAAAACAGTATGGCAAAAAATACAATTACTTTTGCACCAATTTAATACCTCTTTAATTTACCAATATTTAATTTAATTTTATATAAAAGAATGGTAGGGTGATACACCAAAGCCATTTCAAAATGGCACAATTCTACATTATACTATAGACTCTATATTAAACATAGAAGCATATATATTATTGAAATCGTTTGCTCTGGTTAAGGCTGTACATTATCTCATTGTGAAAAGAGTATTCAGTTGTGAGAAAGAATGAAAAACTAGGAATTGAGGATTCTCACTGTTACAAACTGTGTGATCCAGGGTAGATTACTTATCCTCTACCTCTTTTCATCTGAAAAATAGGATGTGCAGAGCATATATAGGTAATTAATTTGAAACCTAAGAACATTCTTTTGTTTCCTAATCTAACCAATTTCCAGAACATTGTAGTGTCATATTAGGTGTTTGCTACATAGATTGGCATGGGAAGCCATAGAAATATACAATAGTGAAAGCCTATTCACATCTGTCTTGTGTAACCAGGACTCTTCAAGCACAAATGCTTTCATTTCTTACCCCTGGCAGATTCAATTGCTCACTGTAATTCAGGAGGTAGAATGGTGGACAGAGATAGATACAAGAAAATATTTCTTCCACGATTATAGTAGAAGTTTTATATCCTTTGAGATCTAATACAGGTCTATATATTTAAGCCATGATTTATTTTATATCTTCAAAGTCTTTAACACTGAGAAATGCAGATAATTGTGTATGCAACTAAATAACATGACGTTCCTACTGGGAAATGCACATTCATATCAATTTGAAGTCCTTTGAGGATCCCCTTCAGACCTTTTCTGTGTCGTTAGGCTTCTTCCATGGTTATTAGATGTGAGTTACTGCTTCACAGTGCTATGCTGGCAAACAGATTTTTTTTTTCATTGTTGTACTGTGTGTGGATGGGGTGGTTGGGAGGGGAGGTGAGGTGATGGAACCAACTAATACATAAGACTCATCACATAAAACCTCAATGACTGCAGGAAAAAGTGTGAACAATATCTAGAATCCTGAATGTCGCCTTCGAATTATTTTTGAATGTGAATTGATAATTTGTTTAACCTAATAGTCTGTTGTATAAAGTGGAAGCAAGAAAAAGGTAAAAGGGACCTACTTTCAAAGCACAGAAAATTCTGAAAACTCTCCCTTTTATTTCTATATACAGAATCTGACCACTTTCTCTTTACCTTCACCTGGGTGAATCTTTTATTTCCTCTGACTTGTAATACTAAAGCCAATCAAGCAACCAGAGTGAGCATGGTGAGGTGTAAATCTCACCGTATCACTCCCCTCCTCAAAATTTTGATGGCCGACATTAAATATATGTGGTATCTAAAAAAGTTGAACTCACAGAAGCAGAGAGTAAAATGGTGGTTATCAGAGGCTGGAGTGGGGTGGGAGTCTTTAGTCAAGAAAACTAAATTTCAGTTAGATTGGAGGGGAAATGTTTGAGAGATCTATTGTACAACACAATAACTACAGTAAACAATTACTGTATTCTTGAAAATTGCCAAAAAAGTATATTTTAAATATTTTAATCACAAAGATAAATATGTTAAATAATGCATAGGTTAATGAGCACAGTTAAGCCAATTTACTATAAATGCATCTTTCAAAATATTATGTTTTATAAGATAAATATTTACAATTATTTTCAATTAAAAACAATTTTAAAAATAAACTGTGATGGTGTCCCAAGTCACTGGAGGAAAAAAAAAAGGCAAAGTCCATTCAATCTGCAAAGACAAAGCATTCATTTGCTGACTTCAGTGCCTACTCAAGTCCCCTCAGTTTGGCTCCAGCCGTACTGGCCTCTCCATTGTTTCTCAAATCTTTTAGCTTCCTCCCATTTCAGCAACTATCCTTGCTGGTCTTTCTGCCAGGAACAGTTTTCTCTTGGACACCTGCAATGAACTACACTCTTACCCTATTCAGAACAGGAGCATCTCTTCGCTTGCTATGCCTTTATCATCTAATTTAAAAAATTTTCCCTACCATTACATATATTTGTATACACATATTTACATTCTCAAAAATGTATAAGCACCATGAGTTTATGGTATTGAAATTGGGATAGATACATTCTATTATCTATTTTAATTATACCATCATTATTTATTGTCCTCCTTATGACTGGAAAATTAGATAAGATGTAATTGGTATCTATTGATTTTTCCATGTTAAATGTGATACTAATTAAATTTAAACATATATGGGAATATTTCCTTGCAAAAAATAGTGATTGTCTCTTGGTTGTGGGATTCGGAGTGACTTTTGTTTCCCTCTTTAATTTTTTTCTGGGTTTTTAAAGTTTATGACAGACTACACATTTATTATGTTTATTGTTATATTAACCATTTCTTTCTGTTTTAATAAAGAAATGATCATTTTTTGAAAAATCAAATTGTATTAATGGTTTGTATAAAATCAATAGATACACTGTTTTCCTTTTAGCCCAATCCTTAAGGTTGCACCTCAGGAGTTATGGCTTTATTCTTTTTGTCATGTTTTCCTTTAACTCCATTGTACAAAATAATATGCATATCCTGACATTTCCTTTTTTTTTTTCAGAGAAAGAAACCAGAGAAGGAGAAAGAAAGGAACAGCTAACTCTCACACTGATGAGAGAATCCAGGAGAGGAAAACAGCTTCCACACTGAGTGGAACGGAATAGAGAGAGAGAGATGGAGATTAGGAGGGGAAGACAGGCTTCCATGAGAGAAGTGTGGAAGGGAACTCCAGAGGGGAAATCCAGGGGAGAGAAAGATGGCTTCCAGGAAGGGAATGTTCGTGTAAGGGGACCCAAACATGGAGTCCCATATCCTGACATTTCTTGATGCAGTCATTTAAATCACTGTTCACTGATTTCCTTTAAAATCCTATAAAACACATCCCTTTGTTTTATACCACCCTTCCAAAGTGCCACCTACCTTTTTTAAAAAGTTCAATAAAATTTTTTTATTAACTTGATTGTGAATTTGTATATTATAGAATAATATAAAGATTTTTGAGTGGTAAGAAAGTTGCGTCCAATGTAGACATTTTAATACCTATGTAACTTATTTTCCCTGAAGTTATTACTTGCCTCGTGTTTTATTTGCTTAGCTTCCTATGTACCCATTTTTATGCATTATGAACCTGTCAACAACATTACTTTCCAAAAGCTCAATTCCACTACAGAGTTTATCATTTCCACTTTTTCCTGAACTCCATATTTCATCCTATCCTGCCATCCTGAGGCATTTGTTTTCTAAGACTGCTCTGTCCATAATTGCATAACTGGGTCTGCTCTGTTTTTTGGAGTTTCCTGTAGTTTGGAGACCTCTCCTTCTTCCCTCTTCTTGCTAAATCTTGTTACCTCTTTTAGTTTATCCTTTTTTTTTTTTGGATCATATGTCCTAGTAGCTCTGTAAAAATCAGAAAAATGGGCAATATGTTTCTTAAAACTTTACATATCCAAACACAAATTAATTTTACTCTTCCAATTAACAAGCTAAATGCAGAATTCTATTGAAAATCATCATTCTTTTAGAGTTATGAGAACAATGCGTTAATCCATTGTTTTCTGGCTGTTGTTATTGAGAATTTCTGAAATACTGTGATTCCAGTTCTTTTGCGTGAGATCTTTTCACTCTAAAGATTTTAGGAACTCTTTGCTGTCCTTGATCTGCTGAAAAAATTAAATACTCTGATTTAATCCAAGATTTCCTTATTGTGCAGGACCATCAGTCAGCTCTTTATAGTCAGAGATGCGTGTCCATCATTTATAGGTAATATTGTTATATTATTTACTTGATAGTTTCCTTCCACCTGTTTTTATCAGTCTGACCTTCTTTCATTTCTATTATTGAAATATTGAAAACTTAGAATAGCCTTTTCAATTTTTCAAGATTGTGTTTTTGATTTTTAATTTCCATAGTTTTATTTAATTTTTGAGCATTTGTCTTGACTTCATCCTCCTTTCCTATCTAATTTCAGTGTTGCATTTTAAATTCCCAACAAGTATTTTATGTTATCTAATTGCCCTTTATTCTTCTTATTTTACTAATGTAATTTTTCTTTTTCTCTTCTTTTGCTGTAGCTTGAAAGTTTCTACATGAGCTAGCATTAGTTTTTTAGCTAGCATAGTCCTTGCCATACTTCAGGTCTTAGCTTAAAAGACATCTCCTCAGATTCTTTACAAAGATTTAAATTTGAATTTTGAATTACTAATTTTTTACTTGTTTATTATCTCTCTACCACTGCTAGGATGTTTTATGATGACAGAAACTATCTTCTGCTTATAACTGTAACTGTGTGCCCTCAGTCATGTATAATGCCTGGTGCATGATAAATATTGGTTAGGGTTGATGAGGAAGGAAATAAAATGATGTACAGTAGGAAAGAATATGTTGGGTAAAGCAATAAGTGCATAAAATTAATGCTATAATAGTAGAATTTAAATGTGCTAAATTAGTGGATATAGGAAAACCTATGCTGGCAAGTCAGATATTATAGACAATTAGAAAATATAAAAAAGTAGAAATTCAAAGAGTGCTTAGATTCTTGACAACATAGAATAAGAAGCCGGAACTAGCCAGAGTTTGATAAAGTGGGGAAAAGGACCCATGTGAGATGGATGAATTGCTAGGTACAATTCAGAGTTGGCCTGACCATAAGACCCAATCCTCAGAATAATGACATTAGGGTGGGAAACACTTCATTCATGAAATAAATAGTACTAAAGTATGTAATAACATTGGCTCATGTCTGCTTCACCTTGCAATAATCTTTTGGAAAGAAATTATTGGAGGTTTCTTCAGAGCATAAGAAAATGTCTTTCGTTGTAAATAAAATACACTGTACTGATTTTACAATGCAGAGAGCTTCCTGGTGCCTTAAACCTTAAACTCACCATAACTCCTGTAGATGCTTTTGTAATCATATAAGAAACTACATTATTTCATCTTTTCTCCTTGATTCCATTTTTTTTTAATTAGGAAGGAAATTCCTAAGCTGAAAGAGAATATGAGTCATTGAACCCATTCTTCTGATAGTTTTGTGAAATAGCTTGGGGTAAAAGCAGTTGTAAAATTTGTTGTTTTTTAAGTTCCTCGACACAGTGGTGGAGAGTAAATCCCATGTATAAAGCTAAAACAGGTAGGAGTGGGAAACTACCAAAAAGCTATGTTGAATGACTTCAACATATCCTTATGCATTTTCCAGCAGGAATGCAAGTGACCTTGTGAAGGTCATTTAGTTCTGAGTGCTCCCTGAGAACTATAGCATCTGCAGTGTGCTCTGTAGGCCTTTTGCAGAAAAAGTGTCATGAGGGATAATCAAGTAGGGTGAATTGTTGCCTAGACAGAATATAAGAAACAGTCCTGAAGTTGAACTGAATGGGTGGTAGAAGGAAGTGGTGGTATTTCCACATTTTGGTTATCATCGGGGCCTGATACACAGCGAGAGGCTCAATAATCACTTTGGATATAAAGACATTTTAATGTTAAATTTGGAGAAATGTTGACGACATTTTGACATGGGGGCAGCCGAGGCTCAGGGGTCTTCCACTGTGGGAAATTGCACTACAAGGAGAATAAACTTGTATGAAGAAATTGTATGAAGGAGAGAAAGAAAGTTCCAAAAACAAACTTCTGACAGACATGAAAAACTTTAAGGAAGTTATAAGTAGAAAATCAATCAAGGGATAGGTCTAAATCATTAATCTGAATAAAAGCTGCAAATAAATGATTACTTAGACATTTTGAAAAAGAAGAATTACCACCACTAGGGATTTTTTGAGGTTAAAGTTTTTTCAAATAGAACTATTTATTTAGGAACTAATATAAGTTTCATGTTTTTGGAGGGCCACTGGCAGACACATTGGGTGAAAGCATTTATTCTGACAGAGTGATTCTTTATTCTGACTCATTCATTTCATTAACCATCTGTCTCTTGGGGAATTGTTTAAATATTTAATACTTCTTAATATTTATTATACTTCTTAATATTTATTCTATATAGCAGTCTTTGTATAATAAATATTAGGCCAAAGACTGCTATGTTTTTAAAGAAACTACAGTATAATATCATTCTGATGGTCTGCAAATTTATATTTGCATCCAAGAATTCTTCCTACTTCTCTGAAGTCATCCTTCATTTTATTACTCTTCATGGGAATAAGGAAACCGCTGTGCAGTATACGTTATGTGTTCTTTCATTTCTTCTTGACAATTATTATCAACTCATTCTTACCAAAAAATGACTTAATAAACTTCTCTCTACTAGCCTCTTTTAAAAAATTCATGTTTCCAAAACTCTTAAACCCTGTAGGAACTTTTTCAAAGCCTACTTCAAATTGAGGTCTGTACCAGATGTAATAGTCTTTAGAAAACCTGGTCAATATTAATTATTTAGAAATGATACCCTTCTTATTTCTAATTATCAAATGTTTTATTTTTTCTTTGTTTTCAATGTGAGCACTTCACCTACCCTTTGCTCCACACCCCAGCAAATCTAAGGCAATAAATTATTGGCCAAGACATTGACTGATTTTAAAATTACCTTATCCATCCATGAAAAGCCTAAAATAAGAAAGGTAAAAAGCTTATAATATATAGGTTATAAAGAAGCAGGAAAGACCGCAAAACAAACATCTGGAACACCAAACTGGGAAGGAAGGAGTGATTTATTCAGCTGGGAGTACTGGAGGCATAGTTGCCTAATAGCTCAGCTCCCCGACAAAGAAAATCCTTACCCTTTTAAAGGCTTACAACTCTAGAAATTACATGTAAAAGAGTCCTGGGCTTACAACTCTATAAATTACATGTGAAGGTGTCTTGATCCATGAAGTAGGCATGGGGTATGTGACTTAGGTGGGGTTTTATCATGTTTAAGTAATAACAATGCCTTCTGGAAAGATTCCTCCATACCATATCCATGATCTATAGATTGGACTGTGGTTAGCAGTAGGGGTTTTATCCTTAACATGGCTGGCAGTGCCAACTGGTCCCTCCTCTGGTTGACTTCTAAATTCTCCTTTTGAGATGCAATGTAGAAGGCTGAAGAGGATTAAAGGTCTCCTTCCCCAATAATATATCCCAGAAATTCCTTTTTATAAAATATCACATATTTTGCTTGATGGACTCCATGTTTCTAATGAAAAAGAAACACCCATTTTTTCCACTTAATTATAATATTAAGAAAAAAAGTCAGGAGAGAATATTGCCTATGGGAAAAAAATGCCAAATTGCAAGGGTCTGAAAATGTTTGATTCCCGAAGGCATTATAAGTCTACTCTGAGATGTGCTCAGAGCTATCCCTGAGCTGTCTGCAGCCTGACCTTTCCATTGCTGATACCAGTTGTTTGTGTCCTTGTTTGATTGTTCCTTTTCCCAGCCTATCACTCTCAGCATAAAATCTTAGGATTTTATCTTGATTGTGTGCCATTCCACTAAATCTCAACATTTTTTGAGAGGGATTTTGATACTTTGAACTCCCAACTTAAAAATTCTGTAATTGTTGTAAATCCTTTATTGTTTCTTGTTATATGCTGTTAGAGAACATAGGTTATAACAAGAATTCAGGATTAAAATTGTGGGTCTGAAACTAATGAGCTGTTTGAACTTCGGCAAGTTCCTTGACCTTGTTGAACTTCAGTTTCTTCATCTGTAAAATGGAAAAATCAATACCTATCTCCTAATATTGGTGTAAGTAGCAAATGAAATAATGTGTATAAAGGAATACGAATGGTGCTGGCATTGTTAAAGCTGAAAATACTAGTTATCCTCTCATTCCTCATTGATTTCCTTTTTCAAACTAAAACTGAATTTCACCTTGTGAGAAGAAACTAGAATATAATGTGCAAAAAAATATGGTTAATGCAGCATAAATTTATTGTTGTTATCATTGTATTAAATGATCTAAAACTGTTTCGAATTGTGTACAATGAGTTTTCTTATAAAGGAAGACTCCTAAATTTAGTTGGTCACTCATTTTTGGTCATTTTTTTAAAAAGTTCCTGTAAAACTTTTGAATTGACATTATTTAACCAGAGATAGCATCAGCTATAACAGAAAGCAGTTATAAGGAAAATGAGTATTAGGAGATCATTATTATGTCAAAACATACATTTAAAAAAACATCACATACACACACACTAAAAAGTAAAGAACAAAGCCCCACTGGAAAAAAAAACCTGGTAACTATTTGGCACATAGTCATTTAATTAAAAGCACAGTTTTCATACCTCCTTACTTCGGAAAAACATTAAGTCCATTTCCCAATGAACTGTTAAGAGACTATTAGTAGTCAGGACTGCATCTATTGAACAGGACATGTATTTATGCATCACAGATTGAAAAAAATAATGATGACAGAAACAGCCTCTGCCTCCTATCTAGTGCTGCAGAGACATCTTAATAGAGGTGAAAGAAATACTTTTCTTTTTTAAAGCCATTTTAGGAAATAGTTATAGACCTCCAGGGCAGAGCTGACAGGCAGATCAGGAAATATTTATGCAGAGGAGGGATACCTATAAAAATTGAAGAACATTGATCATAAGGGATTGCAGAATTACCCTGACACTAATTCAAATTGGAGCACGACAGTGGCCACCAAAGGTGTTTGTTTTCAAGACGGCACAGGCAAGTGGCATATAGGCAAGTGTTTGAACAGAAAACAAAGTCATTGTCTTGAGATTTGATCTTGTAATCATGCAAACTTCACTTCTAAATAATAATGAGAGTTCTAAGGAGTCTTAAAAATTATAGCCTAATTCTCTCCCTCCCTCGCCTTAGTCAGTCTCTGGGAGAAGTCGTAAGTGGGTACTCAAAGAAGCTCATTCATACTTGGAGGCTGAAAGGACACTGAAGCAGTAATATGCTAAGTGCTCCCCTAGCGAGATAAAAACCTGAATGTGCTTCCCTGAGTATAAAATGTTACCAACAAAGACCTTGGCACTAGAAAGATAAAAACCTCATTGAACACATCGATATGTTTTCCTTGACGCTGATTTATAGCAAGTATGTCCGACAGACAAAATCATAAAATTTGACTTCTATACTTTTGCACTATGCTTAGCTTGACACCAGATTTTCTGACGGTAGCTCCACATCTCTTCCTCCTTTACCATCAACACAGACTTTGAGCCATCACATAAAATGGAAGGTGATAAAGAAATCAATTCAAATTAAGGATTTAATTATACAATGGCTTAATTTGCCCTTTCTCTCCAAAAGAGGAATTTCAGGCATTAGACGTAGGCTATGGGGAAAATTTGTTTGAAGGTAGTCCTGAGTCACTCTGCCAAAGTATCTGCCTAGAATCTTGTCAGGTAGTTGCAAATTTGAGTTAACTTGTGTCCTATTGAGACTAGTAGGGAAGAACTTTATGGAGGCAAACTTAAATTTGAATTTGACTGCATGACCTTAAAGAAAAGGAATGTGCAACACAGAATAGAAAAGAACGTTGAGATCCCTCCTCCTCCAAAGTGTACCAGTAATACATTTACTAAACTTATATAATCAAACAGAAGTTGGTTAACTACTGAGAGATCACATCCACAGTTTTTTGTTTTATTATTAATTGGAAAGGAGGGAAATAGAAACAATTTGATAAAAGCAGTGTGGTTTGATTAATCAGGAGTTGTACCTCCAATTTTGGCAAATAATACAGTTACTCTAGGGCATAGATTCTTGAACACATTTTCTTTTTCTTGTCCTTTGTTATTTTTATACCAGAATCTGTTTATATGCTATCATATAGTTTAGAACCACTACTCAAGCAAGACAACAATAGGTCTCATTATTTAAGTAGGAACCAACTCTTTGGAGATACTCATTACTTAAAAAAGCCTGAATGTGAGCAAATATAACTGTATTTACAACACAAACACACATACACAAACAGAAAGAAGGCCACTATACAAAAATTTCCTTTCTGGTTAGCTATTGCTTCATACCAAAGAATCTTCAAACCTCATTATTTGAAACAATAATCATTTATTTGGCTTCTGGGTCTGCAATTTGGACAGATGTTAGGGAAGGCTCCCCTCTGCTCCATGAGGGTGGAAAATTCACTTTCAAGAGGGCCCACACGCACTGCTAGAAAATTTGGCACTTTCAGAGGCTAGTAGCTCAGCTGGGAGCAAAGGTCAAAACAATCAGTTCATGTGGTTCTCTCTAGGTGGTGCCTGGTTGACTGGTGGCATAGTGGCTGTGTCTCAAAAGTGAACATCCTAAGAGGCTCAGCAACTAGATACTGCCAGTTTACTGAGGTTTGAATTCAGAATTTGCCACCATGAAACTTTTTTTATATTTTTTTGGTCAAGCAGTCACAGGTTCCAGGTTCAAGAAGATGGAACATATGATCTATGTCTTGATGGGAAAGGTGCGAAGATTATTGAGACCATATTTTAAAATATTACATAGCTCTTTTGGAACCTCTCATGGTAGACTCTACTGCTTGATTTGAAAAAGGACTGAATAGAGGGCAATTTGGTTTTCACACAACTTTTCAGAAACTACTCATTGTAAAACAAAACTGGTATGACTTCTTTTGAAAATATTTATATTATCGTTTATTTATAATTACTGACACTACATTACTACTAAGTAGCATCAGTGCCACTCTTGCAATTTCTATCTGATTTGCCAAAACACTGTGACCAATCACTCATCCTAGTGTAAAACAAAAATAAAATTCTAAGTCCCCTAACAACTGAATGGATCCTCCTCTTGGTCAAAAGAATCCCAAAGAAACCTAAAAAACTAGTTCAGACCATAACAGAGAAGGAGGTCTGAAATGTCTCATACCTTCCACCCTTTGGAGTTTAAACACAGCTGACCAGCATTAAGATGGAAAGAGAGAGCTTACAACTCACAGACTATTCATAGCAATACGATATGAAATTCCAACCAGACCTTGGTGTAGCATCACATTGTTGACAACGACAACAACAAAAAAGCCAAACTCTGTAAAATATTTAAGGAGGTCTATTTTGAGTCAATATGGGTGACCATGGCCCAAGACACAGTCCCAGAAAGTTCTGAGAGCTTGTGTCCAAAGTGGTTGGGTTACAGCTTGGTTTTAAAAACCTTAGGGAGAGATAAGACATCAATCAGTACATGTGAAGTATACATTAGTTTGGTCTGGAAAGACGGAGCAACTCAATACAGGGGCCTACAGGTCATAAGTGGATCCAGAGATCTTCTGATTGACAGTTGGTTCAAAGAGTTAAGTTATTATCTAAAGACCTGGAATCAATAGAAGGGAAGCTCAGGGTTAAAGTAAGGCGTTATGGAGACCAAGGTTCTTATTATGTAGATGAAGTCTCATAGATGACCTTCCTAAAAAACGGCAAATGCTTCCTGTTTAGACCTTTATAAGGTGCTAGACGTTCAGTTCATCTCTTCAGGATTGGGAGGGCCTGAAAGGGGAAAGCTCTAGTAATATTAATAGAGATTCTCCATAGATGCAAATAATTCCTCACAAAAGATGCCTTTGTAGGTCCATTTCAAAATATGGAAGATATTTTGGGGTAAAAATATGGAAGATATTTTGGGGTAAAAATATATTGATTTTGTTCTTTCTGTGTCACGTTACATTATACTAGAGTCAGATTGAAATTTGATATTGCTACAAAGAGTCTGTTTTGTCAGTCTTAAGATCTCTGTTTCAACGTTAATGCGGGTCAGTTGTGTCTAAATGCGAAAGGGAGAAGGGTTTAATGAAGCACGTCTGACCTTATAATTACTGATATACTGAATTACTGTCATGGCCTGAACTAGTTTTTCAGGTTGCTTTGGGATCACCTTAGGCAAGAAAGGGGTCCATTCATTCTGATGGAGGGCTTAGAATTTTACTTTTGGTTTACAACGTGGCAGATAGCAGGCTTTGAAGGAAATCAAAGCATTTTACCCCAAATATATATTTCTTTGACCTATTTTAAAGTGGCACTACAAAGCTGCCACTTGTAGGGGAAATTTTCACCCTCTAGAGACTCTCGTTCCCTTATTAGGTCGCTTGGGGGGAGTCTGACACATTTTAAGGTCTGCTAAGAGACATTCACCATTTATTTTCTCTGACGCCTCCTACCTGGAGGATTCATCTAAATGACCAGAACCTTAGCTTCCACCCTCCTCTTACTTTAATTTAAGCTGACTTCAATTCTTCATGCAGAGCTTAACTCTTTCAACCAACTGCCAATCAGAAAATTTCTGAATCCACCTATGACCTGGAAGATGCCCCACTTCAAGATGCCCCACCTTTCCAGACCAAACTAATATATACCTAACACTTATTGAATTACGTCTTTGCTGCAACTTTTGTATCCCCAAAATGTATAAAACTAAGCAGTAACCCAGCCGCCTTGGGCACATGTTCTCAGGACTTCCTAAGGCTGTGTCATGGGCCATGGTACTTAACCTTGGCAAAATAAACCTTCAAATTGATTGAGACCTGTCTTAGATACTTTTTGGATTACACAAGTGATTTCACTCAGGCAAATCACTTTAGCAATATTTCATATTTTACTGCCATTAACGTGAAAGAGTTAATATACCACCTGAGAAGCTAACAAATACAACCATCAGAAAGGGACTTAGGTGCTGAAAGAATTGGATTCATTATGTAAAATGGTGCATGAACTTTCACTTTTTGTAACCCCTGGAGGACTTTTTGAAGCAAATGGAAATTTTGTGCTTGCATTAAGTCTACCATATAGATTACTGCAGATGAATTTAAAATCGTGGCCAAATGACTTAACCAAAAACAAAAAAACAAAAAACCCTCACACAGATGCCTCCAATTTGAAAATACAACATAAGCGTACCTATTTTTTCACACCCATTTATAGGTTTTCCAATAATTTGAAAATAAATAAAACCTTCTGGCTTTACATGTCTGTGGGGAGTTTGGGACTTTAGGTACACATATTTGAGAATCTTTTGCATAAATCTGCATATGTTTACATGCAATGACAGACATACTGCTGCTTCCCAAATGTGGCTGGGGTAATTTAATCTTCTGCAACATTTTGCATAGCATATGTAGGTGTAATATGCTCAGAAACTTTACCTGAATATATGCAAAGTACACTTAACTCATGCTTACATAGTTCTCATATCAAAAGATGTAGTTAGATCTGAGATAACACTTTACAGCTTTACATCCGTACACGTAAAGAACTCAAATTTAAACTCCAGAGCTTCTACACAGCAAAAGAAACAATCTTTAGAGTAAACCAGCAACCAACAGAGTTGGAAAAAAATTTTGAAATCTACCCATCTGACAAAGGACATACATCTAAAAATCTACAAAGAACTAAAACAGATTTACAAGAAAAAAACAAAGAAACACATTCAAAAATGTGCAAAGGATATGAACAGACACTTTTCAAAAAAAGACATATACGAGGCCAACAAACATATGAAAGAATGCTCATCATCACTGGTCTTTAGAGAAATGCAAATCAAAACTACATTAAGATACCATCTCACACCAGTTAGAATAGCGATCATTAAAAAATCTGGAGACAACAGATGCTGGAGAGGATGTGGAGAAATAGGAACACTTTTACACTGTTGGTGGGAGTGTAAACTAGTTCAACCATTGTGGAAGACAGGGTGACGATTCCTCAAGGACCTAGAAATAGAAATTCCATTTGACCTAGCAATCCCATTATTGGTTACATACTCAAAGGATTATAAATCATTCCACTGTAAAGACATATGCACACGTATGTTCATAGCAGCACTGTTTACAATAGCAAAGAACTGGAACCAACCCAAATGCCCATCAACAATAGACCGGACAAGGAAAATGTGGCACATATACACCATGCAGCCATAAAAAAGGATGAGTTTGTGTCCTTTGTAGGGACATGGATGAATCTGGAAACCATCATTCTCAGCAAACTGACACAAGAACAGAGAATCAAACACTGAATGTTCTCACTTGTGAGTGGGTGTTGAACAATGAGAACACATGGACACAGGGAGGGGAGCATAACACACTGAGGTCTGTTGAGGGGGGACTAGGGGAGGGACAGTGGGGGCCAGGGAGTTAGGGAGGGATAACATGGGGAGAAATGTCAGATATAGGTGATGAGGATGGAGGCAGCAAACCACATTGCCATGTATGTACCTATGCAATAATCCTGCATGTTCTCTACATGTACCCTAGAACCTAAAATGCAATAATATATATATATTTTCAAAAAGAACTCAAATTAAACCAAATTATCCATAGCAAGAAATTAGCTTTTTAAAAATTTAAATTAATAGTACTCCTAGATTTGCTTATTGTACATTCTTTGAACTGATTTGTCTCTCTTTAGCTATTTTGTTGGTTTAACTCTGTGACTATTAACATTTGTTTTTCTAAGTTATTCAAAAATTTTAAGGTGAGGCTTTTGAAAATTGTTATAACAATGATTGTAAGACCATTTACTCCAAAACAGTAAAACTGCAAACAGCAAAAATAATAAAAATTATTATAGGTGTAAGCATAAAGCACCTATACATTTTCAAAGGGGGTAATTTTACAAAATTCACAAAACTTATTAAATCATATAGAATATTTTTACTTTTGTGTTGTTAGAAACACACTTTCTTTTCTTATGAGCCTTTGATTTCATAGACTAGCTCCTTGTTACAATTCCTTAATTTGAATAAACATCTAATGTTTTGCTTACCCAGAAAAGATGTCTATTATAATATATAAAAATACAAGTAAAAAGAAAAAATAGCACGTATAATCCTCTCATCTGAAACACTATTAACAGTCCATCTTCTATCATACTTATTTGTATAAAGTTTATCATATAGACTTTTTAAACAAATTATATATTTTTATATATATATTAAATATTTTTCATACTATTTGAATATTATTCTTCTATAACATTTCCTTAGTGGCTACATAGTTTCTAATCATCACAGTTTTGAAAGCAACTTTCCTGAATTATCTCTTTTATGTATTATAGTTAGATAATCTTCAAATGAAAAAGTTATCTTTTCAAATAAGGACATTTTAAACAAATCTTATTTTCTGAAAAAAGTTAAAAACAGCTTATCACCTGCTCACTAGTGGCTCCTTTTCAGTCATATTCTCCTCTTTCATGATTGGAATGTTCTATAACTAGTGCCTCCCATTCATACATATAATTTGCCTACATCTATATCACAGTTATTTGGAACAGCAGCTATCAAAGAAGGGAGCAGCATTTTCCTGCGTTAAAAGAACAGAGCTGCATTTTTAAGGCATATTATTTACAACAACTAATGAGTCTTATATTCATGCACGATGGCAAAAATAAAATACTCGTACCATTTCATTTTATAATTATGTCCTAAACTTTCAAAAAGTTAACAAAGATTTTTTTTTTGATACCTATTAAACCTGATTAGGTCATGACACAGCTTAAAGCACCTGGACCAGTGCTGTTTCTTTTGGAACTAAACTAAAATCCTAAATGAAGCACAGCAGTTCCTCCATTACCAGTCCCTGCCTTGCTATCTAGCGTCTCATTCCATCACTATCTCACCCCAAATTCTCCATTCATATTGAACTAGCTCACAGAGAGTCACTGCTTTTTTTCTGGTTGAAATGTTTCTGTTTTCAGTTGATCTTCTCTTCCCCCAAGGTTTAGCTCAGGCTTGTTCTCGCTAAGAAGCAGTCCTTGAACTCCCTATTTTGAGTCAGTTTCCCTTTCTCTGTGCTCATAAAGAACTGTAATGCTATCTTTTGATATTCCTTCAGCTGTGAGCTCCTTGAACACAGGGATGAATGAAGGAAATTAGTTTGCTTGTGCCTTTGAAAATGATCTTCAGATGTGTGCTTATGTAGGTGGCCCTGCAGATGGCCTTTAGGATGCTCTCTTTGATTCCTTCCAAGAATAAATTGTGCATGTGCAAATCTGTTCTCTCTGCATATTGCAGAGCATATGAATGCCAGAGACCAGTGGCTTGCTGCTGCTGGCCATAATCTAGCCTGGGTAATAAGTATGCTCTGTGTAATATAAAGAACCTTCATTTTTTTTTTGTCTCTGCCTCAAATCTATGGCTGAAAGATATATGTGACATTTGTTAGTGTCCCTCATTCATTCATTTCCCCATCCATACCCTAACTTACTAGGCACAGTTATAAGGATCCAGGACAAAATGATGCCACTATTGATGAGAGCTACCAATTCACTCACAGTTTTTCTTTAGGTTTCTAATATATGCCTTTGCCCTACCACATTTTTCCTTTTGTTGCTCTCTCATTGAGCACTCAGACATTAGGAGCCACAGAATATAGTTAAAAACATGATTCCTGATCTTGAGAGCCCTTCAAAATACATGGGGTGAGAGTATAATGTGTATATGGGGCACAAGAGATATAAACATTTTAGAGATCCTAGTAATGTAAGCAACAATGTCAACTAGTATTTAACACCTACCTCATAAATTATGATGATTAAATGAGTTAATATATGTAGAACACTTGGAGGGTGCCTGGAAGTATTAAGCATTTTATAAGTATTTGCTATTATTATTATTTACTAATTAAATGATAGATGCTGTTGTGAGCATTTTACAAATATAACCTTATATAACTCCCATTTAAATCGTCATAGTAGCTTATGAAATTGATTGCATTATCATCCCATTTTATATTCAAAGTAACTGAGGCTCAGAGACATAAGAAACTTGACATATGTCATCTAAAATTCAGGCCCCTTCTCTCTAAACTTATTGACTTTCCACTGCAGACAGCTGCCTCAAATTTATCTAGCAATTAGAATCCCTTTTATTGTGCTACTCTGAAGTTATCTCCGAAATGACTGTACTTCATATTTATTGAAAGTACTAAATGCCTCTTCGTTACAGATAAATAGAGGGTAATGGTGTCAGTGAGGCCTAAGAAAAATGGTAGAACATTTTCCCTTTAATTTTCTACTCACTTAATTTTTTTAACACCATATGACTTTAGTATAGGTCACATAGAGTTCACTTTTCAAGGTAATGGTTATTTTAAAATACTTTACTCCAGTCTCCTCTAACTCAACATACAATTAATTTTAGATTTTGTATTGATAATTTTCCTCTGCAAAGATAAATTAACTCTTTAAATCAAAGCTGTAGAAGTTGAGTATTGACTGTAGTGAATAATAGGGCCTCTTTAATTATTTCCAGCATCACCTAAAGAGTTATAAATTTTCAAATCTCTGCTTCTGTTGGTGGGGAGTTCAGCTATTTTCAAGCATAAGTTACAAATCTATAACCAGCTATTAAAGACTAATTTTAAAATGACTTCATTCTTATTTGTGTTTCCCTAGTTATAGTTTCCTCTCTTAAAGGTTAATTTTAACTGTAATTTTAAGTGTTAACCCTCATGTTACTTTGAAAGTCTCGAAAAGGACTAATTATTCACATCTGCTTTCTCTGAATTTTAACCCAATTGAGAAATGAGCTTAAGAGCCAAATACAGAATGAACTATTACCATTATTGCCAGTGAAATGGGCCTATAGCTTGGATTTAAAGCTAAATTTGGTTTAGCTCTGAATTTACTTTTCTCATGTCATTGCACATGAGAAACTTAGCAACTCAACCTCATCTCTTTGATGGGCAGCTCTTGTCCCAGTGGGTATGAACTGGGGCAAGAAGGGGTGGTACGTTACTTCTAGGAAGGCAGGCTCTACAAGAGACTCTGCTATCCATCTATGCTCAGGCCTTCTTCCTAATGCTCTAATCAGATTATCCCATGGTTCTTCCGTTTGAGGTAGTGGGTATAGGGTAGGGATGAGGTAAGTGATGGGGTGGAGAGATTGGACAGTGGGAGAAAGGAGTAAAAACTGTGCTCCAATATTTCCTAGGAACCCTATTTTAACCTGAGATAAAAACATGAACAAGGTTAAGATATGTTCTTTTACATATTTACATATTTATAAATTCTGAAAAGAGCTAAAGATGATAAAACAAAACATTATGTCATATAATAATAGCTTAATGGGAAAGACAGACTTTGTAAGAACCCATAACCCGTAACAATGGAGTGTATTAAATACAATAAATACAATGGAACACAAATGCACAGGACACATGGGAAACAGTGAAGAAACCCTCACTCAGCTGAAAAAGATGGGAATCTTGGGAAGAATTCCCAGAAGAGGCACTGACTGTAATATCAGAATCGTCAACATAGAAGATTACCATGTAATGAAGAATTGCAGAGAGATCCAAAATGGCCGATCACTAGCAGCTCAGGATTGCAGCTCCCAGTAAAAGCGCAGAGAGCCAGTGGACGCCACACTTACCGATAAATTTTTGCTGCCCACGGACCAGGACATTCCCAGCGGAGGAGCCCCACGGGTCGCCAGCGTGACCCTTTCGGCTGGCGCGGCTTTTTTGCCGGCACCTCGGCTCGGCGGCTCTTGGTGCGGAGTAAACGGGACTGAGTCTCCTTTTGGATGATGTTTGGAGCTCTGTGAAGGCACAGCAGTCCACCCAGCTGATTGAAAAAGGGGCTGAGAAGCCAGACCGGAGACCCCCAGGCAGAAAAGCACCGCGAATTTCAACACTGCTGTCTTAGCTAGCGTTGCAAGTCGCACAGTGAAAAGTACATAGATTCCGGAGCTGGCAATTAACAAGCTGGATGTCTGCTCAGAGACCTAATTTGAAAGTGGGTAATTACAAAGATGACAGATGGATAAAACCATAAAGATGCCAAGAAGCCACCGTAAAAAAACTGAGAACACTCAAAATCAGAAAGTCTCTCCTTCTACAGAGGACGCTAGTTCCTCATCAGTAACGGAACAAGGCTTGATGGAAAACAAGTGTCAAGAATCATCAGAATTAGGCTTCAGAAGGTGGATAATAAGAAACTTCTGTGAGCTAAAAGAATATGTTCTAAACCAATGCAAAGAAACTAATAACTTTGAAAAAAGGTTTGACGAAATGCTAACGAGAATGGACAACTTAGAGAAGAACATAAATGAATTAATGGAGCTGAAAAACACAATACGAGAAATCCGTGAAGTATGCACAAGTTTTACCAGTCGAATTGATCAAGTAG
>PVKP010000134.1:0-266459 GCA_004027715.1 Plecturocebus donacophilus
TGTGATACAATACATTGATTGATTTTTTAGATGTTAGACCAACATTGCATGCCTGTTCCTAGCAGGGGGACATGGTCATGGTGTAAAATTATTATTATTTTTATTATTGGATTTGGTTTATTGAGAATTTTTGTGTTTTTTTTTTTTTTTTTAACTTTCTTTTTTTTTTTAATTACATTTTATTCATAGGGATATTGATCTGTAGTTATTTCTTTTTTTCTGAGATGGAGTCTCACTCTGTTGCCAGGATGGAGTGGAGTGGCATGATCTTGGCTCACTGCAACCTCTGCCTCCCGGGTTCAAGTGATTCTTCTGCCTCAGCCTCTTGAGTAACTAGGACTACAGGTGTGTGCCACTACACCCAGCTAATTTTTGTATTTTTAGTAGAGACGGGGTTTCATCATGTTGGCCAGGATGGTCTAGATCGCTTGACCTCGTGATCTACCTGCCTTGGCCTCTCAAATTGCTGGGACTACTGTTGTGAGTCACTGTACCCGGCCTGTAGTTTTATTTTCTTGTAATGTCTTTGTCTGGCTTTGGTATCAGAATAATATTGGCTTCTTAGAATGAGTTGGAAAGTGTTTTTTCTACTTAAATTTTTTGGAAGTGATTGTGGAGAATCTGATTAATTTTTTAAAAAACATTTGGCAAAATTCACCAGTGAAGCCATCTGGGCCTGGACTTTTCTTTACTAGCATTTTGTTTTTCACATTGCTGATTCAATCTCTTTACCTGTCATAGGTCTACTCCTATTTTCTATTTTTTCTTGAGTCAATTTTGGTAGATCTCTACTAACCATCCTCTTTCAAATTGCAAAGTTCTCCTCCTGATAATTCCAATCTCTCCTATTCTGTTCTGTTTTTTCTCCAGGATCCTTACCACCTTCTAACATACTGTACAGTTTACTTGGTTGTTATTTATGTATCTATCTAATCTATAGCTCCTTCAACCTACTGAAATAGGACATTCAGGATCTTTAGTACTTTGTTCACCGATGTATTGATATATCTCCAATTGCTTAAACAGTGCCTGGAACATAGTAGTCATTCAATATATATTGCTGAGTGGATGATAAAATTAGATGATATTTATCTTTTAATCTATTGAGGTAATGGATTTTATTCTTATATTTCTTGAAGTTGAATAATACTTTCCTTCCTGGAACAAAACCTGACAAGTCATGATGTATTGTTATTCTCATACTGAATTTAATACCAATATTTTCCCTATAATTTTTGCATTTATGCTTATAAATGATCTTGATTCATTGCCTTTTTGAGTGTATGCCCTACTGATATTCAATTTTGATTTCCTCTTTTGGTTATTTGTTTATATATGGAGGATCTGATTCTATCTGCTTTGGATCATTTAAGAATTCCTGAACATTTCTAGTCCACTGATTCACCAGTGGCACCCTATCTTTTCCAACATTGTGAAAATTTCTCTCCTCTTCCTGTTTTTCTTGTTCTTCTCTTAACAGGATTTGGGATCTGTATATTTATTTTATATTTGCAAAATATAAAATAGACTATATTTTATGCTCTGCCATCATTTGACTATTGTTTGGCTTTTGGCAAAATTGGGTTTTTAATCATGGCTCTAGAAAATCTTTACAACAGTTGACTTCTCAGCTATATTCGTCAGCAAGTAGATTTTACATATTTCATAACCAACTTTGACTTATTCTTCTATGACACTTCCATTTTTCTTTGTTTGGTGAGGAGTATAATCAAGGTATATCTTATGATTTCAATTTTTTTGTGTTATAGTCTTCTTGTAAGTTTACTCTAAAACATATATAGCATTCATTGTTAACACATGCACAATGAAGACAGTTCTCAATGTTCTTGGGTTCTGTATACCAATGGATTTTGTAAGTCTTAGTGATGAGATTTAGTTGTGAGAGGGATATTCTCGTAAGCATTAAAATGCTAATGCCAGGTGAGAGAAATTTTGCCATATGGTGATATGGGACGATGAAGCCAGATGTAGAATTTCTTGATCTTAAATGTATTAAATACTCTTTTCACTTCATGGAATACAGCTAGTTCTATAGCATCTGACAAATAAATACCACAGGGAGTTTAATAATTCCTTCCAACTTATTTCCCATTAATCTCACACATTCTTAAATTATTATTTCCCTTAACCATGATTCCTCTATGTTCAGTTGCCATTTGTTAAAAAACAAACAAACAAAAACAAACAAACAAAAAACCCAAACACATCAGAATAGGCTTCTGTCCTGATAAAGCAAAGGTTAGTATTTCAGAACTGGGAATATTCTCTTGTAATAGGGGGACTAACATAATCCTAGATGTCCCCACATTCTGTAGTTTCCTGGGGTTGTTTTCTTCTTTGATATCTAAATGCCAGTAGATTGCCCCTTCTAACAGATGGCATAAGGTTCAGTGTAACTAGTTTTGAAATTTCTTGTGGAAAGTATAGACAGTCCACACATCCATCCCAACCATCCCCCTCATTCTCACCTGACCTAGATGCCTACTCACCTCTTTGTTGCCAGCTCACTACTGGTGACTCTGGCTGCTTTCCTATCCATGATGGGAGCAGCTTCCTTCCCCTAATTCCTCAAGGCATAGCCAAAACTATGTCACATTAAATGAAATTCTACCAAAGATTTTGTGTGTCAGAGACTGCTTATTTTCTCCAATATCCATTTTCTTCTTTTCATTTTAATAACAAATTCATAAGTTTTAGTTGGACATATGCTTGGGGGTTAAACGATGTCTCCATGCTTTGCTTGCAGATAAATTCTGGCCAGGGGAATTAAAACAGAAGTGATAAAGCAGTGCCTACAACTTCCAGACTGCATCCTTGAAAGAAAAGTAATTTCTCTTCCATTGATTGATATGTAGATGTGATGGCTGGCACTGGAGCAACCATCTTGGAGTCAATATGGAAGCCATGTGTAAAGAAAAGAACAAAAAGATTAAAGGAGCTCAAGACTCCAAAGTTCGAGAGTTAGCATATCAACCTTGGACTGCTTAAACCTGAATCAAATGAAAGAGAAATAAATATCTCAGTTCAAGCTACTGAGCTTTAGTCCTTTACAGGTAAATCATAAATTTTGAGAACATGAAGGAGAATAATAGAAGCAAATTTAAAGTTGCTTAGTAGATCCTTGATAAGACAGAAAAGAAAAAAAAAGTAGGCTCTTAACTAATATTTTTGAAAATTTAAGAATATGTGAGTTAAGCATCAGGAATTCTTAGGTACTTGCTTATTTATTTCTGTTAAATTTCCAAAAGAAGGGCTTCCTGACATCTTTCTACAACTTTGCCCTTATAGGTTCAAACATAAGCTGTTATACTAGGTGGTAAAACTGATTATTTTTAAGCAAACATTCTAGAATTTAAGCATTCAAATTGCTACAGTATTGACATTATTAAAAAGAAAAGTTTGGGAATTGCTCGGAGACCATATGTATAAGCTATAAAATAAAATCCACCTTACTAATTAAAAGTCACACCTCATTTTGACATATATTAATATCACCCAACTCAATCCCCTTCCTAAATCATCAGGCTTAGCTCTGAATGACCTTTGGCTAGTTCTAAAAATCAAATCTACCCTCCAAGGATTCAGTTGTAAGTCTATGTGAAAGATTGAGCCATGGTTCCGAAAATAATGTCAAAGAGAATTTCAGAAGTTGTAAAATGGCAACCTCACTAAAGGAAGTATTTCTCTTTCCCAAGGCAAGACTAAAGGGATCTGTGGAGATCTTAATTCTACTTTGGTTACCATCCCAATATCAATGTTAAAGCTCACGGCGATACCAATCATCTTGGGTCTGGTTGCACTTGGAATTTAGGTTTCAGCAGGTGTTCAACGGGCAGAGACATTTCACACCCAACCTGAATAGGTCTGTAAGTCTGCCTTAGAAAGCAGCTTGCCTATAAATATTTCACTCAGAGTCAGACAAAAGCTGGATGGGTGTGAGGCTGCTTCAGATACAAAGCAGATAAATTCCTGCTTAACGTGTACCTGATGCTTCATGATTTCTGCCTAAGTTCAGATTTCCTGGAGCAAATGTTCCCAAGACCTGTGAGGTCATGTGGTTTCAGAGACATAAGCTAAGCTTGGTATATATTACAGAGAAGTCATCCCATCCGGGCCCAGCCACTCTGAAGGTAAGTGTTAATCCCAATCTGATTTCGTGTGTGTGTGCAACAGCTGTTGGGAACATTAGAGCTGCCATCTGTGTCCAGTGGAATGATTTCCTACCACTTGGCCTCATAGGGCCCAAAAGGTAATTTAGTGCATATTGGGAAATTCCTGAAACAACATGAGACTTAACACCATTTTCCCATCAAATCCCTGGAGTTTTTGTTGATGTTTAGACGACCCATGGAGGTGTGAAACTGTAGGTCTGGGGAATGGAATGGTTTTCTCATAAAATCTGGGACCTTTATTGGAGGTTCTCTCTCCAAGATAAAATTCTTGTGTTTTTCCAAGAGTTGGTTCGATGCGATACTTGGAGTAAAGCTGTCCTTGAAGATGAGGATTAAAATCCTGTGTTCTGGTAGTGGTCATTTTTTCTACCCACTTAGTAACGCAGGAGCACCTATCAGACATTTGCAGACTCTTCATTTGCGTATGAAAACCTCAGTGACTTTGATTTACAGTCAATGATTTTACTCCTGGAAAGTAAAACTAAAAAATTCAGGAAAATCTTGAATTAGTGTTAGTGTTCCCTGATCTCTCCTAGGGCAGAGCCCATCTTTCTTAAATTATTTTCTTAATTTTTCTAAGTTCTTTATCCTATTCCATCAGCATAAAGAAAATATCTGCTTAAGCTGATTTACGTCCAAGTGTGAGTAAAGGAGAGAGAATTTAAGCTGTAAACCAGACTAAAGATAGAGATTTGCATTTTTTTAAAGTGATGTCTGGTACTTAATCTGAATTTAGCAAAGCTGACTTGATCCTGACCTTCGAGCAGCTGCTGAAACACCCATTTTTTAGGAAGCCTTTTCAGAATGATTAGGACAGGATAGGGCTGTTCTATCCTGCCTCCCATTTTGGCTTTCCTCCTGGATCCAGCTGTCAGCAGTTATATCAGTTTGAAATATAACTGCTATTTGAAACATAATTTTTAAAGATACAACAGCTAAGATCGTTTTTTCATGTATTATTTAGTATGTTTGCAGCCCTTTAAAAGAAGACAATCATTGAAACATGCATTTGATCACCTACTAGGTACCAGTCACATGCACCTGCACGTGTCTGGTTCTTTGTGTAGCTCTTTTATAGGACTACATGATATGAAATATCTATTATACTCTAGAATTTGGGAGGATAGAACCACTATTAGTGTTTTTTCCTACTGTCTTTCACTTTGTTCTCATTTCTCACTTTCCTGAGCACTACTCAGCTAGAGTCTTGTCTTCCAATGGATACACATTCACTCTTTCTTCCTGATTTGGTTTTTCAAGTTTCAGATCAGGTAATTCTGAATCAAGCTCACTTTCTTGCCACTTGGCTCTGAATAATATCTCCCTAAAGAGTATGGTTTATACACAGACCAACTTAAACCTTTCAAAACAGAAGCAATAGTAGCAAGCTTAAGAGGCAAGGATCATGTCTTATTCCTCTCTTTATTCTCAAAGTCTAATGCAGTGCCAAGTGTGGAGAGCTAGTGAATATTCCATGTCAAAAAACGTGCCTCCTCTTCACTTCAATATTCATATGCAAAGGGAACCCACAGATGGGGAAACTTCTTGGTATGGATGACCAAGGTTAGCATTCCAATGTTTCCAATGGGGTAAGATAAAGGCCATGCTACTAGGATTATTTTCCAAGTCAGAAGACTTTTCTCTACTCAGCAAAAATTAACAAGTCACAGCAAGATCAGAGGCAGGATATCAAAGAATGAAGATATCATTAGTTTCTTTCCTAAGCATATTGTGTCTCAAAAGTCTTAATAATCAAGGGGAGCAATGAAAGGGATCTGCTTCTCCTTTGTGTCCAAGAAAGCAGAAAATCAAATGTGCCAATAATCATCATAATGAAATACTTCTAAGTCCTAGAATCTGCAATGTCGTTTGAAAGACCAAGTCTCCTGATGCAAAGGGTCTGCAAGGGAAAGAACTTTCATTCATTCATTGATTCATTCATTCAATTTATGTTTATTGAATAACTACTGTGAAACAGACACTGCATCTCTGGAATCTTTGAACTTGAACCATGGAAGCATGTGTTTTTCTAAGATTTTGGTAAACATGAATATTGTTGATATCACATATATCCATCAACATCTCATTTAGTACAATGAAAGGCAGAATAGCATAGGGTTAAGGGCGCAGACACAAGGGTAGGAGCATGTCTCTATCACTTTATAAAGATGTCACCTTGGGCAAGCTAGTCTTCATCTACTACAAAAAATATTAGTACTCACTTCATAGAGTTGTTTTGAGAATTAATTTGGTCAACATGTGGAATGAGCATAGCAGTGCTTAATACATAGCAAATGCCATCATTATAACAAGATTTCATATTCAAACAGTCCTGGCATTACAGCCTTGAATAAATTACTTAAACTCTCCAAGCATCAGTTTCTTCATTTATAAAATGAGTTCAACACCTACCTACTCACCTCACAGAAATGTTGTGTGATTCACATGAGATAATATACACAGACATTTTTATAAATGGTAATGTCCCATATACTTCAAAGTTTTTCATTATGTTAAGCTCTAAGCAGATCACCATAACAAAATTTCATTATTTAATTCTCCAAGATCTATCTCCTGAGTAAAAATGTAGAAAGGAAAAGCAAGCTCAGCTCCTTGGCAGAGAAGAGATAAATTCTTGATCATGATTCTACCAGACTCTACTGAGCCAAGAGAAAACGGAGGATAAAAAAGAAATTGGTAGTAAAATTAGGAAGAAGCAATGGATGCTTGAAACGCTGAGACACAGTAAATCTTCACAATGAGTGCTGAGGACAGGCATGTGACCCAAGCTAGGCTAACTGGATGCTCCCTGAGTGGAATTTAATTCTTGAGTAGGGAAACAAGGAAATTGAAAGCAATCAGTGTTCATTGAATTTAGCACAGCCTCCTGGCCATGTTATGCCTGCTGTGCACAGATGTTGTGGTCTCCAATATCTGATCTCCAGGGCTGCTTTCTTTCCCTTTATTTCCTAGCCTGGTGTTCTGGCCTCTCACTGATTCTGTGAGCTCCTGATCCTTTCTAATAAATTGCCATTAGCCTAAGTCAGGTTTCATTTCTGTGGCTTGAAACAAAGAAGCCCTGATACCTGCTCTAACCCGTCTTGTAAAGGTACACTGTGCTATGAAATCCTGTATCTTCTATCCTCGTTCAATCACATATGTATGTTTGTATGTATGTACGTATGCTAGTGCACCTAGAACAGCTCTTTTATCATATTATATCGGCTTTTAAAAAATAATTTACGGCTGGGCGTGATGGCTCACGCCTGTAATCCCAGCACTTTGGGAGGCCTAGGCGGGCAGATCACGAGATCAGGAGTTTGAGACCAGCCTGACTCACATGGTGAAACCCTGTCTCCACTAAAAATACGAAAATTAGCTGGGGGTGGTAGTGCACACCTGTATTTCCAGCTACTCAGGGGGTACTGAGGCAGAAGAATCGCTTGAACCTGGGAGGCGGAGGTTGCAGTGAGCCGAGATTGCACCACTGCACTCCAGACTGGTGACGGAGCGAAATTCCGTCTAAAAAAAATTATACAAGTATTTATTGGGTATCTAAGCATCATTTTAGATGCTGGGGATGTATTAATGAATAAAGTAGACAAAATTCCATACCTACATGAGTTTACATTCCACAAGGGAGAGAAAATAAAACTAAATAATTATATACGTATGTATACACACATACACATATACATGCTTATGCAAATATATACATATATTTGTGTACACATATATGAGATTAGATGGCAAAATGCCTCTGGAAAGCAATGAAGCTGAGAAGGATGATGGAAGAAGCCAAAGGTGAAAAGTTGTTGTGATATTAAATTGATTCATTAGGGAAGGACCACTGACAAAGGGATATTGAAGTAATGGAGTGGAGAGATAGAGAGCCACGTGGATAATAGCAGGAAAAGCATTTCTGGAAGAGGGAACAGAAAATGCAAAAGTGCGCCAGGCACGGTGGCTCACGCCTGTAATCCCAGCACTTTGGGAGGCTGAGGCGGGTGGATCACGAGATCAGGAGATCCAGACCATCCTGGTTAACACAGTGAAACCTCGTCTCTACTAAAAATAAAAAAATTAGCCAGGCATGGTGGCATGCATGTATGATCCCAGCTACTCAGGAGGCTGAGGCAAGAGAATCATTTGAACCCAGGAAGTGGAGGTTGCAGTGAGCTGAGATCACGCCATTGCACTCCAGCCTGGGCAACAGAGTGAGACTCTGTCTCAAAAAAAAAAAAAAGAAAAGAAAAGAAAAGAAAAAAAGAAAATGCAAACGTGCTAACATGGGAACTTGCCTCCAGCGTTGTAGAAAATAGAAAGCCAGGGTAGCTGGAGTGGGGTAACGAAAAAGAAAGTGGTAGATATTTCGGTCAGTGAGGTATTGGGTAGGGGCAGCTTGTGCAGACTCAGGACCTGGGTCTTTACTCTGAGTCAGGAAGACACTGGAGGGCACTGAACAAGCAGACGAAGCATGGGTGCCTACGCACTTCTCTTCTGTGCCCAGTGTCTGTTGGCTGTCAGGGACTTTCACAATCGGGGCCTATGGCCCGTGTTTTCCAGCCCTGGCTTCAGTGCTCTGGTTCACTTCCGTCAGACTGGTTTCTTTGCTCTGACCCGAATGCACTTTACACATGTCTATGCCCTGATCTACCCAAACCCCAACAACCATCAGGGGCCCTTTCAACTCCCATCTCCTTCCTGAAGTTTCCCCCCTGCTTAGCCAGACCACAGCAATCTTGCTCATTTCTGAATTTCTAGTGGACTGACCTCTCCACCCGCCAGCTGAGATTTAGCACATACCGTCTTGTGTTTTATTGAATTTTTCATGTATGCCTGCCTTGTCTATCCAAAAAACAATAGACTGTAAACTTTCAGAACAAAAACACCATATCTTACCCTTCTCTGCAGTCCCTTGAGTGTGTGATGAAAAGCAGTTTCATATTACTTGAAACAATCGTCAAGGCTCTCAGCATGTCTGCGTTCTGTTTCAAAGGTTTACAATGGACCCTTCTTTCTTAAGGGGTCTTGAAAAGTTACAAATAAATGTATAACTACATCATTTGCTCAAGTAACACCACAGAGTTACAGTGTAAGCTCAATAATCACAGTCCATTAAATTGGGGCTGTTCAGGGAAAGTGAAGCTCCAGGCCTTGGTCGAGCAATCAAGGAACTGGAGGCCATGCATACCAGGTCCAGCGACCTTGCCCTGGCCCCGAGAACAAGCCACGATTGTCCCCTCTGCGTCAGTCCACATGTTGCAAGCATGGAAATGCATTCTTCGGCTCTGCAGCTGAATGGCACACATGGCCCTGTGATCCCAGAGTCTGTGCAAGGTTAACTAGCCTTCTATAAACATTAACACCCATGGGAGCAGCGTGCTGTAATTACGAGGGACTATACCCTGGCCCCTAAGTACTTGTCGGTTTACAGAATTCATTCTGGACGCTGGAGTGAAATGTAATTTGCCTGGCAATGTTTATAGGAGTCACAGCTCTGTAAACAGGCTGCCTGGGCTGAGGCTGCTGGATTCGTGTCTTAATGGGAATGCACCTGCAGCAACGGGGTAGAGCAGCTCCCAGAGAGACGCCAGGGCTCAGGACTCAGATCCTCCTCATTACCTTCCCTCTATCGCTCCTATGAATACCTGGGGTGCAAATGAACATGTCCTGGCTTTGGTGAGGAAACAAAATTATGTTGCCAAGCTCTTATACCCAGGGAATTTCCTCTGAAGTCAGCAAAAGGATGTATACTGACTTCTCAAATTCTGCATTAATAGTTAAAGCCAGGAACTGTGGGATTAGTAGCATGTATGCCATTAAATAGCTGTATGATGCTGGCCAACTTCAATTTTTAGTATCTGCCTATATGCTGGAGGAGATGAGATCTCCAATGTCCCTTTGTATCTTAACAATCTGTAGCTATGTGTTTCTTCAAGCCCTGGGGATGTGCCTATCTTGTAAATGAAGAAATGGAGATTGTAGTCATAATCTCTAGTTCAGAAAGAGAACATTCAAGATAATCTAGTCATTTATCCTTGTGGTTAAGGTAAGACACCGATACCCAGGGTCCATGGATCACTTCCTGAAGCCACACAGCTACGTATAGGGTAAAGATTCAAACCCTGGTCTTTTGGCCCTTAAGTCTGAGCCTTTCCATTATACTCAAGGCTTTTAAAACATGACTTGTCTCAAAGATTTAAACAGACAAGTCATAAAAGGAGCTATGAATGGTCAACCATAACAGCAAAAAGAATGCAACATTATTTTGCATCAGGGAAACACAACTTACAACCACAAAGATGCTAATTATATGAAAAGTAAAAGGCTGATGATACCAGCTGTTTCTGAGTGGAGCAATGGGGACATTTATGCATTGCTGGTGGGAATGCAACATGGTACAGCCACTTTGGATGACACTTACCAGTTCTTATACAGTTAAACATACACTTAATCTATGACGCAACAATTCCACTCTAGGTATTAACTCAAGAAACATAAAGATGTGCACACTAAAACTTGCACATGAATGTCCAAGACAGTTTTATTCAATAACAACCCCAACCTAGAAATAGCCCAAATAACCATCAACGGGTAAAAATGCTGGCATATCCATACCAGTAAAAACTACTGAGGATTTTAAAAGGGACCAAGAACTTCAGTAAGAAAGGATGAGCTGGAAAAAGCTAAACAGGAGAGCTCATACTGTCTGATGTCATTTGCATAAAGTTCTAGAAAAGGCTGGAGCTCAGGGTGGGAGTGAGTTCCAAGGGGCATGAGGAGACACCTGGGTCATGGGAGTACCTTGATTATGGTGGTGGTAACACAGGGGCACATTGATCAAAACTCGCCCAACTGTACACTTAAAATGGGTATTTTTTTATCGTATACAAAGTAAACCTCTACCAAGATTGTAAAATAGAAGAGTGATTGGCTCCAGACTAACCATGAGCAGTAGGCAAGCATAAGAAGGTACAATATTTAAGTTTCCACTCAGAAAGCATCTTCTCTGCTGCTGTAGGGCAGCGATGTGAATGGGTAACAGGGCCTGATTCTTTGGGTGCTCTCAAACACAGGCATATATCCCCTGGCTGCAGCCAGGCTGTTCCCATGCCCACTGGAATAGAGCTGGCCCTAAGTCAGGGCATATGTGGAAAAACCACCATACCACTTGTATCTCTGATGAAAAGCCCTTGCATGGTTCAGCAGAGATGTGTTCCTAAGTTTGTGATCGGGCCTGGTTTAGATTTGTAACGGGGAAGGGGAGGGCACCCCTCTGAAAGGAAGCAGGCTCTTCAGAGAGCAGATGTCTACGGAGGAGGCTAGGCTTTGAGAGGGCTCTTCCAGAGGAGGACCCATTGTATGAAAACGCAGGGCATAGATCTGGAGGGAGGAATATCCCTTTTCAGGATGTGAAATTCCCTTCTGTGGGATTTGCAGCAAGGGTGGGGCGAAGGGAGAAGGCGTTAACTGTGGGTTCTGATAGCGCAAACCATGCCTTGACCTCAAATCTCCTTTGGTTTCTGACTTTGGGAGAAAATGTCTTCTTCGTAAAATGTAACTGATGCAACTAACATGTACTGAGGATCCACATTTATGAGTCAATGTGCCAGATGCTTGGGGATGTGAGATAAGTGGAAAATCTTTCTTTGAAGAAATGTTCAGCCTAGTCTAAAGAAAGATAGTATGTAAATCATGATTTGGCCCTTCCCCCTGCCATCTACATGAAACTCAAACCCTCTGGAATTTCGGGAAGCCCAGGGAGTAGCGACAGACACCCCAGCCCCAGCAAGTGCTGGCCCAGAATGGCCCTGTGCTAGCCAGGTTTGGCCAGCATCTCTTGATGGTTCCTTGTACTCATCCCTGTAGCTCCATGCTCTGGAGCCTGACACCTGCCTCAGCCCTCCTCACCCAGGTGATGCATCTGCACCCATTTCTCCCACACACTGACCTCAACTTGCCCCAACCCAAAGGATTCCTTACTAGATTATCCAGTCCTTATGTGTCTCTTTCTCTCTACAGGAAAGTGGAAGGGACAGATGCTAAGAGAGAATCTGGTTTCCAAACTGGAATTCTAGAATACTGTATATAGTGAATAGGGTCCATTTTTAAATGCAGCCCTAGATCTAATAATAATCAGTGCTCAAAAATATGTTCAAGAGATGGAAATTGTGTAAAGCAAACTGGTCATTTCTGATGTTGACATCAGTATCATACCATTTGCAGTGGACTGAATACTTATGTCCTGCCCAAATTCCTGTGTTTAAATCCTAACCTGGAGGTCACGATATTAAGAGATAGGGCCTTTAGGAGGTGATTAGGTCATGAGGGTGGAGTGCTCATGAAGGGATTAGTGCCATTTTAAGAGAGACCCCAGTCTCTCTTAAAATCCAGTAAGCTGGATTTTCCACCATGAGGAGATAGCCCAGAAGGTGCCATCTACGAACCAAGAACTGAGCCCTCACCAGACACCAAATCTGCTTCACCTGAATCTTGGACTTCCCCGCCTCGAGAATTGCGAGAAATAAATTCCTGAAGCCACCCAGTGTATGGTATTTTGTTATAGCAGCCCAAACAAACTTAGACACCAGTCATGTCTTTCTGACAAATGAAAGGAATATGTTGGGCAATCGTGGGATATCAGGTTAGTCATATTTCTAAAATATCGTCGTCATCATTTTCTCCCCCTCTCAAGAATCTACAGTGCCTCCCTATTGCCTGTTGGTGCTGAAGGAACTCTCTGCTCAGCTTCTGTTTAATGTACAGGGGATTGAGTTCAGCATGACCTTATAATTCCTTGAACCTCACACAATTCACCCTGGACCTGTGTGAACTGGCCCTGTTTAATGGATACCCCAGTGGTGTCTCACTGCAATAACGATCAATCCCAAGGGACGTTTTTAAATTCCCTCTGTCATCAAAGGACTTTTCAGAATCCTACCTTGTCTATACCGTGCCCTCACATGCACATTGAGGGAGAGTTGCCAAGCTTGCCCCAGAGTAATGCAGCTCTCCTTGCCTGGCAAGCTAATAAATTCAGGCTCCATATAAATTATATTCTGATCTTCAGTTATTCGTCTGGTTTTCACAATTCTCTAACACTTAACTTTACCCGACTAACCTGACATCCTGGTTTTGCCCAGCCAGTGCCTTCCATTTCCTTTGAGGCAGATGACCTTTGGTGGCTTACTCTTTCTTGACGTCCTCTTGGCTCGGCGCAAGGTCTCGTGGGTATGAAGATGGAGACAGAAGGCTTGACCTCAAGGGGCTCATGGCACATGAGGAGACAGACATGGAAACAGACAATAAAGAGCACCACAGTGTGAACTCTGCTGCCAGAGACACACACGAGAAACCCAAACACTCGTGTCAGCCTGGCTTACTGCAACTTCCAGGGTTTGGTGCTCAAGGAGGTGACCCCACTCTATCTACCGTTACAAGGCCCATTTCATTCCATTCTTCTCCATGAAGCCCTCTTGAACTCTTCCAGCCCAAAGGGCTTTCTCCCCCTTCTAACTTCCTAATATGTTTATGCCACGAGACTTCACACTTAATTCTGACCTATTGTCTCTTACCACCCTACCTTGCCAGGGGTTTGGGTCAAGCCTTAGCCTTCTTCTTCTTATCATTGTTTGCTCTTCCCCATCTCTCTCCAGCATCAAATGGAGTACACCTAAATACTTGCTGAGAATTGCTTGAATCTCCGTCTCCCAGGTTCAAGCGATTGTCCCTCCTCAAGCCCAAGGTTGACCATGGATGTACTTTTGGTTTACAGAACATTATGGAAATATTACTATTTCCTTGAGATTCCCTAACATGTGCTCTCCAATTTTCATCACTGCTCAATGAGTCAAACACTGGGACTGATGGTATTAGGTTACAGTTAATTCATTTCCCTTCACTGTGTGCAAATGTCTCCTCCAACATGTGGCAGGAGCTGCCTTCCTGGCAGGAAGGTCTGTGATTGCAGGGACCATGTTTTAGAGGGTGTTTTATGGTGAGACCATTGTTGGTGCTGTTTGCTTTCCCCCTCATCTGCCTTGATTTTAGGTACATGGTATTGCTGTAAAAATTCACCATGGTAAAAATAAGTTTAGACGTTTTCTTCATGTCCTGGTTTTGTCTCAGCATTTCCTAAAGGTAGCTCGTTAGCGAAATATCCTATATGCCTTGGAATACATCATTTGGGAGTCAGTGTTCTCAGGAAGAGAAGGGACAGATTAAATTTTCGAAGGATTAAACTGATGGATTAGACTCAGAAGGCTAGAGATTAGGTATGTAGATTGGCTACTTGAGAAACTATCACAAACCTAGAGACATATAAGTGAAAAGAGTGCATCTACAAACACAAATATAAGAACACTTCAAATATGTAGTAGTCAATTTGTATCAATAAATACTACCAATATTTCCATATTTTTAACAACTCCCACCCCTGATTCAATTAGAAAAGTGCAAAACAAATGCAGGGCTGAAAAGCCGTGGTCAAACTGATTTGGAGCATGCTTTAGAGCAATTGTCACGTTGTGTTGTTCTTTATTTGTTATGTGTTGTCTTCTAAGAAGCTCACAGGTAGCTGGGGACAGGGCTTCTGTCTTTACATGTCTGTGTCTGCAAAGACCTCAGCATGGCAGCTGGACCAAAGCGACCATCCCTTGTTAAGAGAAAGGGCCAAGATGATGCTCTCCTGCTCCTTCTAAGCATTCTTGTCAATAAAGGGGAATATCTGTTAAGTCAAATTTGTTACATATCTAAATATGTCTAGCCCTTTCCTGTAATATGTCACACTGGTTAATCTGAAGATGCTAAACAAATAATTTTCCACCCATGTATATTTAGTTCCTTATACTCTTTGTTAATGACAAATGCAAAACCATGCAGAAAACTACATAAGGATTTATGCAAAAGAGTGTCCATTCTGGTGTTATTTATACTACCAAAAAATTGCAAAGGACCTTCCTTATTTCCAATAATAAAAATAATAAATTATAAGGCCATCCATATGATGGAAAATATTAGATGTCATGGTATTGAAGAATGTCTGGGAACGACGAAATGTTCCTCTATCAGCAAATTAAAACAAAGCTAAGTACAGTGGCACGTACTTATAATTCCAGCTCCTTGGAGGCTGAGGCAGGAGCCTTGGGAGTTCAAGTCCAGCCTGGGCAACATGGCAAGACTTCATCTCTAAAAATAAAACAAAATAAAATACATAAAATAAAACAGATGAAAATAAATAATAAACAATATTTAATAGAATTGTAATTTGTAAAAACATATATAAATAATATTAGTGATGATGACCAACATTTGTATTTTATTTTCATTCCATAATTCTTAGTGACTTTAGTTTGCTTTCCATTTTATTTAATTTTATTATTGCTATTTCAATTTCCTTTTCCTTTGCATCTTTTTTTCTATTTTGTTTTTATTGGTGGTGGTAGGGTTTGTTGTTTATTTGTTTGATTTATTTATTTCTATTTGTCTGATATAATCTTCCATTATTTTGTTTTTAGAACTTCAGGTATAGATTTTAAGCAGGGTTTTTTTTTTTTTTTCTTTTTTTTTTTGGTAGAGATAGGGTCTTACTATGTTGGCCAGGCTGGTCTCAAACTCCTGGCTTCAAGAGATCCTCCCACCTTGGCCTCCCAAAGTCCTTGGATTACAAGCATGAGCCACTCCCCTGGCCTTTAAATAGTTTTTAATGTCTATTGCAAATGGCATAATATCCACTTTCTTCTTTGTCAAATCTGAGAATCTCTGACTTTTATGTGTGAATTAAATCTACTCACATTTATTTTGATTACTTAAATATTATTTTGTAGTTTCCATTCACATGCTTTTTCTTTTGTTTGTTCTTGATACTCTGCCTTCTGTTGAATTCATAAAGCTTTTTATATTTTGCTCTTTTCTCTTTTCTTTTTTTTGAGACAGTGTCTTGCTCTGTTGCCCAGGCTGGAGTGCAGTGGCATAGTCTCGGCTCACTGCAACCTCTACCTTCAGGGTTCAAGTGATTCTCCTGCCTCAGCCTCCCGAGTAGTTGGGACTACAGGCGTGTGCCACCACATCTGGCTACTTTTTTTGTATTTTTATTAGAGACGTGGTTTCACTATGTTGACTGGACTGGTCTCATATTCCTGACCTTGTGATTTGCCTGCCTCTGACTCCCAAAGTGCTGAGATTACAGGCATGAGCCACGATGCCCAGCGACATCATGTATTTTTTTAAAGTCATATAAATCGAATTGAAATCTCACTTTCCTCTCTGTAACACACGCATTGCCCCTTTTCCCTCCCTAGGGATAATCACCATCTTGAAGTAAGTGCGTATCATTCTCACGCACGTTTTTTGTACATTTAATACATGGGCATGTCCCTTTAAGCAATGTATGTGTAGTACTGTTTTGTGTCATATCTATTGTAGTTGCATTTTTTTCCCACGCATCATGAGTCTTTGAAATGCATCCTTGTTGACACATGCAGGTCTAGTTAATTTATTTTACATGCTGTATAATAATATCATGGTGTAAATAAACCACAGTTTAATTGTTCATTCAGTCACTTCAGGGCAGTTGGCCTGTTTGCACATTTCACTATTACATACAATGTGCAATGAATTTTGTTGTTAACGTTTGTTACCTTGGACACATAGGTGAGAATTTCTCTAGGGTAGCAACTAGAAACAAATGTGTTGTGTCGCAATGTGCACATCTTTGGCTACTCTAATTAGTGTCAAAAAATGAGTTACTTCAGGCTGGGCACGGTGGTGCAAGCCTATAATCCCAGTGCTTTGGGAGGCTGAAGCGGACAGATCACCTGAGGTTGGGAGTTTGAGACCGGCCTGATCAACAAGGAGAAAACCCATCTCTGCTAAAAATACAAAATTAGCCAGGCCTAGAAGCACATGCCTATAATCCCAGCTACTTGGGAGGCTGAGGTAGGAGAATCTCTTGAACCCCAGAGGCGGACGTTACGGTGAGCCAAGATCTCACCATTGCACTCCAGCCTGGACAACAAGAGCAAACGCCATCTCAAAAAAAAAAAAAAATTGCTTCAAGTTATAGTCCTACCTACACCGTATAAGTGTTGCCCTTTTCTAATACTTGAAGCTATCAGGTTATTTCATTCTTTCCAATCTGATGGGCAAGATATAGTATCCAATTGTTTTCTAGAGATGAGGTCTTTCTATTTTGCCCAGTCTGGACTTGAACACCTAGACTCAAGTAATCAAGTGATCCTCCCACCTCAGCCTGCAAAGAAGATGGGATTACAGACTCTCGCCAGCACACTGAGCTCTAACTGTTGTTTTCTATTGAGTTTTCCTGATTACGAATGGGTCTGAGCATCTTTTCATATGTTAATTATATTCTTTGGGTCTTTTTCAGTGAATTGCCTCTTAATGGCCTGCCCATTTCTCTCTTTGCTTGTTTAACTTTTATTATTTTTGGGAGTTCTTTATACATTGTAAATACTGTAAACTTACTGGACAGCATTCCTTTGAATATTGCCTTTGTTCCATTCTTTCTGTTTTGTTATTCTGGAATCCTTATTAGCTGAATGTTGTGATACAGTATTGCTTTCTTTTGTCCAGGCCTCTTAACTTTCTTCCTTTCTTGAATGTTGCGTGTCTTGGTATGTTTTCTGTGTTATTTATTTAGTTCTATTTTCTAATTCACTAATTTTTCTCTGCTAATCTACCATTTAACCCACTAATTTATTTATCTATTAAGAACACGTATATTGATTGCAAATTATGTATCAGGTACTGTTCTAAGTGTTAGGGTTTAAGCAATAAACAAAGTAGACAAAAAAAAAAAAAAAAAACCCAACAACTTCTGCCCTCATGGACATTATAGGATATTAGGTAAAATTCAGTTGAGTTTTAAATTATATTGACTATATTTTGTACTTGCAAGATTTCTACTTGTTTCTTTAAAAACTATTTTTCAAATAATCATTTCTTGCCCTTGAATAGAAGGTTCACTTCTTCCTTTTATTTTTCTTTTAACAAATGTTAACATATTGATTTAATTTTCTGTTTAGATTTTTTTCTACTTCCTTGGGTGTATTATGGTTTGGTTTCTCATCTACTAACTAAGGTTTAGGACAGAGTGTTTCTTGTGTGTTTTGTAATTTTTGACTGTGAGCTTGTCTTTTGCAGAATTCCAGCCTGTACACTGGATTAAAAAGACATCTTGGGTTGGGGATAGGGAGGTGTTAAAAAATTGTCTCTGCTTCAGCCTTGAGACAGTTGCTCAGTTCACACCTGTTTTTGAGTTGTTTCTTCATTCTGGACTCTGTTTCACAGTGCATGATGGGAGTTTAGATCTCCACTAATAGATAGCAGAGCTCAGCGTTCCAGTTTCTTGCAGGTTACTTTATTTCCACCAATTGCATGGTGTGCGGCTCACTTCCAGGTCCAGACCCTGGGCCAGTGGATGATTTATCTTTTCTGCCAATAGGGATGAGGAAATTCAGTTATGCTCTGCTATGCACTTTGCCATTGCTCCACAGGGAAGTAAAACTTTTCGTAAGGCATAGATCCAATCCAGGTCCCTCTGGTAGCTGAGGAATTGAGTGTACTCACTCTTTGATTCTAGACTCTGAAAATTTCCTAAAGTGTAAATATGTATTCTTTAATTAACATAGTCTTCACAAATGCAAATATTTCTAATAATGGGGCTGAGAGAGGAAAATGCTAAGCTTACTTAGTCTTGCATCTTAACTGGAAGTCCAAAAGTTTCCTAAAATAATCATTTGGTAGTTTTACACTTAAGAAACCATGAAGAGTCTAATCATGCAGTTAGAAAAAAATGCGAGTTTTGGGGAAGATAATTTAACAAATAACTGGAGATTAGTTGATTGAAAAGAAAATATTGAGGGCCAGAGAAAGAATGGGGGTTTCAGGGGAATAAGTTATCAGCTACACAACAAGTTTCTACTCTCAGGAGTTCTGTATAATACGATTTTATACTTATAATTCCAAATCTATATCACCATCTTCCATGTAGGCTTTTTCTCTGAGTTCCAGGCCTAGGTTTACAAAAGGCCTCCTTCATTTATGTACACGATAACTTTCACTAGTTAATTTCAAGTTTTGTGTATTATGATAAAAACAGATTTAATAATCCCACCTTTCTCCTCTACTTCCAAATAGCTTTTTCTCCTATACTCCTGGAATTTGCTGCATGGGCCAAACAGTTGATCATATCCCAAGTTAGAAAGACAAACCACACTTTTCTCTGCCCCTCACTATGAGTATGTCACCCTAAATTTGGACACCAAGTCCTGGTGATGCCATCTCCCAAGTGTTTCCTGATTCCTTCTCTTTTCTTTCTTTTCCATCCATACCATGACTGAGCTGAAGTAGTAGCTGACTTCTGTCATCTGTCACCTGTATGGAAGCCCCAGCCTCTTCACTGGTCTTCCTCTCTCTATTCTTTCTTGTCTCCATTCTTCCTCCTTCCTGAAGTCAGAATGGACTTTCTAAAATGTTAACTTAATCACATTCCTTCCCTGTTCATGTCAGAGACAGAGACTTGATCAGCAAAACTTGATGTTTCCCTTTCACAGTGTTGAGTTGTTGTTTCAAGGAACTACTCCCTCCAGGGGCACATATGCCAGGATCCCCCTTTGCATTTAGGTTGAGCTTGTATTACTTCTTGTCAATGGAGTATAACAGAAGTTTTGTGTGTTTGTCAGTGCATGTGTCTGTGTCTGTGTCTTTTTGGGGTTGAAGTGGGTAGTTACTGCTATACTTTTTTAAACAGGCTTTTCCCCAACTACAGAAACTCTAGGAGCTGTGAGAGAAGACAGTGAATTCATGAGGTTTATGATGTTTGAGTCCCTGAATCCTTTCTTGGAGGAAATCCAACCAACAAGTAACACCCTCATTAGACTGTACCATGCATAAGAAACATGTTTTTGTTATTTTAATCCCCTTAAAATTTAGGGATTATTTAGTTCAACAGCTAGCTGAATCTTAACAAATAGTTTGATTAGATCATACAATTTCTCTAAAAATAACTTCAAAAAATCACTTAGAGTAACACACAAAACTTCTCATGACCTACTTGTATTATCAAATCTCCAATTACTACCCCTTCCTCCTAATGCTCATGCCACGTCCCTACAGGTAACTCCACATATGCCTTCTTTTATCTTACCTATGCATCTTTGTTTCGTCTGCCTGGAATGGTCTTTCTTCTATATATTAATTTTATTTTATTTTTCTAACCGCTGAGACATTTCCTCTTCTGGAAGGCCTTTTCGCTGCAACTTCCCCACGTATCAAACTTGAAAAGATGCTGTTAAGCTTGCTCGTATGACACTTTTCAAACTTAAACATGGTGTGTGTGTGTGTGTGTGTGTGTGTTTGTGTGTGTGTCCTCATAATCAATGTGCAATCTCCTTGAGGAAATTATCACCTGTCCCTCTCAAATGTCTCAGCACGTAGCACAGGACAACGAGAGGCCCGTTACATCCCAAGTTTTACTCCAGATGTAATAGTGCTCCAGAACTATTAACTGAATTGAATTGAATCTATAGTCCTCGAAATAAAGACGATGAGAAAAAGAGAGGATTCGAGAGGTGAAGAGGAAAAATGGTGAGAGCTGACCTAAGGAAGAGTGCCAGGGAGGAGGGTTTGCTTCTCTTGTTTGGTAGAGTGAGATCTGTGGGACTAAGCCATCAATTGTAAGGAGCTTGTCCTTCTAAGTCAGCTGGACAGCACCCATCACCCTGAAGGACAAGGATTCTGATGATTTAGCTAGAGTTAAGCAGGGTAGGAATGACAAGCTAGGGGGAAGAACAGGTTAAGCCCTGAGACTTGGCTGTTTACTCATAAATCTTCTCTAATAAAATATGCTTTACACTCCAAGTTCACTGCTGACTTACCAAGGATGCAATTACTAAGTAAGGGCGTAGGCATACGCTTTGTTTTCATAGTCACATGCTAAAAGGGAGAGACTTAAGCTTAGAAAGGGGTGGTAGTGGTAGAATGAAGCAGTAATAAATGGGTGAGCACCTTCCACAAAAAGTCATCCTCGCTGCTTTCACTAGAGCACTTTGCAGTCAGTATAACCTCTATTTTTTACTGTTGGTGAAAGTGAGGAAATGAGGGATACACAACTCTATTGACTATGGTCAGTTAATGGTGCATTCAGGCTGACAGCTCAGCAGTGCCTGACCTTCCCTCTAATGTCAGAGAAATGGCCAAGAAATGGACCACCAATTCGACCTGTGGACAGCAATGTGTTCTAGATTCAGTACCTAATGCTCAAAGTATATTCCCAGGCTGCCAAATTATTTAGGCAATTGGCACAGACTGACGGGCTCCATGGAGATTTTTTTTTTCCCCTGGCAAATAATCAGAAGTAAGCATTAACTTTTTCTTTAGGTAGTTAGGGTGCTTTTATTAGTAATAGAAAATGCCACTCAGATTTGCCTAAAATAATAAATTAACGGGTCATAAGACTGGAAGTCTAATAATAGGGAATGGAATTTCAGGTTGCTTAATCTAACAGTTGAACAATCCCATCAAGGACATAGGTTCTCATGACCACTTTATTTTGCTGCCTATAATAATGGCTTCTGTTCAGGGCTGGCAGTAATTCTTGTAGAATTTAAGGATACAAAAAAAGAGCCCCTCCTTCAATCCTGAAATAAAATTCTTCCCTTTACTGTAATTGTGTTTCTGCTCTGGACCCATAACTGGTGTTAGGAGAAAGCCAAGCCTTGATGGGTATCAGTGCAGGTTCCTCAAACAACCTGATGTGAATATCTTGTTTGGCTTTGATTAATCAATATTCATCTCATTCCTGGAGCTGGAATTATTTCCTAAAGAATCATGGCTATTACATAATGGGAGAGGAGTGCAGAGCATCTTGGACAATTGAATATAATGTCCGGTATGCAGTTTAAAATCATTCAGTGGCAGACACAGACAGAGACAGAGAAAAGAAAATCAACCTTAATTGAGTAATTTATTTTTGTGCACCATGGACCATAGACTTAGTGATGCAATAGAGAATATCCAACCTGCTATTCCATTGATAAGGAGACATCACTTTTTGTTCAAGTCTTGGCTGAGCACCAATCAGAAAGAATAAAAAAGAATAGAATTATTTTTGTTATATTCTCTTTCTTCCTTCTCCTATTCTTCTTCCCTTTTTTTGCTTACTTTTGAAAGATATTACCCCTCATCTTACTCCTAAGAGCACCTTCTGGTATTTTCCTCAAAGAGCAGAAAGTTAAAGTAGGTAAAAAGCAAAATGTTTTCCTGAGCAGATCACTTGTGTGGAACTACATCAAATGCTGTTAATCACAACATGCGATGCACCTCTCACCTCTCTTTAAAAAATACATTCCTTCTAGACTCTAAAAGCTTAGGAAAGTAATCGAGTTAAGCCAAAATGTATGTTAGAATAAATAAAACAAGAGAATTAAGGAATTTTAATAAATATGGCATGATTTTACAGAAGTGGTAAAGAATGTTTAAAGGTAGAAATCCTGGGTTCAAGGCTCTTTGTTGGAAGTTACCTTAAAAAGAAGCCTGGACTAAAGGGAGGCTCTCAAAGGAAAGAGAAAGAATGAATTTGGTGTTTTGGGCTAGGTAGTGCAAGAGGGCTATTAGCAAGTGGATCTTTTAAAAACCTGGAATGTTATACAAGGTGTGCTGCATAATTTAGTTTACAATGATGTTCAGATAAGAGTGATTTAAAATATCCTGCGGGAAACTATGATGAAATAGTTTGATGACAGACAAAGAAAGTAAGATGAAGAGATAGCTACAAGTGAAATTTCCAAAAAGGGTCACTTACCATGTCATTCGAGTGTGATGAAAAATAAAACGGTTGGTTGTGGCTTCTGCATTTTGACTTTAGTTCTGACTAATCTGCAAATCTTCTGCAGACCCTAGTGAGGCTGCTGTCTGTGATAGCTTTCAGAGTTCTCTGGGAAGCAGCATTTGCAATGTGTCCAGAAAAGGTGCCATAAATGCTCCTGACAGTGCTCTTGCTTACTGCCTTCAACATCTGCAGTTGGTGGTTGGCATCCTCCACGCCCAGCCCAGAGTCTCCTGTGAGGACTTCTGAAGATAGTGGAGACCCTTCAAAGGCCCATCAGGGGAGAAAAATGCTGTAACTTGCTTGCCCATGTGGCCAGCTAGCAGATCTCCGGAAATGCTCCTCGCTGCTGCCACTCCCTAATAGGTACCTGTGGAGGCAACATAAACCGCAGGGACAATCCCACCAATTCATATTGAGGTGCTAAGGAAATAGAGTACCCAACGTGTGTCCTCCCCTGATCAGATGACTTCTTTTGTATCCTAATCCAGTTTCAGACGAGGAACTTCTCTCTCTCTCTTTTAACTTTAAGTTCAGAGGTACATGTGCAGGTTTGTTACATAGGTAAATTTGTGCCATTCATGTTTGTTGTACAGATTATTTCATCACCCAGGTGTTAAGCCTAGAGGTCATTAGTTATCTTTCCTGATCCTCTCTCTCCTCCCACCCTCTGCCATCCTTTAGGTCTCAGTGAGTGGAGAAAGAGGAGTGCTTATATACTGTTGGTGGGGGTGTAAATTAGTTCAACCATTGTGGAAGACAGTGTGGTGATCCTCAAAGACCAAAGAAAATGTATGTGTACATACTTACATACATGCACACATATGGTCATGTGGTGAGAATGTGCTATGAGGACATAGTTAAGGTGGGTACAGGATAGAGTGAAGCAGTGTGAAAGCGGAGTGAGAGTGGGGCTGGTGAAGTAGGAACTGGTCAGAATGAAATACCATTCCACCCAGCCATCCCACTATTGGGTATATACCCCAAAGAATATAGAGCATTCTGTTGTAAAGACACATACATGCATATATCCATTGCAGGAACTTCTCTTTCCATGAACAGCAGAAGGTAGAATTTAGTTTCTCATGTCTCTGATCTTGTACGAGCTGAGTTGTGGTCTTCATTAAATGCTCCTATTACATAATCGACTTGCTCGTTGTTTTATTACTTCACTTTGCCTCTTATTTAGTTCTTGGCTTACTACATTGGTAACTCATGAATGCCTTCTTGTTAACAAGAAGTATTTAAGAAAGAGATTTCAAAACTTCCTTTTGTCCTGTCCTCTCCTGTTTTCTCTCACTGTTATCAGTTTGGTTAGGAACGTTTCCCTTTTCCTATTCATTTACATTCATATAAAAGTATAGGTAGAAATACCTGATTTTGCTTTACAGTTTCCAAATATAACTGTGAGAATTCTTTATAAATTATTCTGCTATATGCTTTTGACTTTTTACAATGTCTCTTGGAGAACCTTCTGCATGCAAAAATTTGGACCTACTTTAGTTTTTTAATTGCAGTAAAAAATAACAGTGTATGATATATTCACTTTCTGATAAATTATTTTTTTCAGTTTTCTTTTCTATAATGAACAACAGTAAAATAAAAATCTTGCCAGTGCAGTGGCTCATGCCTGTAACCCCAGCACTTTGGGAGGTCAAGGAGGGTGGATCTCCTGAGTTCAGGAGTTCGAGACCAGCATGGACAACACGGCGAAACCTCATGTCTACTAAAAATACAAAAATTAGCTGGGTGTGATGGCACTCGCCTTTAATCCCAGCTAGTCGGGAGGCTGAGGCAGGAGACTTGCTTGACCCGGGAGGTAGAGGTTGCAGTGAGCCAAGATTGCACCACTGCACTCCAGCCTGGGCCAGAGCAAGACTTCATCTCAAAAAAACAAAAAGAAAAAAGTGAAGAATCCTATTCTGCCTATGTAAAGCTATCCTTGAAGTCAGAGGAAGCTGAGAGGCTGAAGAAAGAGGCCAACAAATGCAGTTTCCAAAACAAAAACAAAAACAGTTAATAGGGACTTAAAAGCCATGTCTGTGTCTCAGGCAGCAGCTAGACTAGATGGTGGATACCCATGTGATTACCCCCCAGAGCCAGGGCTTATATGCCATAGGGAAATGGTATATGTGATTCAGAAGGGGTGTGTAGGACAATCGAAATACTGTAACATCAAGGTTGTTGATTTAAGGGCAGGATTTATGGTAAGCACCTCTCTTACACAAACAATAATAGATTAAGTGGAAATCTTAGAGGCCTTCCTGAAACTGGGGTTAATCAGAAGTCAACATGGCTGACTAGCATCCCAGATAGAGATGCTTTGGCTTCCATACTCCAGCTCCCAAATCCAGCTCTTAGAATCTCACATGCACCCCTCTTCCACAATGGTCACTGAGCCTTTAGGGAGGGTGCCTGATGTGATGTAGCTTTAGCAGCAGTGTGTTGGCAATGGAACAGATCAGGCCCACTGTATTCCAAATGAGAGAGATTTACAGGCTTTGTTGAATCATCTGTAGTCCTCAGAATACAAAGACATTGGTTTTCTCAGAAGAAGTAAAACAAAGAGAGATAGGTAACACTAATAATTTGATTACTAGAAATGTAATGCACAGGAGGATTAAAATCAAAAGAGAATCTGTAAGCCAGAACAACACGAACAAAATAGAACATATTCCATTAGGGAGCCAACTAAAAGCATCATGAAGAAAATGAAGACACAGTTCTTCTTTAAAGACTTGTAGCCAGGAGATAACTCAGGATTTAGCCCAAATTGTACACAAATAATAAAAACTCAAAAATAATGCTCAGGGCTAGAATTTAAATTTTTCTGTCTTCAGTTTCCCCATTTCTACCAAGGCTGGATCATAATCGGACCAATTTATTTGCAAAGTTAACTTTAGTCTTACTATACTTGGCCTGATTATTTCTGCAAAATGCAGCAAGAATAGTGACCGGCCATATAGGGCCCTTTATATTGTCTTTGCTTTAACATTTTTCGTAAGAAATCTCAGATTAGACTTCTTAAAAGCCTCGAGGCCAGAAGCAAAGACAAGGATTCACCAAATTACCACGCTTGTAACACCTGTACAAATTTCTTTTTTGTCAAGCTCCCAAAATATTAGTATCTTGAGGTTTCTGGGCCTGTCAAAAAGTGACATTCTTTACTTACCACAGGTCATAAACCTTGTAAGGGACCATTTAGACAAGGTACCAAGTCCATTTTTCCTAGAGACTTTTTATTCACTGTATAAAGTCAACTTCCATTCCTTAAAACAGTGTTGTCATATCAGAAAATATGCAATTCCAGTCAAGGCATTGGTAAAATAACCAGTGTCTCCAATTGTGTCCGGATACCAAAGAAACAGATTCTTACCATACTATAACTATATTGCCATTAAAAAAAAAGAATGCACAAAAATTGTTTCCAAAGTTTGGGGAAATCAGGTAGAGAAAGGCAAATTTTGCTAAAAAAAAAAAAAAATGTATACTTTGTAAGCTATAAATAGCTCAAAAGAAAAAAGATTTCCTTGATGATTCTTTAATCATTGTATCAAGCCTCCCAAATGGAATGTTTTGACCCTTCACCTTAGAGCTACGATTCACAAACCAAGCAGCTTTTTTTCAGTAAAGTGAGAGCTGTTTACTGGGCTCTATAGAATCCAGTAGCTCCTCATATAGTTCCAGAGTCAGCCCTAGGGAAAAAGAGGCTCCCTGCTCCTCTTTGCATTCCCCAGATAGCAAGATCCTATATGAACTATTTCCATTTTATTATGGAAATGTTTTGGGCATTGCTATACCTATCAGTGTTTCTCTAACATCACCCATAACCCCAAGTAAATGCTCTACAAGGGCTATGGAGTAGAACATTTGTACTTACTAGCACTCCAGCTTCTACTCTATACTCTGTGAGCTCAGGCAACCTTACTAGATCCCATTTAGTATTTTTTGAAGGTCAAAGTTACATGCCTTCTGTTTTGCAGTACTAGGTAGGGGAAGCATTCCCAAGTCAGACATAACAGTCATTTTCATAAAATATTTAGATGAAGGAGATGCAACTACTTTACATAATACCTGTTTCAACATTCCAACTTTCATCATCCTATCAACCTTTACATTTTTGTGTTCTGGTTCCAGAAACGGTTCTTTTCCACCTCTAGTCCATTTTACCCTTTCTTGTGAAAAATAATTTGGGGTCCCAGCAGAGAGTTGAGCCAAAGAACCCAGGCCCTTTTGTCAGTCTTTATCTTGATTAATGTGCCTCAACATTGCCCTAGACAATGGCAGCTTTCTCATTGTAATTTCATCTTTTTATTTATTTTTAAAAATTTCTCCAATTTGAGTTAAGCCCAGAAAATTGATATGGGTCCCTTTAATATTGGGGGACCAGCAGGGGCTCCCTTTGTTTCACCCAGCATTCAATAGTGTTCTGTTAAACTTTTGTTTTAACCCCATGGATTTTTATTTATTTTATTTTATTCTTAATAACCCTCTAAATATTTCTACCCTGCTGGGAGAAGTCTGATAACTCTCTCCTGTCTTGTTAATTAACCTAATGTTTTTATTGGCATCTGTAAACTAAAGCATCTCAACTGTTAAGATTCTGTAGGGGTGACTTGTGGTCAAGGGTGCCCTCTTAACCACAGCTTTTGCCACGATCTGGGCATTGGGTATATTCAGTGAGTGAACATCCCTGTTGTCGTCAAGCCAGTCCAATATGACTTGCCTATCAGCTGCTTCACATGGGGTGCCCTACTTGGCATGCATAAGTGGAGATGACAGTCCATTTTCTCAGGGTAGACAGACCTGACCGTGGCTTTTGTCCGATCTACCAGGCTGGCTCTTCCTGCAGGAATAAGCTTCTGTGTGTCTGGATCAAGTATACCCACGTGTAATTGTTCAACAGTGAGCTGTGGGTCCTGCATCAACCCAAATATGTTTTTCCACTCTACCGCAATTAAAACTAAAGATACTGCCCCTAAGTTGGTTGCTGTCATAATCCATTTTAGTAAATGCTCCTCAGGGAGCTGATGATACCAATCTATAGAACACAACAGTTCCATTACATTATACCCTCTGGTTTCGATAGTTACTCGGTTTTGCCCTTACCCCACATTGACTTCCTTCTTGTTAACCACAGGTCTCACGTAATTTCTGCTGCCCTGAAATCATTTTCCCTTTTGTGGGTAGCTTTAAGGTTAGTGACCTTCAAACCACCTTTGCAAAACTTCTACCAGTGAGAAAATTATGGCATTGGAGGAGATCTGAACTACCCAACCCTCCTTCTTGCCTTTAGCTTTCAAGCTGCCTTAATTATTCCTGGGCTTAGGCCAAGCCAATTTTGGAAGACATTTAGATAGTTTCAATAATAATAGCCCTTCCCTGAAACTCAACTGCCTTTGTAAAGCTAATGAGAGACCACCAGGCTAGCGGGAGGAGAGGAGCCTGAATTCTACTAAGGGGTAGACTGGTCACAAAACATGCAACTTCCCATTTACTCCTACAGATAACATCACTATTGTAGATTGGCTTTTTGAGATATCTTTTCAGGTTTTTTGGATGTCTGACATCCATGGCTCCACCTGGACCTGCCAAACTGCTCCTATTGTTCCACCCGGGAACAACTCAGCTCAGGAAGACAGCTTCAACCACCTGTGATTTCATCTCAACCAATCAACAGTAAGCAACCATTTCCTACTCACTCCCACCCCTTTCCCCAAACTGCTTTTGGAAAATTTGTAACCTAGGAGCCTTTAATGAGATCGATTTGAGTAACAACTCTGTCTCCTGCGTGGCATGGCCAGTCTTGAATCAATTAAACTCTTTCCATACTGCAGTGCTTTGGTCTTTATTTGTGCAGCTAGCAGGAAGAATCTGTTGGGCGGTTATAACTTGAATTCAGACAGATCCACATCTGAGCTTGGTCCAGGCTCAAGGCCCAACCCAGCATTCTCTTTTACTTTCATTTTAGCTGTTATAGATAATAATAACCAAGGGACTGCATATTTTGCTTTTTCCTTATTAGTCTGCATTTCAGTATGCATCCAGTAAACCAACTTTCTGGGACTTGGAACCATCTCTAAATTTCACTACTAGCATTTTCCTTTAGGAACTGAGCACAGCAAAGCTGAAGCTTCATACCATGGGTGACCATGTGGCCACCCAGGAATCAAAGATTCCATCCGCACTTTTCTATTCTTTTTCTTTCTATCCATATACTTTTATCTATATAATTTTTTTCTCTCACTTTGAAACAACCTTTAAATATCCTCTAAACTAGACATTTCTTTAAGCAAAAACTATAAGTTCATTTTTAAAAATAAACTTATTAACCAAAACATGCCTTTCTTTATACAATCTGTATATAAAATTGTTTCTCTTATATCTAGTAGTTTTAATTAAATACATTAACTACTATTATAACTCTTAGTAACCCTTATTTTCAGTGAGAAACTTAGAATTACTTAACATAACATGACTTCAAGCTTTTTAATTACTGAAAAGAATTTTGAAACTAATTTGGTTTTATTTACCAATGATTTCTAAAGTCAAGTAAACTCAAAAAGGCATTTGAGCTGCCTTCTATTCTATACAAAATTTGATGTAAGAGCTTACTTTTCCTTTAAGCCAATTAATTAGAGCTCTTTTATATATTTTGGTAGTGACATATCATGACACATATAAACATAGAAACATATGGACATAAATACAGAAACAGATTTTATAGATTTAAAAGGTTATTTATTTTGCTGCTGTTCAAATAGTTTCTTTCCTTCCTTTAGACTGTCAATCATTTCCAAAGACATGACTTTTAGGTAAAACAAGATAGAAAATTCATATCTCAGAGGCACAGAACTTTGACCTAAGCACCATTATCTGGAGACAAGATTGCCAGAAAAGTGTCTGCTTTTAAATTTAGCTTGTTTCTTAATTAGATTACTGGTTTTAAGGTGGAGCTCTTTAATGAATAGGGCAATTAAAGCATGTAGTTCGTAAGGCCTAAACCATGATTTTCTTATGCAAATGTGTGAATAATTGGGTGGCCTCCATAATTACAACCTTTTACTTCAAACATCCGTCATCAGCCACCTGTGACCCTGTAGCTCTTACCTGTGACTGCCAGCCATTACACACAGCGAGCTCAAGTCCTCCCACAGTAAGAAGTAATCTCTGGCATCCCCAAAAAACCAGTGAGATCAGTAATGCAATACAAAAGAGAACAGGGTTTTAGAGCTGAAAGTAACCAGTCCACTTACAACTTTTAGGGTTCTATAAGGAAAAACAGAGCTTCCTTCCAAACTAGGAAGCAATATCCCAGCTTTTCATTGAGGTCCATCATGTATCTCTTTATTTATTCAGGTCTTACATTATGTCTTTCCCAAAATTTATAGCTGTCTTCATAAAAGTTATGCACATATCTTCTTAAATTTAATTCTAATTACACAATACTTTTGGGGTGTGTGTATGTGTATGTGTGTGTGTAGGGAGCCTTGCAACATGATTATCTTATCCATCTCATATTTAAAATGGTTGTTGTTAGTATATAGGAAAACTGTTAACATTTGTTTGTCAATCTTATATTGAGTTATTTTGTTGTTGTGTTAGTCAGAGTAGGCCAACTGCTGTAACAGACACTCCAAAATCTCAGTGATTTAATAAAATAAAGGTTCATTTTGCATTCATGTTCAGACTACAATTGGTCTATGGTGATGGAGTGTGGTCTTGGTTTCACATAGTCACTCAGGGATCCAGGATCTTTCCCCTTAGTATCTCTGCCATTCTTTTAAGACCTTGGAGTCTTCCCTGGATCCTTAGCATCTGGCCACAAATGAGGTACATGAGAAAGGGGTTGGAGGATTAAAGGAGTAGTGTTATGGGCAAAGCTTAGAAGATGCTTATATCATTTTCCCATTTCACTGCCCCAGAAATATGCCCCGCTTAAATGTAGCATAGCTGTGTGCCCAGGAAGGAAGCATATGGCCAGTCCCTGCTACAGTTGATCTCTTATAACCTAATGGTTTCTCAGTTGTGTTTCTTGGATACTAAAGGCAACTTTATTTGCCTAAACATATTTATAACCTAATTTCACTGTCTTGGACCTGCAGTAAATGTGGAACACTATCAGTGATGGTTATAATTTGGTATTTCCTGTAGGTTTCTGCTAAGTTTTCCTTAACAAGATAAAATGTTTAATTCTATTAAATATGTTTTGACATTCTTTGAAATAATCAGGATTCTATCCCTCAATCTATCAATATTGTTATGAACAGAATTTTTTCTATCATAAAACATTATTGCATTTTTGGAATAATCTCAAATGATTTTTGGCATGTTATATTTTAAATACCCTACTAGATTCAGTAACCTAGTCATTTAATTATAAATTTTGTGTCTACATTCAACAATAATATCAACTCATTGTTCTCTTGTTTTTCTACTATCTTTTCAGGGATTTATGTAAAAGTTAGGTTCACATCATAGAAGGAGTTGGAAGTCTTTACATTTCCCCACTGCATTGTATAAAAGCTTATGTAACCAGAGAGTTTTCTATTCCTTGAATGTTTGCCAGGACCATTTGAGTCTAGTCTCTACTCCCCACCAACTTCTAAATTTTACTTTTAAATTAAGTTATAGAAAAGTTGATTTTTTAAAAATACAGTTTGTATAAGTTCCTCCACAGTCAAAGTACAGAGCACTGACATCGCTCCGAAAGACTCTCATGCTATCCCTTTGTAATGATACTCTCCTTCTCCACAAACTATAGCAAACACTTGTCCATCATATAAAAGCACTTTTGCAAGATATAACCATTTAAGACTGGCTTCTTTCACTTAGTATGGTGGCTTTTGAGGTTCATCCAAATTGTTGAGTGTGTCAATTGTTTCTGTTTATTGGTGAATAGTATTCTACATATGCATATACTACAGTGTACCTATTCATTGAAAATCAACTTTGTTGTTTCTAGTATTTGGCAAGTATGAATAGAGCTTCTGTAAACATTCATACAGGTTTTTGTGCAAATCTCCATTTTCATTTCTCTAGCTCTGTGGTAAATCCCTGAAAGTATCGTTTCTGGGTCACATAGCAAGTGTATGCTTAACTTCACAAGAAACTGGTAAACCATTTTCCATAGTGACCGTATCATTTTGCATTTCCACTAGCAATGGAGAAGGGTTCCAGTCACTCTGCTGTCCCCCCAGCACTTGGCATTGTCAGTGGTTTTGGTTTGAGTCACTCTAGTAGGCATGAGATGGCATCATGTTGTAGCTTTAAATCGCATTTCCCGGAGAGCTAATGGTGTTAAACACCTTTTTCTCTGCTCAGTTATCTGCTATACAACCTTTCTGGTGAAATGTGTCTCGCCCATTTTTCAATTAGGTTGCTTGTTTTCTTACTGTTGAGTCATGACATAATAATAATTATTTTTTTGATTATTATTAATTTTTTAGATGGAATCTCACTCTGTCACCCAGGCTGGAGTGCAGTGGCAAAATCTCAGCTCACCCCAACCTCTGCCTCCTGGGTTCAAGCGATTCTCCTGCCTCAGCCCCTTGAGTAGCTGGGACTACAAGCACGCACCACACCCGGCTAATTTTTGTATTTTTAGTAGAGACGGGGTTTTACCATGTTGGTCTGGATGGTCTCGATCTCTTGACCTCATGATCTGCCTGACTCGACCTCCCACAGTGCAGGGATTACAGGCATGAGCCACCGCATCTGGTGAAATAGTTCTTTATACATCTTGGTTAAAAGTCCTTTGTTGAATATGTGGTTTGAACATTTTTTTTTCTGTCTATAGTTTATCTTTTAATTCTCTTAACAAAACCTTTTGCAGAGCAAGAGTTTTAAATTTTGATGATGTTTGATTTGTTGATTTCCTTCTAAGGATGCTTTCAGTGTTATGCCTAAGAACTCTCTGCCTAATCCCAGGTCACAAAGATCTCCCACTTACTCCTTTTAAAAGTTTTATATTTTACATTTAGTGGTATGATACACTTGGAGCTAATTTTTGTATAAGATATGAGGATGGTTGGGAAAGGAGAAATCTGAATGTGCAATATATGGTAGACATTGCTTTCCAAGCTTTGCATGAGTTAACTCATTTAATTCTTGCTACAGTTCCATGAAGTAGGTATTATAATATCTGCGCTTTTGTGTTATAAAAGGTCATGGGCAAAGAGAGAGATTAGGTAACTTGTTAAGGACACACATTAAAAAACAGAGCCAAGATATGAGCCCAAGCATTTTGGTCCAGAGTCTGTACCCTTCACCATGAACTGAAACTATCATTTACATTTTTTAAAAAATCTCACCTGTGGATGTATCTCCTTACTCATTGCAACATTATTTGGCTTTTCTCTGTTTATCCTTCATTATATGTCATAAAGTTTTATCTATTTTGGATCTTTTCAAAGAATCAGACTTCAGTTTTATTAAGCTGCTGTTCTATTTTTCCTTCCTATTTTATTAATTTCTGCTTTTATCTTATTCATTGCTCTTTCTGTGGGATTATTTTATCGCTCTTTTTCTGTCAACCACGTGAACTGCAGAATGATATTAAGAGAGACATAAAAGGATTATGAAAAAGTGGAGCATATTTTTAATCTAGGTGAGTGGTTACAAATTTAACCATCTCCAGGTACTTTTTTTTAACAGAATTAAGGTCGCAAAAATTTAAATCATGTTACAACTTCAATATAATTTGTGTTAAATTTTGATGCAAAGTGATTGTAGAGAAGCTAGTTGGTAGAAATGGAGGAAAGTAGAAAAACAGGTGTAGAAGAACAAGATTAAATTAGAACATTGTGAAATTAATTATAATGGGAAATCAATGTGAATTGATGCCCTTTTAGAAAAAGAGACGTGCCTTTTCTCTCTCAATCAGAAAGGATATCTAGGAGCAGTTTCTTTTCCCACTCCCCACGTGGAAAGATCACACACACGTCCCAGTGTCTAACTCTAACACTAAAGCTCAAGAACAGCTACTGAGGCCCCTTGGAGAGTAATTGATCCCACATTTTGGTGCTGAGAAAATCAAGGTGGGCCTGAACATCAAGGTATATGGCACAGAGCAGAAAGGACAGAGGTGCCAGCTACAGCTCCCACTACATTCATCTCCTGGCCAAGTCATGACAATTGGAAGATCGCAAAGAAGGCAATAATTGTGGTTAATAGATACAAGTTAGGTCTGTGAGAACCAGGAGAACTTCAGGATGCTCAGGAGAGTAGATTATATAAGGTGTGCCATGTGGGATTTTTCCAGTAATGTTTACAGAAAATAATGTTTTTCAAACAACAAAACTGCATGAATATTGCATTTAAAATATGTTCGATAGCTGATCTAAGAATCTAATGAGGACAATCCAGGTCTCGACATGGGAAATTCCATAATAGTTACCCAACTGGTAGTTGGTCTGAGGGTTTAAACCTTTTTGCCTTGGAAAGGCTCAAGTGTTGGATAATTGGAATGTGAAAGGTATCAAAAATCCTCAAGTTGGAAATGAGAAGGTCTTGAGTGCCAGGAAAAGCCTATTAAACTCAAAAGTCTACGGAGTGATTTTAAGGAGAGGTCTTTTGGGAAAAGACTGCTTTGGAAAGATGGAAACCTATGTGGATGAGGAAGTCTAAGATGAAGACATGGATTAAAATCATCTTTGACATGGCAGGCATCTCTCTACTTACAGAATAGGGTTCAGTTTAGTAAGTGAAGCCCATGTCTCAGGAGATTTTTTTTTTTTTTTTTCTTCAAGACAGAGTTTCGCTCTGTTGCCCAGGCTGGAGTGCAGTGGTGCGATCTCGGCTCACTACAACCTCCACCTCCCAGGTTCAAGCAATTCTCCTGCCTTAGCCTCCTGAGTAGCTGAGACTATAGATGCACGCCACCACAGCTGGCTAATTTTTTGTATTTTTAGTAGAGACAGGGTTTCAACATGTTAGCCAGAATGGTCTCGATCTCCTGACCTTGTGATCCACCCACCTCGGCCTCCCAAAGTGCTGGGATTACAGGAGTGAGCCACTGTGCCTGGCAAGAGATACCTTAAGATTGTGCCCAATCCCAGACCTTTAACCCATAACCCAAATGCACAACCTCAGCTTGCCTGATGTGATAACTCAGGCAAGCTATCAAATTTTGAATCAAAATTTAAAGTCAAGTGTAGCATGGCCTTTAATAATCATTGCAGTTATTCTTGTATACTTTGATTTTAGATGTTCAATAATTTAATTTATCAAATTTATCATTTTGGATTTTTAGGCTTAAGGGGCTTAGATAAAAAGTTTGGTTTCCTAAAGGTTTGAAGTGTTTGAAGAAATCAGTAAATTCCTACACTAAAATTATTATTGTAATTTGAAATGTTGGAGAAAATGCAAACTTACAAATATCATTAACCAGGAAAGTACCAAAATTAAGTTTTAACTAATCAAAAACTGAGTAGGTACTTAAAATGTTATGAAATTACTGGATAAACAAAATATGATCTCTGTATTCAAATTCTTAACATAAAACCATGTTTTTAGATCTACAAATTTAAAAATGTGGTTTTGATTAAAATTCAGCTATGACCAACTCTCAATATTTCTAACTGTGCACAATGTCACTCTTTGTCATTTAAAATTTACTATTCTCAGTCTTTTGAGTTGATTCCTTAGTTTATTTATTTTCAGTCTTTATCGTTTCTTAAATAATTCATTTGAGACTACACATCTTCCTCTTGAGAACTGCTTTGGCCATGCCTTTCAACCCTCCTCGAGATAAGTAGGGCTGTCATTGTCGTTTATATCGGAATTGTTAGTCATATCAGGTTGATTCTTTCAGTTCTTTGATGTGGCCATGCCCTCTCACTGACTGACTTTCGCATGTACTCTTCTCTCTTTTCAGAATACCCTCTGTGTAACCCTTTTCTTTGTCTGCCTAACTTCTACTTTCCCTTCAGTTCTTGGCTCAGGAAGTACTTCCTCCCAGATGGCTTCCCATTCCAGAACAAAGGCAAAAGCAAAAACAAAATAAACCAAAATCTAAGCAAGAAAACTTAGCTTGAAAATACAATTGAGCCTTGAACAACACCAGTATGAACTGTGCATGTCCACTTAAATGTGAATTTCTTTTAATAAATTTAGATATTGGTGACAATTTGAAAATATCTCAGACTAGCCATGTAGCCTAGAAATATCAACAAAATTGAGAAAAAGTTAGATATGTCATGAATGCATGAAATATATGTATTTCATGTATTTCATCATCACAACCATAAGATATATACAAATAAGTAATTAAAAAGTTAAACTTTATCAAAACTTTATACACACAGGCTGGGCACAGTGGCCCACACCTGTAATCTCAGCACTTTGGGAAGCCAAGGCAGGAGGATCACTTGAGGTCGGGAGTTTGAGACCAGCCTGGCCAACACGGCAAAACCCCATCTTCACCAACAGCACTGCCACCACTAGCAACAAACTTACACACATAAACACAGACCCTTCATAGTCACATTGAAGAGAAATGTAAATTGATGCTGCATTATGTCATAACAACATAAAATTAACTGTAGTATTGTCATGATTTCATAGCCACCTCCTATGGTGATTGTGGCAAGCTCAAGTGTTGTATCTGTTTAAAAGGCCATGTGATGCTAATCATCTCCAGGTGAGCAGTTTCTCTACTAAATTGTGACTAGCAGTAAAAAGTCATCTCTTGCAGGTCTTACATATTTTTCATCTTGTTTAGTGTGATACCATTAACCTTGAATAACACCACGGGACCCATTGGAAGTGCCACTAGTGATGCTGGTAGTGCTCCCAAGAAGCAGAGAAAAATCTTTATATTACAAGAAAAAGTTGAATTTCTTGCTATGTACCATAGATTGAGGTCTGCAGCTGCGATTGCTGCCATTTCAGACAGAAGATTTATCTTGTAAACAGGCAATGTAAACCGACAGTATTGTTAGCAGCCGAGCATATTCAAGTCACATGGTACCAAAATATGTTAGCAATGGAACATATTGGAGACAGGGCACCAAAGCACATGACAGGTGGTGAATCTGTCCCAGTCCACAGCAACCTCAATTCTTGCCTCCTCAGGAGAAAAAAATTCCACTGAGGCGCATAAGGCAGGAGGAGAGGCCAAGGCAAGTTTTAGAGCAGGAGTGAACACTGATTAAAAAGCTTTACAGGCCGAGCGTGGTGGCTCATGCTTGTAATCCCAGCACTTTGGGAGGCCGAGGCGGGTGGATCACAAGGTCAGGAGTTCAAGACCATCCTGGCCAATATGGTGAAACCCTGTCTCTACTAAAAATACAAAAATTAGCTGGACCTGGTGGCGGGTGTCTGTAGTTCCAGCTACTTGGGAGGCTGAGGCAGGAGAATCACTTGAACCAGGGAGGCAGAGGTTGCAGTCAGCCGAGATTGTGCCATTGAATTCCAGTTTTGCTCTTTGTTGCCCAGGCTGGAGTGCAATGGTACGATCTCAGCTCACTGCAATCTCTGCCTCCCGGGTTCTAGCAATTCTCCTGTCTCAGCCTCCCAAGTAGCTGGGATTGCAGGCTCCCACCACCACACCGGGCTAATTTTTGTATTTTTAGTAGAAGTTTCACCATGTTGACCAGGCTGGTCCCGAACTCCTGGCCTCAGGTGATCTGCCCTCCTCGGCCTTCTAAAGTGCTGGGATTATAAGTATGAGCCACTGCGCTCAGCCTCTCATTGTGGTCTTGATTTGCATTTTGATTAGTAATGAGTTGAATAGTTACTTGCTTAAAGGCTAGAAGTATGAGGGAGTTGTGTATGTGAAATGTTTTTTCTTACCCTTTGCCTATATTTCCACTGGAATGTTTTGTTTTTACAATTTATTTGTAAGATTTCTTTATAATTTGAAAACATTAGGCTTTTGTCAGGGATATGTATTGCAGTTATTTTTTTCTCCCAGACAATGTTATTTGCCCTGCAATGTTATTTATGGTGTTTTATGACCTGAAGATATTTTCTTTTAAAATTTCATACAGTCAGGTAGACACTATACTTACTCCAAGAACAGCTATCCCCAGGTCAAGATTATATAGTTACACATGTTTTCTGCTTTTATTATTTTTCCTTAGTTTTACCTTTGAATAATTAAGCCAATTGGATTTTATTTTGGGTATGAGTATGGGGCAGGGATTTAACTTTATTATTTTCTAAATTTTTTAGCCAGTTTTTTGCTCACTTCATTTATTAAACAATTCATCTTTTCCCCATGGATTTACAAATTTACATTCCCAATCTTAAATCCCAGTATACAACTGGCTTCATTTTTGGTACTTCTGTTCCTTTAATGTCTGTCTATTTTGCAGCTAGTAACACCCTATTTTAAATGCTAGAGCCTTAGAATACTTTTACATGTGATTTGTAAACTTCTATTTTCTACTCTGTAAAGTAAAATGTCTCAGCTAGTCTCACAGTTTTCCAAATATACATCAGAATCATTCTGTCAATTTTCAAAATAATCCATTGAGATTTCAGCGAGATTATCTATTACTTGATGAGGGCTGACATCATTAAAACTGTGAGACTTACTTTTGGCTCCATGGCATGTTTCTATGTTTATTTCCATTTTAAATGTATCTCAATAAAACTATGGCCTTGGCATTTAAAAAACTTATTTGTAGATATTTAATAACTTTTATTAAACAAGGATATTTTAAAATATATTTTCTGATTAGTCATTGTTGAAATGTGATAAAATTGTTAAATATTGTTTATTGCTCTACCACTGCCCATTTTACTGAGTTCTTACTAGTTTTGATAAATTTTAGTTTGCTCTTTGACTTTTCCAAGTGCTTAGCATCCACGATAACCCTTGATTTCTTGCTACTTTCTTCTTTTAATATGTTGATGGGCACTTTAGAATTCTGTCATATAATGCATGTTTCACGAAAAAAAGAATATTCTCTCTGGTGACTTACGGTGGACATTCCCTTAATAAAAGATAGATATTAAATTTGATCACATTTCTTATGGGCATTTTCATGATAAGCATTTTGACTTAGATCTATTTACATTATAACATTTTATACACTTTCTAATATAGGAAATGTATTGTTTTCCTGAAGCAAATTTCAGTTGGTCAAGGAACATCTTTTAAAACCTCTGGGAATGAGCCAAACTTCTCTATCAAATACGAAAACCTGGCAACAAGTCACTGTCTGTTTTCTTCGTGAGTATACATTGAGGTTCTAGAGTATATGATTTAATTCCTAATGTCTCAGTGTTTAAAAGTTGTGTGATCATAATGTAATATGTAACCAGATGATCAAACCTGGGGGAGAGGATGACGAAAATGCTTGGGCAGGAACACTCAGAGGATGTTTATTCTGTTTTGTTAACATTGTATTCTTTCTTCCTTTCTTCCTTCTTTCTTTTCTTTTTTTTTTTTTGAGATGGAGTCTTGCTCTGTCGCCCAGGCTAGAGTACAATGGCATGATCTTGGCTCACTGTAACCTCCACCTCCCAGGTTCAAGTGATTCTCATGCCTCAGCCTCCTGAGTAGCTGGAATTACAGGTACCATTATGCCAGGCTAATTTTTGTATTTTTGTAGAGATTGGGTTTCACCACGTTGGCCAGGCTGGTCTTGAACTCCTGACTTCAGGTGATTCACCAACCTAAGCATCCCAAAGTGCTGGGTTTACAGGGGGTTATTATGTTTTATTAAAAATTTAAATATATTTTTAGGTTTTAAAACATATTATGGAATATTAGAAAGTTTGTTTTTTATATTACAGCTCCTCTTTTTCTGATAATTAGATTATTTTCAGCGAGAAGATAGCAATATTCTCTAAAATGTTACTGAAAATACAAAGCCGATTATTTTTAAAAATCTGTTTCATGGCATCAATTGATTTCAGGGAAGTAAGGAATGCCCTTGGGTTGTTCTCCTTATTTCAAGCTGTTGACTGTGTTCTTAAGTGCGATGATTTATCCATGTGCGCAGCTTCACTTGGGAAGGTGTGAGTTAGAGTGGCTGTTGGCAGCCGAGATGGGTAGAGATGCAGGTGTTCATGTTTGAATGTGCTACTTTTAGATAAAAAGGCAAAAGAAAGGGTTTGCGTTTTGCCAGGTTAGGCTTCTAGTCAATTGAGAGGTATAAGCAGGAAGCTTCTGTGAGTGAAGGAGCCTGTGCAGCCAGGACCGCACAGCAGTGGCCAATGCCTCCATTTGTGTATTTGCTGTGACCACCCTGAGCTTGCAGGGGTGGCCTGCGCCTTCCTTACTGGGCATGACAGCTCATGCTAGCAGCCCGTGGGGATGCACTTCCTTTGATTAGCACCCAGACTCTTCCAAATGAAGGTGGTGGCCAGTGCATCATGGCAGCCTTGCTGTGGACAGTGCTGGGTCATTCCCTAATCTTATTAAGGTCGAGGTCTGGCCACTGCCTGAAGGTCCAGGTAGGAGCCTCACCTGCAGCACTACAGCTCATAGGTCAACCATTCTGAGTGCTCTGGGCTGTAGGGTGTGAGGAGGGCACCAGCCAGAGAGAGGTGAGCTCGGCTGTGACAAATGCTTCTTTTCTGCTTCCTGAGCTGGCTGAGTCACACCCCATTCTCTGACAGGCATGACCACCCTTATCACCTGTTCTGGCAATATCCTTGTGGGGGGAACACAACATCCTCACCCACTGCAGATGGGAGGGGGTGCCTGCGTTAGAGTTCTGTGTCCTTCTGGGCCCATAGTCATTTTTTTCAATTGTGTTAAAATCCACATAACATAAAATTTGCCATTTTAAGCCCCTCATCCCCCCCCCTTTTCTTTGAGACAGACTCTCATTCTGTCACCAGGTCGTAGTGGTGTGATCTTGGCTCAGTGCAGCCTCTGCCTTCCAGGATCCAGCAATTCTCCTGCCTCAGCCTCCTGAGTAGCTGGAATTACGGGCATGTGCCACCATGCCCGGCTAATTTTTGTATTTTTAGTAGAGACAGGGTTTCACCATGTTGGCCAGGATGGTCTCCATCTCTTGACTGCATGATCTGCCTGCCCTGACTTCCCAAAGTGCTGGGATTATAGGCGTAAGCTACCGCACTCAACATTTTAACCCTTTCTAAGTGTGTATTTCAGTAGCATTAAGTACATTCACATTGTCATGCAACCATCATCTCTAGAACTTTTTTTTTTAATCTTCCAAAACTAAAACTCTATTATCCATTGAATGATAACTTTCTACTTCCTCTGTCCCAACTCCCTGGTAACCTCTAATCTACTCTCTGTCTCTGTGAATTCGAAAACTGTAGATAGCCTATGAGTAGAATCACAGTATTTGTACCTTTGCGATTGGCTTAGTTTACTTAATATGAAGTATATAAGCCTCACCTGTGTCATAGCATATGTCAGAATTTCTTTTCTTTTTAAGGTTAAGTAATATTTCATTGTATGTATAGACCACAGTTTTGTTTACTCATTCATCTATTGATGAAAATGGACCTGTTGTCTTTTAAAGGAGGGATTTGCCTTCATCTTCAGCCTCTACTGCATTGAGCTTGAAGACATCTTGAATTATTCTAGGACAGCAGTTCTCAAGCTTCAGTGTGCACCAGAATCCCCTGGAGAGCTTGTGAAAACACAAATTGCTGGGCCCCAGCCTCAGAGTTTCTGAGTCAGTACTCTGGGGTGAGGCCTGGGAATTTCCAATTCTAACAAGTTCCCAGGTGGTACTGATACTGCTGACCCAGGGACCACACTTTGAGAACCACTGTTCTGGGAATTCAGTTCCTATATTTTCCTAGTGCTATGTACTACATATAATATAGTAGATGCTCACCCACATACTCTTCTGGGGGATCTAGCCACACCAGTCCCTGTTGCCTACAATGACGAGGTGCTGACTTGAAGGACCTCTATCTGTAAACTGGCCACTACTTTTGACTTGCATGACCACACTCAAAAGCGAGCTAGGCCAATGCCTGAGGAATATGACTGAGGTGACCTGGAGGGAAGTTGGACTGTGGACCAGACAGAGTAGGGGTTGGTATGACCAGCCTTGGGCTGAAGCCAAGGAAGTCACTGGTGGAAGAAACAGAGTGACAGAGCGGACACTCCTCAAGGAGCAGAGACCCAATGCGCCACCATTTTTTTGATTTGTTTGTTTTGTTTCTGAGATGGGATTTTGCTCTTGTTGCCAAGCTGAAGTGCAATGGTGCGATCTTGGCTCACTGCAACCTCCACCTCTCAGGTTCAAATGATTCTCCTGCCTCAGCCTCCCAAGTAGCTGGGATTACAGGCGTGTGCCATCAGGCCTGGCTAATTTTTTGTATTTTTAGTAGAGACGGGGTTTCACCATGTTGGCCAGGCTGGTCTCGAACTCCTGACCTCAGGTGATCCACCCACCTCGGCCTCCCTGAGTGCTGGGATTACAGGCATGAGCCACCGTGCTGGCCAGCCCCACCCTTTTATTAAGACTTTCCCTATTCTTGCTGCTTCCTCCCGGCCTGCTGAACTCATCCCTGCTGCCAGAATGAATTGGCCCCTAGGCTTGAATTTCAGTGAAGCCATGAAGAGAAAATGCACCGTGAAATTATATGGCTCCTGCAAAAGAGGTTGCCATCTGCTTTTTCTTTGGGCCTTTCCCCTCTACACAGTGTATTAAACCATTATGGTCTTGAGCTGTCTCCCCTTCCTGTAATATTGTACACGTTAGAAGAAAATAGTCTTATTCAAACTAAATAGAATGCAGGATTTTAGACGCTAGTAAATTCCCCTAGGCATTTGTGGGTTCTATACCATTTTCTAAATATTAGTATTAATAATCTGTTTATTGTTTTGCCAGTTTCCCTTGCCCCAGTTTCGAGATGGAAATGGAAACATATTGTCTTTTGCTGAATATCTATAGGATTTTCCGTCTATGTAAAAGTTTATACACAATAATTTGCTTCAACCAACTCACGATTTTAATGTTGCTTTTTCTCACCTCATTCTTTACTCTAGTGTTTCTGAACTTTGGGGGAAATGTGATTTTCTGTTTTCCTCGTGAATAAGCCAAAAAAAAAAAAAAACCACACAAAAAAACAGCAAGTGAGCTAATAGGCAAAAACCAAGCAAATGTTTAAAACTTCCATTCGAAAAGTGAACTTTATTTGAAACTTTGCAGATTCTATTTTACGTTCTGAGGAAGCCCAGCAAGGATTAAACATCGAGAAAACAAGGAGATATTTTGATTTCATTTCTAAAGATGAACTTTTAAAATACCCTTTGGAAAGTAGCACATTATCTTTAAACAGAAGGAATCCTGTGTTACAAGCCACATTTTCATCTCTGTCCTTTTCACTGTTTCCAGTCACTGGACCAGTCCCCTGGCACTGAGCATCCTGTTCTCCCGGGGGGACTGGTCCTCCCTCTCTCCATTTTCATGGATAAACAGAAATATGAGACTGTCTAGGAGTGGACACCTGATATTTCTTAAATTATCAGCTCTGTGTTTGAGCTGGCAGGCGTTTCCCAACGTGTTCCACAGGATCATCACCTTATTCTCCTAACTGAAGAATCAGAAATGACATTGATTTTTTTTTTCTGGTGTCTAGATGTCAGTCTGTTTCATAAAGGGGACATAGGTACTCATTCCTCAGGTGCTTTTTCTTCTTTCCAAGTATTGATTTTTGTCCTTTCATTCTTCCAGTGATTTGAGGACTGGGTCAGGAGTAGGCGTTATGTTTCTCTGCTTTTAGCAGTCGAGATGGATTTTCTTAGAGAGTGTTTGGGTCCCCGCTCAGCACTGCCAGGCTCAGGTGAACAGACAGGGGAAGAGGTAAATTTGCAGTGGCTCACTCACCAGGCTGGGTTTTGTGGGATGTGGCTTCTGTTATGGACGGTCATCCAGGCTCACAAAGAGGAGGAGGCTATTCCAGCACACTCCTCTTTTCCGAGTTGAGTGAGAGTTGGGAGCATGTGCCTGTCCCTCAGTCCGATCATTGGAAGATGCCAATGCCGGGTGCATTCCTAGATGTTTTCAGGACAACAGTGTCTTCCTGCCTTTCTGCTTTTTTTTTTTGAGACAGAATCTTGCTCTGTCGCCAGGTGAGAATACAGTGGCACCATCTGGGCTCACTGCAACCTACGTCTCCCGGGTTCAAGAGATTCTCCTGCCTCAGCCTCCTGAGTAGCTGGGACTACAGGTGTGTGCCACCATGGCCAGCTAATTTTTGTATTTTTAGTAGAGTCGGGGGTGTCATCGTGTTGGGCAGGATGGTCTTGAACTCTTGACCTCATGATCTGTCCGCCTCAGCCTCCCAAATTGCTGAGATTACAGCCGTGAGCCATTGCACCTGGCCCCTTTCTGCTTTAGATGTCCTGAATTGGGGTGGTGTTCTAAGCATCATCTGGCTGTAGATTTGTGAGCCCACCTTGCAATCTACTCTCCACTGCTCTAACTCGTGGACAATTTCCTTAAGGACTGAAACCTACAGATATTATTCCCTCTAGTTCCGACTGATCTAGCTTTTCCTTTGACCTTTTCAATAGGTATTTGGAAAAAGCGATGGCCAGTGAGCCAGGGTGGCTCTATTGAATGGGAAATCTCTGATCTGACTGGGGTTTTCATTTGTTCTTTACCAAATTGAGACTCATCTCTAGAAATCAGCTTTTAAAAAGCAACAGTTGTCTCTCTCGACTCCATCATGTCAGATTTGCTTCTTACAATGCAAAGATCCAAAATCCTGTTTATACTGTATTTCAAAGATGTGACTCCCTTTTGGAAATCCTCCCCAATGGCTGGTTCCTGTTTGAGGGAGGCTGCCAGCCTTTCCTAATTTCTTAGCTGAGCTGGCTGACAGCAGCTGAGCTCAATGCTTGGACAAAACCTTTTAACTCAGATCACCAATTGCATCCTGCCTATGAGGTTCTCTCTTGGTTCCTGAGGATCTGGGTGCCCAAAGAACTGATTGTCCAGAATCCATCACAATCTACACAACACTGTGAAAATGGATTAGGCAGATATTCATACATCCAATGTGTATTTACTCAGTGCCTATTATGTGCTGGGCGCTATTCTAGGTTGCTGATTCTCAGACTTGGAATACCTGGAATAACTGGGTGTATTCATCAGGGTTCTCCAGAGGGAGAGAGAACCAATCGTATGGATATATGCAAATAGAGAGACTGATTATAAAGAATCGATTATAAAGAATTTTGGGTACTGGCCAGTCTGGAATCTGCAGGACAGGCCAATAGGCTTGTGACCGAGGAAGGCTTGATGTTGCTGTCTTGCATCCGAAGACAACCTGGAGGTGGAATTCTTTCTTCCTTGAAGGATCTTAGTCTTTGCTCTTAAGGCTCTCAACAGACTGGGTAAGGTCCACTCACACTGTGGAGGGCCATCTGCTTTACTTAAACCTACTGACTTAAACGTTGATCTCATCTAAAAAAACATCAGACTAGTGTTTGACCAAACTGCTGGACACCATAGCCTTGCTAACATGACACATGAAATTAACCATTACACCAGGAGAGCTATAAAAACATTCACACCCGAGTCCAGGCCCCAAGGATTCTTGTTTAAAAGGCCTTGGGTGCCACCTGGGTACTGGGGGTTTTCAAAAGTCCCCAGTGAGTTTCACGTTCTGCAAAGTTGAACAACCACTCTTCTAAGCACTGGGTTTACAAGAGCAAACGAAAGAGAAAAATATCTGCTTGCATGGAGTTTCCGTGGACTGGTGGAAGATAGAGGATACACAAGTCAGCAGACACTTGTCCTGTGAGGTGGCGCTGTGTGGGGTGAAGAAAACAAAAGCGGGTGAACAGATCAAGGAGCCGTGCTTTTCTAGATTAGATGGCAGGAGAGGCCTCTTCGAGGTGAGCCCCAGGGAGAGAGCTGAGGGATCTCAGCTACTGCTAACCAAATACTGGGGAGTCAGGGGAAGTGTTTACTTGCGTTGCACAGAAAATATGAAGGAATCTATATTTCTGTATGATATGGGGTTTAAGCAGGAAAGAAAACTTTCCACCCAAAGGGATTTAAAAATTTCTCTTCTACACACACACACACACACACACGCACACACACACACACACACGCGCGCGCGGCACATTTTGAAGAAAAAGCAGCCACCTGCAGCCCCCAGACACTAAGGGAGAGGCCAGGGGAAGCGAGGCAGAGGTTTGTGTCTTGCCACCCACATCCAGATGGACGGGCATGCGTGGGAGGGGCGCCGCTCTCTGCAGAAGCCGGCCTGCAGGGATCTAGGACTGGAAGGCTGCACAGTTTGCAAGAAGACGAGGCAAAAACGGACACTGAGTGTCCCACCCCATGGTTTTAGGGGTTTGGAACAGAGAGGGCCGATCTGCCCTCAGGATCCCAGGTCTGCTAAAACTTGAGGGCCATGACCCAGAAACGGGCATCTCAGTGTAGCTAGTACAAATAAGGCCACGGGGAAATTATAAAATAGAACCTGATTTCAGTTTTTTTAGACACAATCTTTTGGTATTGAGCAGAAATAGGAGATACCTGTAAAACTTAGAATGTGTATGTATGATATATAGTGTATGTATTATATATATGAAATAAAGTATATGACATATACTTTGTTATGTATCATATATGATTAGTGTGTATTATAGTATATACTATGCATATATGATTATATATAGTACATATATGATCATACATAGTATATATTTTGCTTAGTATGTACCATATATACTCTATATAAAAACAGTGTTTTGTTCTATTCTAATATTTCTTAGAATAGTTCTAGATTTATGGGAAAAAAATTACAAAGATAGTATAAAGAGTTGCAGCTGGGCCTGGTGGCGCGTGCCTGTGGTCCCAGCTATTCGGGAGGCTGAGGCTGGAGGATCTCTTGAGTCCAGGGGTTCTGGGCTGTAGTGCGCTATGCCGATCAGGTGTCCGCACTAAGTTCGGCATCAATGTGGTGACCTCCCAGGAGCAGGGGACCACCAGGGTGCCTAAGGAGGGGTGAACCAGCCCAGGTCGGAAACGGAGCAGGTCAAAACTCCTGTGTTGATCAATAGTGGGATCAAGCCTGTGAACAGCCACTGCACTCCAGCCTGGGCAACATAGCAAGACCCCATCTCTTAAAAAAAAAAAAAAAAAAAAAAGAGTTGCCAAATTCTCTCCACCCAGTTTCCCCTATTATTAGCATCTTACATTAGTGCAATGCATTTGTGACAATTAATGAGCCAATATTGACGCATAATTATTCACTGAAGTCCATACTTGACTCGGATTTTCTAGATTCTTATCTAATGTGTTTTTTTCTGGTCCAGGACCCACATTACCTTACACATTACACATGCCTTTCATCATCCTCTCACCCACAGTGTGAGTCGCAGTAGGGGCTGTTGGCATTGTCTGTTTTTGAGGGAGGCAGGAGTCGTATTTCACACATGTGCCTTGTCTACTGTTACTCAAAGAGCAAGCAGCCTAAGTGAGCCTCTGGCAAGGCCTAGACCAGCGGGTTTTCCGAGATACCTCTGATTTAGTGACTAGCTTGCGAGGGCGGACTCTCTATCTGCTGGGGACGTTTATGAGTCAGCTTTATGATGCCAGGCTGGAGAGGCAGCCTCGCAGCCAGTGGGACCAGGAGTTGAACTCCCGGCTGTCAGCTCCGTTTACCTGCAGGACTTTAAACAATGTGTCAAACATCTCTTAGTCAGACTCAGATAGCTTTACCAATTTTAGCCTTCTCACAGAGGAATGTTACATCAAAGGGGATCATGAGGATTCTCTAAAAACAAGAAATGTAAAGAAGCTTGGCTCAAGGTCAAGGCCAGGAGACCTTGGCTCTTTTTGCCCATAAGCCACACACTGGTTTCTGGTCTCTCAGAAGTGGGGGAGAGGTGAATGAGACATCCCTCTCTTTATGTACTGAACTAATACTCTCAACATGCATTCAACAGATACGACTTAAGCACTTACTGTGTACCAGGCTCACATCTAGGCCCTGAGAACAGAGGGGTAGAGAAGCCATACTTCCTTTTCTCATGGAGTTCGCAGTGAGTGGGACTCTCAAGTTCTGGTGTAACATGGAGGGGGAAGATTTCAGCTTGAGCATCTTTCATGATCGCTATCACCTCATCACTTGTACATCTGTTTAAAGAGAATTTAAATTTGGCACTATATATTTAGTGTTAAGACCCACTTTACTCTAAAAAGTTTTCTAGGATGGTTAACTAAAAAATCTCCTAAAAATCTGAAGGGAAAATAATTTTGATTGTGATAAGTATTTCCTAGATCCCTAAGAATTAAGTTTTTGTTGCCTTTTTTGTCTTGGCCTGAAGAGAATACATCAAATAATATATCATATATCAACAATATATCAAAATATTTCTAATGCTTGTATTGTCTTTGACTAAATGCATTTTTGTCTTTATGAAGGGGGAGGTTATTTGCCTTCCTTTCTGCCAAACCAAGAAATCAGAAAGACTGGAGAGGGTCTCAGGCCTTAGATGGACCCTGGTCGAGTTACCCAGATTTTTTTGAGATGGAGTTTCACTCTCATTGCCCAGGCTGGAGCGCAATGGTGCGAATTTGGTTCACTGCAACTTCCGCCCCTCCGCCCGGGTTCAAGTAATTCTCCTGCCTCAGCCTCCCAAGTAGCTGGGATTACAGGCATGAGCCACCACACCCTGCTAATTTTGTATTTTTAGTAGAGACGGGGTTTCAACATGTTGGTCAGGATGGTCTCAATCTCTTGACTTTGTGATCCACCCACCTGGGTCTCCCAGAGTGCTGGGATTACAGGTGTGAGCCACCACGCCTGGCGGGGGGAGAGGAGGACTTTCTTTACTAGACATGGCCAGGTCAGCAAGGACTTTACCTCATACTCTGGCCACCTTCCGTATGTATCTTTAAAGAAAAAAAACCTCAGAATAGAGCGTTTTGGTCAGGCTGGTCTCGAACTCCTGACCTCAGGTGATCCGCCCACCTCAGCCTCCCAGCGTGCTGGGATGACAGGCGTGAGCCACTGCGTCCTTTAGTTTGTATTTCTTTATTTTGTAAAATGAGTATAGCAATTGCCTTGACCTAACATGTCAGCTTTTCTGTAAAGTAAATCAACCGATGCCCACAAATCCCTCGGCCCACTGCTTTGCACACGGTAGGTGTTCAGTAAATGGGAGCTCTTCTGGTTATTTTTGGGTCCAAATTTTTTGCTTTATAAAATGGCAATACTGCCACTTACCTTGTAGGTAAAACTAAATGGCTTGCAATGAGGTCGTCTGCTGGGCTGAATTCTGGGAAAGATTTAGGCTCTGTCCAAGGGGTCCACTTGGAGAAGAGAATGGGTCTCAGAAGAAGGAGGTTGGGCATAGCTTCCAATATCCACCTAGTGCCCAGCTGAAGGATGTGCATTCCTGCACCAGGGGATCTGTAGACCATATGGGGATGCATGCTATGAACTACAAAGAAAAGTAAGAGGCGAAAGAGGTGATTTAAACACCTTGTAGAGACAGAGGAAAGAAAAAACGGATTAACTGGTGCCAGGCAAGAAAGGGTTTCCAGTACCCATGAGCTGTTCTTCGTTTCCCTACTTCAAGCTTGGAAAGAGCCGAGATAACTGAGTGGGAGAAAGGAATTAAAAGACTTGAGAAAAGGCCCACCTCCTCTTGCCATTAAGGACTGTTACAGGTGTAGACTGGGGGATGGGGAAGTTTTTTGTTTGTTTTCTGAGACGGAGTTTTGCTCTTGTTGCCTAGGCTGGAGTGCAATGGTGTGAACTCAGCTCACTGCAACCTCCGTCTCCAGGGTTCAAGCAATTCTCTTACCTCAGCCTCCCTAGTAGCTGGGATTACAGGTGCATGCCACCATGCCCGGCTAATTTTTTGAATCTTTAGTAGATATGAGGTTTCACCATGCTGGTCAGGCTGGTCTCGAACTCCTGACCTTGTGATTTGCCCACCTCAGCCTCCCAAAGTGCTGGGATTATAGGTGTGAGCCACCACGCCTGGCCTAGAGAAGATTTAAGTAAAATTCAGAGCTTTCATTATTCCAGAAATCTGGAGGTTTTCATTACTGAAGCAAAGACTATGTTTTGTGGTCAGAGATAACTTGAAAGTTTGTGTTCATCGTTTAAAAATGACCAGGTCAGCCATGGGAGCTGCCCTTGTTTCAACCCACAGAATAAAGAGGAGCTAAGCTCATGGAAAGAAGTTGAAGGGGCAGTAGAAGGGGTAGGGGAGAGATTATTTTTGTTTTATTGATTATTTGTTTCTAGGTACTAGGGTTATTTTTCTTTATTTTTTAATTTCAAGAACTGGATTATTAGCATACCGCTGTTTAAAACTATCCCAAGCCAGAAACTTTGATGGTATGTCAGTATTTCATGGAGAAAAACTACTCTGTGTGTGAAGCAAGAGACATTTTATTAGACGTTTTGCGGTATGAGTATCCCTGCTGTGGCTTCTACCTGGGTAGAAGGTGGAAACCTTTCCCTTGCGTTCCAGAGCTCTGTCCAGCTGCCCTACTACTGGGGGTACTGGGAGGATGATGGCAAGAGTGACCAGCAGACAGCTGCCCCTTGCAGACGCTGGGGAGAGACTAACTGGGGGAGTGGTAGAAGCCAGTTTTCCTGGGGTTTTAGGATGTCAGGAGCCAGATGAGGATGGAGATAAGATTGAAGCTGCAGGAGACAGGCCAGCTAGGACTGGGCTGTGGGACCAGGTAAGACTCACCTCGGATGCCCTCAGAAATCTTTGAGTTGTAGAGATAAGTATTTGTAACAGGCTAGAATTCACGTGTGGAGTAGAAATACCTTAAGACTGGGGGCATTGGTTGGTTCATGCTGACACCACTCTACTTACCTCTATACAGATGAGCCTGGGGGACACTGGACTGCAGTAATAACATAAATAAAGTGTCTAGTCCAGAGTCTAGGACATAGCAAAGACTGAGTAAAACAGTTTTCTTTTTACCCTGACCTTTCTCATCCTATGTCTAATAGCTATGCCAGTTTTGAAGGTAAGCTTTAGCAAGAGGGAAGAGTTAATATTGCCCTGTTTAACTCCATGGATTGGGATTGCACTCATCAGTAGATATTTTTCTTGGAAACCAATTTTAGTAATAGCTTTGAAATGATCATCTCTTATATCCGTAACTTCTTCACATGGTATCTAGTCTATAGTAGGTACTCAATAAATATTTGTTGAATGTGGTTGATACAGGTTCTGGAGGAGTTTAACAAACCTAAAATCTACGTGCAGGTTGAGTGCTGACGAGGAAATAGAATCTCAGAGAAATGCTCTCATCTAATTGCCCATTCATTCTGTGATTTGCGTTAGCTGCTCCCCGTCATCCTAGATCTTCTCCCCCCGATCCTTGAGGTGCCTCTGCCTGGACACACTGGTACTATGAACACATCATGTGGGAGCAGTCAATGCTGCTTTTGGACAAAGCTTCCCGTGCAATTTCAATGCCATGTAAGGAAAGCATAGTGTCCTTGTATCTTTCATCCAAAGGCAGAGACAGAATTGGTCTAAATCCTGCTTGTTCCTCATAAAATATATTTCGGGAAACTCAGACAATTTATTTCAGGAAAATCTGACATGGAGGTTTAACCAAATGTCCAATAAGCTGAACTGCAACTGTGAATTATTAAAGAATGCCCTTTTATTTAAAAAAGAAGCAGCAGGGCGTGGTGGCTCATGGTTGTAATCCCAGCACTTTGGGAGGCCGAGGCGAGTGGATCACCCGAGGTCAGGGGTTCGAAACCAGCCTGGCCAACATGATAAAACCCCGTCTCTACTAAAAATACAAAATTCGCCAGGCATGGTGGTGCAGGCCTGTCATCCCAGCTACTTGGAAGGCTAAAGCAGGAAAATCGCTTGAACCTGGGAGGTAGAGGTTGCTGTGAGTCAAAATCTTGCCATTGCACTCCAGCCTGGGCCACAAGAGTGAAACTGTCTCAAAACAAAAACAAAACGAAACAAGAAGCAAGGGCACTTAGAATGGATGCAAAAGGAAGCCTACTTCTAGAATTGACTCAGGAAGAATCGCAAGGAGTATCATGTCTTAAGAAAATGCCAGGGCCTTACAACACAAGGGACATTGAAAAAAGAAAACGTCAGTTCTTGCCTGCTTGCCTGGTGTATAATATGCAGCCTGGCAAGGCTGAGGCGCCAGGGTGGTTCAAGAGCTTTCTACCCTACTTAGGCACCAGAGGAGGTCTAGCAAGGCAGCAGGTAGGGGAGCATCCGGAGAAGGAATGAACATTTCATCAACTGAGGTTGTAAAACAGCCTCACAGAGAGCCACCCCAAAAATCCTCTGGGAGGGAGCAGGGGTGCAAAATCCCTCCAACCGGTAGCAGAAAGTCATGGGCCATAGTAGATCCCTAAATAAAATTTTCTAAAACTCTAAAAATTATTAAAATATATAAAATATTAAAATGTAAACAAATAGTAAACATTCCTAATTAAAATATTTTAATTAAAACATATTAAAAAGCCCCCCTCAGCCTTCCAAAGGGCTGGGATTACAGGCATGACCCACCACGCCGGGCCACTTCTTTTGAAATAAAAGGGCATTCTTTAATAATTCACAATTGCAGTTCAGCTTATTTATTTTTTAATTGGATCACCGGCCAGGGACAGCAGAACAAGGCCGGATCCACAGTTCTGGAGACACAAGAATACAAAGGCTTCGGTTCATGGAACAAAGGCACAAATGGGACCTCGGACAGGGTGTAGGGAGTAGACCTCAGAAATGAAGCAGGAGCTCAGTGTTAAAAGAAAAACCTTAGTCAAATTACGTTTCACAGAATTTAATTCAGCAATGAACGATTCAAGAATTGGGCAGCATCAGAGCTGGAGTGTGCTCAGAGACTCCAGCGTAGCCACGTGGTAGATTTATGGACAGAAAAAGGAAAGTGACTTACAGAAAATGGAAGTGAGGTACAGAAACAGCTGGATTGGTTATAGCTCTGCGTTTGCCTTATTTGAACACAGGTTGAACAGTTGGCCACCTTGGATGGGCCAGAACGTTTGTGATGGGCACAAAAGTAGACTACAGTCTGTATGTACTCCATTTAGATTATAGTTCACGATGTTCAGAGGAGTCTTTAGGCAGAACTCAAAACAGGTAAGGAGGCAGCTTTGAGCCAAACTTCATTTAACACCATTTATCACGTCTAGAACACAGAGGCTTCCTTAGAAATACAGGGCATCAGACAATAAGTGCTTAAAATCCCTCCTCCTAAAGCCAGAAGAGTCCTAGAGACTAGGGGGGCACTTTCCTTTTTCTTTTCTTTCGTTTCTTTTTTTTTAAACAGAGTCTCACTCTGTCACCAGGCTGGAGTGCAGTGGCCTGATCTCAGCTCACTGTAACCTCCGCTTCCCAGGTTTAAGTAATTCTCCTGCCTCAGCCTCCCGAGTAGCTGGGACTACAGGCACATGTCACCATGCCCAGCTAATTTTTGTATTTTTAGTAGAGACGAGATTTCACCACGTTGGCCAGGATGGTCTCGAACTCTTGACCTCGTGATGCTCCCTTCTCAGCCTCGCAAAGTGCTGGGATTACAGGCATGAGCCACCACGCCCGGCCGGGGGGTACTTTCTTTACTAGACATGGCCAGGTCAGCAAGGACTTTATCTCTCACTCTGGCCACCTTCATTCAGCATGTATCCTTAAAGAAAAAAACCTCAGGATAGAGCGTTTTTCAGGTTTGTTTTGATTGATGGAATATTTTCAAGGGGGCTTACATTATTGGCTGTATACATTTTTGTAGTTTAAAGGCAGTAAGAAAGGGGAACTTTTGAAATAATATTTTCTTCAAGAAACACAATGTTATTTCAGAAAATTTAGAAAAATGAAAAAACACTTAAGAGAAAAGTCTTTTTACTTTGAAAAGCATACACATACACTCATACATACATGCTGGACTTCTTAATGTGTATCTATCTGGAGTCTACGCATTCTGCTTATTTAATTATTATTACTTAATAAGCATTTGTAAGACTGCGTGAAATAGAATGCATAGTGGCTGCACAGTATTCTAATATATGGAGGTAATATAAATATTTAATTTGGGATGTTTTTTCCTGCTCACCAGTGTCATATTACTACAGTTGGCAGCTTTGACTGTTTTTGTAGAATGCTATTTGAAATTGGAATTAGTAGGTCAAAAGTCATATTTTTAAAACTCTTAACATGTTTCGCCAAAGTGTTTTTCAGAAGCTGTACCGATTTACACCACATTCTTTCTGACAGTGTGAACACTAAAAAAAGTCCGTTTAACAGGTAAAAAAAGGCTATTTTGTTGCCTCATGTTGTGTTTTTTTTTTTTTTACTAGAAAGAATGAAATCTTCCTGCATTCGTGTTAGCATTAATATTAATAATAAATAAATACATGAATTTATCTGAACCAAGCTATGTCTTAGCAGGATGCATGCTTAAGACCTTCGGTTACAAGAAATAATGGAGTCTTTGTGTATGAAGAGCCCCTATCCACAGCGATGGAAACGTTTGGAATGACGTTACAACTAAGATGCTATTTTTCTAAACAAGGCACACTCTTGCTTGGTGCTGGCAAATGCTAGGTGGGTGACTGAGCGGGAAGCTTGCTGAGCTCAGCGTCCTCTTATCTTCTTCCACTTCCCGACCACCCGCAGCCTCATTTTTAGATCTTATTCAGTTTTACAGATGCTGAGATTGCTCTCAATCCGCCCACACATCTGGTTAGATTAGTATTTCCCAGGCTGGCTTGTATGGTACCAGCATCTGTCAACCCAATTTCTTCTTTAGTTGCTCTTTGGGCATTTGGAGGAAAAGCCTGCCTGGGGATCTACACGCTCACACGAAAACGGTGCAAACGAGTCACAGGCTGGAGCGCATTTAGAAAGTGGTTACAGCTGATTTTTTATTATTTATCGTTGAGCTGTTGAGTCATCGTAAAATCAACGTCCAGCTGATGGCTGTCTTTGGTCCTGGGCAGCCAGCTGTCCCTGTGGTGCCAGGGGTGGTTCCTGGCAGAATCCAGGCATTTGAAGAAATCAGAAAATAAAGGGAAGCCACTGTGTCCCCTGAGGCCATTGCTTGTTTTACGATGCAAACACCTGTCTTATTTTATATTGACTGCCCTGTGACTGTTGCACCTAAAAACAAAAGCAGAATTTGTAAGACCTCCAGGTGCAACAACATCCACAGGATCTAAAGAGGGCACCAGAGAGAGAGCAGCTATAAGTCACCGAAGATTAGCTTTGATGCCCAGCGGGTAGAAAATAGGATTCTCCCCAGAGACGGATGTGGGCACTGTTCTTGTTTAACGTTTTTTTTTCCTCCCAAATAAATGATCCAGACAAACAGGCACCGTGAAGTCTTTAAATTGGCAGATGGCACAAAGTTATCAGAAACTGCCTTACCACGCTGATGGCCATAAATGGCAGGAGGAGTTTTGGAGGTCGCCTGAATGGGCAGGCATGGGGCAGACGCATTTCAAGGAAATGAAGTATCTGGTAATGAACTAAGGCAAAAATAATTACTGGGGACAGAGAATGGGCTGTGGGGTCCTGGTCACTGTCTGCAAAAGAGGTCTGGCAAAATTGGGCTGGGTTTTAGGGATAATTTACTTTGTGCTGTCAGAACTACCGTGAAAAGACTGTGCAGAACCAAATGAGTGTTGGTAACAAGTTGGAGAATCTCCTACGCTTGTCCACAAGATCTGCGATGCTACAGAGGTTTTACTTATCTCATTTTAATGATGACCTAATTATCAGGACCTTCTGGTGATCTTAATTACTCTTCCCAGACTCAGAATTTGGTTCACATCTGTGCTTCCGTCTGTTTCCAAATTGCACTGTACCTAAATGTCCTCCACCAGTCAGGGACATAGGTTGAAACTTCGCACTGAGCACAGAGCTGGCTTTCTGTCCTTTTGGTTTCTTAGGACCTGCGTTGCTATTTCATAGACCAGGACTATCTGGCTGCTTCTCTTAGCCTTGCTTGTCCTCCCGAGGCCTGATCTCTCCTTACCTATGTGATGACCTGATTTTTTTTTTAGACGGGATCTCCGGTCTGTGGGGTTTGGCAGAGCTCGCTGTCTTCTTCCTGCCCCATGCTTCAGGGGCAGCAGGGTAGCAGGAGAAGGTGAACACAACAGTTAAGCTGATGGCTGTCTTTGGTCCTGGGCAGCCAGCTGTCCCCGTGGTGCGGTGGGTGGTTCCTGGCAGGATCCAGGCATTTGAAGAAATTGAAAAAAAAAAAGGGAAGCCACCAGGTACCCCGAGGCCATTGGCTTGTTTTATGATGTAAACACCTGTCTTATTTTATATTGACTGTCCTGTGACTGTTGCACCTAAAAACAAAAGACTTAAGGGAAAAGTCTTTTTAATTTGAAAAGCATACACATACACTCATGCCTACATGCTGGGCTTCTTCATGTGTGTCTATTTGGAGTCTATGCATTCTACTTTATTTAATTATTATTACTTAATAAGCATTTGTAAGTGCACAGTTGTTCGTTGCTTTTCCACATCCATTGCCTCTGCTCCTTTTCCCACTGGGATCTCAAATTTTAAAGCCCTATGACTCAGGGTGAGATTGAGCCCATCCTCAGCTCTAAGGTGAGACCTAATCGGCTTAATACAATTCAGCTCCTTCATTCTATTTCCCGACCATTGTCTGGTTCAGTGGTGGACGTCTCATTTCAGGCCAAGAAGCCAAGTGGAGACATTTACTAGAACTTTAGGAAAGATATTTCTCTCTTTTTTTTTTCCAAAAAGATCTGTAATTTTCTTTCTTTCTTTCTTTCTTATTTTTTTCTTTTAGATAGAGCCTCTCTCTGTCGCCCAGGCTAGAGTGCAGTGGTGTGATCTCGGCTCACTGCAACCTCTACCTCCCGGGTTCAAGCAATTCTCCTGCCTCAGCCTCCCAAGTAGCTGGGATTATAGGCAAGTGCCACCACACCCGGCTAATTTTTGGATTTTTAGTAGAGACGGGCTTTCACCGTGTTGGCTAGGCTAGTCTCAAACGCCTGACCTCAAGCGATCCACCCACCTTGGCCTCCTAAAGTGCTGGGATTACAGATGTTCAAGCAAACCTATGGGTTTCAGCCTAGACTACGCGAGAGAAACACTGATACTCAAACACAAATGCAGTTTAAGAACCTGGAGGCTATTGGAGGACTGTCAAACTTAGACCCTGCTCGAATTTCTTCTTTGGTGAAGAATGCACGGAGCCACAAGGCTTTTTGCAATTGGGCTTCTGTTTCACGCTAACCAAATGCATCTCTTCAGAGGAGAGGCAACTTCCTTTGAATCCCACAAGGTATTTTGGACACCGAGCAGGCTCACAAACCCATCTCACGAGCTAAGTGTAAATGAACCCAGAAACACCAAGCTGATGTTTTTCTTAAAATAAACAAGCATAAACAATTTAGAGGAAAAAGTTCTCAGGGGCAAACCACAGTTGGATGTTAGCGGATCTCAAAACACTTGAAAAATGATTGAACACTTCTTGCAGATCCCAAGACATTTGCAAAATTGCTCAACATTTTTGTGGCCTTCTGGCTCTTCAAGACCCCTGAGTATGCAGCTGTCTACCCAGACAAACACCCAGCCCACTCAATGCAAGCAAACACATCAAGGAACCATTAGGATGACTGAATGGCAATTCACCGGGCAACCTGCGGTGTTTCTGGCCCATGTCTTTTTGTGAGTCTTTTTATTTATCCTTTTCCGTCATCAGGAATGACCCTGAGCAGATCCTTTTCTGTCTTACACTTAGAACTTTCTGAAGAAAGACATGCTAATATGCCCATAAACCTTATGCTGCCAGGAGGTTTTTATCCGCATTACAATTTCTTAAAATCCCATTGACTCTTTTTCTTCATCATAATTCTTTGAATATTTGGACAGTGATGTTTAGGGAAACCTCCTTTTGGGATTAAATAATCATAACTACTTTCCTTGCTGTTCTAATTTTCTGACATGGTAACTATCTTCCCATTCCTGCTATTTCGGCTCCCTCTCTGGGGATTCCTGTGGGGCAAACGATGACTAGCAACAAGACACTGACACCTATTTCCTCTCTGAGCTTCAGCTTTAGGGACATTTCTGGAAATTACCAAGGCAACGTCTTAGGCTCACTCCTTCCCTGCAGCTTGGGAGAAACCCTAAATTAATTTAGTTTTAATTGCCATACTTGGTATAACTCAGTTAAAGCAATCTTATTCATGGAAACATCTGATAGTAGGTTGGATGTTGATTTAACCAAAATACTACGTACAACACAGGAAAATAAGACAACTGAAAGGCTTGCATTTTATCTGGCATTCTTTAATAGTTCCCAGATCTCATAAAAACCACGAGGGAGGTGGCAGGATGAAGAAATGGAGCTCTTAAATCAGATGAAAGCCGAATGTGGACGAGGCCTCATCTTTGGAAGGGAGTTTCTTGACTATTACTGACCCCCATGAAGAAGAGAGAAGCGAATTCCCTTTACTCTTTTGAAAAGAACATAACACTGGGAAGCTCTTAATATCAGTTGCTGACAATCAACTATTTCCTGTCATATGCACCGGTCTATACTTTTTTTTTAAAAGGAAAACAATTGATAGTTCAAAAGTAGACATGTTAATCATGGCGAACATTTTGAAAAAAATGAAAGAAATGAAAACAAGAAAATTAAAACTTTATCATAATCTTACCACATGGAGACAGAATGAATAGATTTTTGTAAGTCTCTAGTACTTGATTTTTGTTTTGAATCTTTTTTTCTCTCAAAAACTAAAAATTGAAATCATGCTGAATGTATTGTTTTGTAACTTACGTTTTTCATGATAAGAATTATTCTTAATCAGAATATTATTTGATGTCTGAGTTATAAGGTTAGATCATATCCCTAAAAGTTTTTATTATTTATTTATTTACTTATTTTTGCTACCATAAATCATGCATTCATAAGCAAACATCTCTGGAACTAAATCTTTATGTCCAGCCAACATCTTTTCTATTTCAGTGTATTTCTAGAAATGAGATTACTGGGTTCAGAAGATGCAAAATTGTAGAGCTTTCAAATATGAATCTCCAGAAACAGTAAACCTACCAGCAAGTTATAAATGTTTTATCACACAAATTCAGTATATTTTAATTAAAATTTCTAACTTATGGATAAAATAACAGCAGAATGGTTTATCTGATTATTAAGGAGCTTGAATATTTTTGAGTAAAATATTTGCCATTTACATTCATGTTCTTTGCCTATTTATCAATAGTAAGACATATTTAAAAGAAATAATTTGCTAGTTATTCAATTAATTTTTGCATAGTAATATAGCAATTCTGTTTTTTCTCATATGTTGAAAACATTCATTTTAATTGTAGATTGGTGCTTATTTTTGTATAATACTATTATTAAGCTATAAATAATACTATTGATTAAACTAAAATACTATTAACTAGACTACATGTATCTTTTCTTGGACTGATCTATATTTGGAGATGTATTTTGACAGTATTTTAAATTTCTTCAGCATTTTTACTTGGTTAGTCAATTTCAAAAACTTTCATAGAAAATCATTTTATTCAGACTTCAGAATAATTAATATCACATTGTGGTTGTTGTTTGTGTTTTTTTTGAGGAGGAGTCTTGCTCTCTCACCCATGCTAGAATGCAGTGGCGAATCTCTGCTCACTGCAACCTCCGCCTCCCGGGTTCAAGTGATTCTCCTGCCTCAGCCTCCCGAGTAGCTGGAACTACAGGCGTTTGCCACCACGCTCAGCTAGTTTTGGTATTTTCAGTAGGGATGGGTTTTACCATGTTGTCACGGCTGGTCTTGAACTCCTGAGCTCAAGCAATCTGCCTGCCTTGGCCTCCCAAAGTGCTGGAATATAAAGTTTTAACAACTATTCTGTAAAAGCATTTTCAGCCGGGCATGGTGGCTCATGCCTGTAATCCCAGCACTTTGGGAGGCCAAGGTAGGCGGATCATGAGGTCAAGAGATCGAGGCCATGGTGAAACCCCGTCTCTACTAAAAAATACAAAAATTAGCTGGGCGTGGTGGCATGCACCTGTGGTCCCAGCTACTCGGGAGGCTGAGGCAGGAGAATTGCTTGAACCGGGAGGCGGAGGTTGCAGTGAGCCGAGATCGTGCCATTGCACTCCAGCCTGGCGCCGCCTGGCAACAGAGCAAGACTCTGTCTCAAAAAAAAAAATTCAGTCTCTTTTGTGTCTGGTGTATATCCTTTTTAAAATTCTGGTAGTGAAATTTAATTCCTTGACTTCTGGCTGGGACTTTGATCACTTTATTAGTCCCCTTAAGGCATTAGCTCTAGGATTTTAAGAAATCTGCTCTGAGATATTTTAAAAATTATGATTTTTTTATTTTACTCATTTATTATTTAAGGTTTACTGCTATCTTCTTGCTCATCTTGAGTTATTCTTCTATTCTCTCAAGTCCATTTTAGTATCAGGTGTTGGAGCCTCCTCGCTCTGTGTTCCTTTCATTGCTGGGCCCGCTCGAACCTTTTTCTTTCTCTTTTTTCCTAAAAAGTCACCTTTTCAATGACGCCTTTTCAGCCATTTTATCTAAAATGTCAATAAATCCCTTCTCCTTCCCCCAGAATCTCCCCCTGCCTCCCTGGCTTTATTTCTCTCATTAGCACTTAATCACTGATGAATATACCATATATTTTACATATTTATCTTATTTATTTTTTGTCTCTTCCACCAGCCTATAAGCTCCAGGAGAGCAGAGATTTTAATCTATCTTGTTCACTGCTTTTTCCTCAACTTTTAGAATGCCCAGTTCATAGTAGGTGTGCAATAAAAATATGTTCACTGAATGAATGAATGAATGAAACAGGTCATGACACCTCAAAGCAGGAAGCTTTGAATAGTAGAGCTCAAAGAGTCAGTTTTATTTGCGAGAATAACTTTCTTTTTTTTTTTTTTTTGAGACAGAGTCTCATTGTGTCTCCCAGGCTGGAGTGTAGTTGCACAATCTTGCTTTGCTGCAACCTCCGCCTCCCAGGTTCAAGCGATTCTCCTGCCTCAGCCTCCTGAGTAGCTGGGACTACAGGCACCTGCCACCATTCCCGGCTAATTTTTTGTATTTTTAGTAGAGACGGGGTTTCACTGTGTTAGCCAGGATGGGCTCAATCTCCTGACCTTGTGATCCGGCCACGTCAGCCTCCCCAAGTGCTGGAATTACAGTTGTGAGCCTTGTTTTATATATATATATATATATATATACACACACACACACACACACACATACACAAACACACACACACACATATATGCATATATGTGGATATATATGTGTATGTATATATATATATAGTACTTAGGTTCTGGGGTACATGTGCAGAACATGCAGGATTGTTGCATAGGTACATACATGGCAACATGGTTTGCTGCTTCCATTCCCCCTGTCACGTATATCTGGCATTTCTCCCCATGTTATCCATCCCCAACCTCCCCACCTCATGCTGTCCCTCCCCTACCCCTCCCAACAGACCCCAGTGTGTGATGGTCCCCTCCCTGTGTCCATGTGTTGTCATTGTTCAACACCCATCTATGAGTGAGAACATTCGGTGTTTGATTTTCTGTTCTTGTGTCAGTTTGCTGAGAATGATGTTTTCAGATTCATCCATGTCCCTATAAAGGACTCATTGTTTTTCACGACTGCATAGTGTTCAAAGGTATATATGTGCCACATTTTCCCTGTCCAGTCTATCATCCATGTGCATTTGGGTTGGTTCTAGGTCTTTGCTATTGCAAACAGTGCTGCAATGAACATTCGTGTGCATGTGTCCTTTTAGTAGAACAATTTGTAATCCTTTGGATACATACCCAGTAATGGGATTGCTGGGTCAAATGGAATTTCTACTTCTAGGTCTTTGAGGAATCTCCACACTGTCTTCCACAATGGTTGAACTAGTTTACACTCCCACCAACTGTGTAAAAGTGTTCCTGTTTATCCACATCCTCTCCAGCATCTGTTGTCTCCAGATTTTTTATTCTAACTGGCATGAGATGGTATCTCAATGTGGTTTTGATTTGCATTTCTCTAATGACCAGTGATGATGAGCATTTTTTCATATGTTTGTTGGCCTCATGTATGTCTTCTTTTGAAAAATGTCTGTTCATATCCTTTGCCCACTTTTGAATTGGTTTGTCTGTTTTTTTCTTGTAAATCTGTTATAGCTCTTTGTAAATTCTGGGTATTAGCCCTTTGTCAGATGGGTAGATTACAAAATTTTTTTCCCATTCTTTTGGTTTCTGGTCCACTCTAATGATTGTTTCTTTTGCCGTGCAGAAGCTCTGGAGTTTAATTAGGTCCCATTTGCCTATTTTGGCTTTTGTTGCCAATGCTTTTGGTGTTTTAGTCATGAAGTCCTTGCCTATGCCTATGTCCTGAGTGGTTTTGCCTAGGTTTTCTTCGAGGGTTTTTATGGTGTTAGGTCTTATGTTTAAGTCTTTAATCCATCTGGAGTTAATTTTAGTGTAAGGTGTCAGGAAAAGGTACAGTTTCTGTTTTCTGCACATGGCTAGCCAGTTTTCCCAACACCATTAATTAAACAGGGAATCCTTTCCCCATTGCTTGTTTTTGTCAGGTTTGTCAAAGATCAGATGGTTGTAGATGTGTGCCATTATCTCTGAGGTCTCTGTTCTGTTCCATTCCTCAATATCCCTGTTTTGGTACCAGTACCATGCTGTTTTGATTACTGTAGCCTTGTAGTATAGTTTGAAGTCAGATAGCATGATGCCTCTAGCTTTGTTCTTTTTGCTTAGGACTGTCTTGGCTATGCAGGCTTTCTTTTGGTTTCATATGAAGTTTAAGGTGGTTTTTTCCCATTCTGTAAAGAGAGTCTTTGGTAGTTTGATGGCGATAGCATCGAATCTATAAATTACTTTGGGCGGCATGGCCATTTTCACGATATTGATTCTTCCTCATTCTAGACATTTAAAATCTATATCACCATTTAAATTTCAAAGGTAAAAACAGTAGGTTTTAGAATTGTTCTGTGATCCTATATCAAAAGAAAAATTCTATTCCTTTTATTCAGTTTTTAAACATGCCAGTGAGAATTAAAATTGTCAAATTTTCCAATGGCAATTTCTCTACACCAGAAGGTAGTCATGACTCTCAAAGAAGAAACAATTTGGATTTTTCCTGCCTTCAAAATGTTATCAAATTCTGTTTTTCTCACAGATGTTTGAAACATGTGGAAAATAAGAAATATTCCAGTGAATGAAACATACCAAATGTCAGTAATACACAAGAAATGGCTGTTAAAAAAAAAAGTTCAGCCTGTATACGCAAAGTAAGCAGGGAAATTCAGTCTTTTTCTTTTTTTCTTCTTTAAAAATCCATTCCTCCTAAAATATCATTTCACAAAATTGGAAGTGAAAGACTAAAGGTCAGGAAAGGGAAGAGAGGGAAAGGGAGCACACACCATTTACACACAAAAAAAGTAAAATTATACAAACTTAAGCAGTTTATAACAGACTGGGGTCATACTCCAAGATACCAAAGGCTAGTCGAAAAAATTCACCATTCCATAGGAACTAGGGTTTGTATGGCTGCGTGAAGATCCATGAAGATTCACTGCCATGGAGCAAGCCCCCTTCCCACTCCAGATCCTGGTTTCTGCACCACGCCTCCCCAGGGAGGGCCTCTCATTCCACCACCCAGCCCACCTCAAGGCCCTCCAGATCCCCGAAGGCGATTATCTCGTCAGTCCCCTTCCCTGGCAGCTCGAGTCTTCTTCTCTTCAACATTCAGGCAGACCTCACCTCTGAACATGATGGGCCTGTTGCTAAGGACCTTCTGAACAGGCTCAGAATCATCAAACACAACAAAACCAAAATTGTGTAATTTCCCAATTGTTAATGTTAATTTCCCACCACTGTTAATGCGCATCTCCACCACATTCCCATAATTTTGAAAGAAATCTTTAGGCTCTGATTTGTCCACTTCATGAGGCAGGTTGCCAATGAAGAGTTGGTGACTGTCAGGATGTCTCATCATTCTTCGGGGTTCAATGACAACTTGCTCACCAGCATCACAGATTGGTCTGGGTCCCCTTGGGGGAGGAATATTTATTCGTTGTTCTCACGCTCTTTGATCCCTTTGAGGTCTGTCTCTGTGGTGGAATCTGAGATTTGGGCTTAGACTCTGGACAGGGCTGTGAAACTGATACTTTAACAACATGAGATGGTATCCCAGTTATTGCAGCAGCTCCACTGGGTGGAAGGTTCTTACTGGTCACAGATGCCCAAGCAAGTGTCCTCTAGTCTTCCTGTACTGTCTGAGCTATGTCTGCAGGTACTGGAGAAGAACCCTTCTGAGCATCCTCAGGAGCAGTTTCTTCTCATCCTGGCTCAGGCTTTTCCTCTTGAGTTTCAGATGCAGGTTCTTGTTCTGGTTCTGGTTTAGGATCAGACTCTGGTTCAGCAACAGGCTCCTCTAAATGTTCTTCCATGTTGTTATTGACAACTGCCTGATCATAGAAAGTTCCAGAATCATCAGGTACCACCTCAGGTGTTTGCTCTCTTTCTTCAGGTTCCTCTACTTCTTCTTCAGACGCCTCCTGAGGCTCAGTGACAAACCCCCCAAAGGCCTCATCTTGGTATCGTAAGATAGCATCGTGAACATAGGATTCATTGGCAACAGACCCCTCAGGAGCCAGGACGAACATCTGCATAAATCTCCTCAAAGCCTGGTTGTTGTAGAAAGAAGCCCATTCACCTGGACGACCACACCTTCATTTAGCGTGGCACAAGCATCCACATGGCAAATCTTGGTGTGGCAGTTGGTGAAGTTTTGAGAATCACTTTCCTGTGGATTTCTTTCTGTCCGTAGACGGTATCTGCTGGCTTTCCATTTGAATCCAATCCTCCATGGACATAAGGAGAGTTCTTTCCATAAAATCTATGCAGTATGTCTGGGGCCTGGTTGAGCAGTATGTAATACTGTCTCACAAATTCCCGACCAGCAGGGGACGAGGCTTCTCATCACCACTGCTTTGGCCAATTCAACCTGGGGGGATAAAAGTCAAATATGTCCAAACCTGCATGGCTAAGCTGGAGAGGAACTAGCTCTGCTCCACAGCACTGAGGATGGCAGAAACCCCTCACACGATTGCATCTGCTGAGCTTTGTTTTTTGACCAAGAAAGGGAGGGCATCTTTTCCTTATCGCTTACCTTACCCTGGAATCTTTTTTTTTTTTTTTTTTTTTTTTTTTTTTGGTATTTTGTGTATTTCCCTCCTCTAATTGTTAGGAAACAATCTCTTCCTTGAGGGCACACCTGCCAGTGAGAAGTGCCTTTGCCCGGAATGCCTGGGGCAAAGCCTAGGTCCAAAGTAAGGATTCCCTTCCCAGGTCCCTTGGACCTCTTCAGCCACATAGAAAAGACGTCCAAGGGACCGTGACTAGAAGGGTCAGAACTTTAGCCACTCTTCCCTGTACCCCAAATCTCTCTTCTTGTCACTAACTTTCTGTGCCCACATATGTGAGGACTGGTGAACAAAGGTGAGCAGGCACAAAGGGAATCTTGAACAATCTCCCCCTCCATAGTCTAGGAGCCACAGAGTCTGGTAAACAGGGAATTGTAGATCTGGGAGGGAGGCACTCCTTCTGAGAGGAAGCCCGTTTTATTATCAGACAGCTGTCCTTTTGTAGATAGATAAAATTAATTTGCTGGAAAGTTTGACATTTCCTTTCTGATGGGACTTCTATGAATCAAACAAGCCAAATATACTCATTCAACACAGCTTTTACTTGTATAGTTCTGTTTAAAAGGGAATGCCCAGGATTAGACGGAGTACCCCAAATACATCTTGAACAGAGCAGATTGTTAGCTTATATATAAAATGAACAGTTTTTGCAGAGGGGAAAAGACAATGTGGTGAAGGAAGAGTCTGGAATTCATATCCTCACAAGGGACCATTTGTCCCCAAGGGGATTATATGTGGTAACTGCTTTGAATAGTTGAAAACCATTATATGGATCTGCTCAGTGTCTTTTCATGATGGAGATGAAATGTGGTGGAGATCACATTTCAACATGAGATTTAGAGAGGACAAACACCCAAACCATATGATTCTGCCCACGGCATCCCTAATCTCATGGGGTCCCAGAGATAGATTTTTGCTTTCTATGAAGATGTGCTTTCCAAGAAGTTGGACCATTAAACAATGAACAGGGTTACTGTGTAAGAACAGAGTGTTTGATTCAGATGGGGTCTGTTTGGCCATCTCTCCAGTCTCCTGTAGAGAGCTTCATGCACGGGATGAGTTTGAACAAGGCGGTCTCTGAATCCTTTCATATCTGCTTCTTTCTCCTTTTTTGCATTTAGAAATAAACCCAGACTGTTAGGAGAAAGCAAAAAGCAGAGAAGCATGAACATCAGAGTGGTTCTATAGTCATTTCTTTCAGCTCCAGCAGGCTGGGATGCCCCAGCCACAAGGTGGCTTCAGCCTGCTCACCCCTACTTTCTGAGGCCCTGTTGTACATAACAGGCACCTGACACATGGGCAAAACTGTAGACCCTCCTGCCTACAACAAAGCGGGGATACAGTAGCATTAAAAGATCAGGTTCTTACCTGGTGTTTTCTGGGCAAGTATATCAAAGCTGATCTGAGGGGGAAACTCTCACTTGTCAGTAGATAGGTGTGCCAATTGTGGTTTCTTTGCCTTGAAAAGTTACAAAGCCATGACAGTAAGACCGGGCCGTAGGAGAAGTGAAGTTCTACTCCCATAAGCCCTGGCTTCTTACATTAGATTCACAATCTAAATCTACGACGCCCACTGAAGACTTTCATGATATGTTAGAACCTACAGCCAGAAACTGAATAGCTTACCCAATTACATTAGTCTTCTGGGGCTGTTGTAATAAATTGCCACACACTGGGTGGCCTAAAGCAACATAATTTATTATCTCACAGCTCTGAAGCCCAGAAGTCCTAAATCAAGGTATTACTGAGGCCAATGCCTTCTCTGAGGCTCTAGGTAGAATCCTCCCGGGCCTCTTCCTGGATTTTGGTGGTGGCTGTCAACCCTTGGCATTCTTTGGTTTGCAGCTGTGTCACTCCAGTCTCTGATCTTGTCATTACACGGTGGTCTCTTCCTGTGTCTTCACACTGTCTTCTAATGAGAACACCAGTCGTATTCGATTAAATGCCCACCCTACTCCGGTATGGGCTCCTCTTAACTAAATTACTGCTGCAATGACCCTGTTTTCAAATAAGATCACATTCTGAGGCAGTAGGATTAGGATTTCAACACACCTTTTTCGAAGACACAATTTGTGTTTCCATGTTTTTGCATTGCTGTAAAGGAATAACAGGCTGGCTAATTTATTTTAAAAAGAGGTTTAATTGGCTCATAGTTCTGCAAGCTGTACAGGAAGCAAGGCACCAGTGTACATTCCTGTGAAGGCCTCAGGAAGCTTACAATCATGGTAGAAAGCAAAGGAGAAGCAGGTGGATCACATGGTTAGAGCAGGAGCAGGAGGATACCACGTACCTTTAAATAATCAGAGCTTGCATGAACTAATAGAGTAAGAACTCACTCATTATCAAGAGGACAGAGGACAGCACCACGCCATTTCTGCCCCATGTCCCCCACACCTTCCACTAAGCCCCACCTCCAACATTGGAGGTCACATTTCAACATGAGATTTAGAAGAGACAAACATCGAAATCATATCATTCTGCCCGTGGTCCCCCAATCTCATGTCCTACTCACATTACAAAATATAATAATCTCTTCCCAACAGGCCCCCATAGTCTTAACTCATTCCAGCACCAACTAAACCGGAAGTTCAGAGTCCAAAGTCTCAATTGATTCTTGAGGCACGTTCCTTCAATCTACGAGCATGGCAGAAGGCAAAGAGGGAGCAGGTGTGTCACACGGTGAGAGTAGGAGTAAGGATGGTGGTGTGCTGCACTCTTTTCAACAACCAGCTCTTACATGAACCAATAGAGTGAGAGTGAAAACTTACTCATTACTGAAAGGACAGCAACAATCCATTAAGAGGGATCCACCCCTTTGACCTAAAAACCTCCCACTAAGCCTGTGTCTGACATCAGAGGTCACATTTCAACATGAGATTTAGAAGAGACAAACATCGAAATCATATCACAATTCAGCTTATAATACCAAATAAAATGAAAGATAGAAGGAAGAATAAATCCAACAGAAAAAGAAATTAGAACGACACACAGTTATTCTATCCATTTCTTGGTGCACAGATATTTTCAACTCTCTGTACAGGGTTAAGGCAAAATGTAGAAAAAAAGAAAATGCTATGGTGGAAAATAAAAGGATCATTTAATATTATACAGTACCTTTTCCTCTAGGGTTTTTAAGTGTACAGTCATTGTTATAAATGTTGTGTGTATACCTGTGGGTTTGTATATAAGACACATAGAAAATTGCTTTAACTACTTGTCTAGGAAGGAGAAAGAAATATATCTTTTAAACTAATTTTCAATAAGTTTAAAAGATTTATCAGGAATCAAGATAGGGTTTTCAGATGATTATGATTCTTTACATAATCCAAGATCAAACAGGCTCTTAATGGAAGCTGGTTGAGAGGCAGGACACTGAACTTTGAATTGAAGCTAAATATAAAACATTTTATGGCAAAGGAGAGGAATAGAATGGATTGCATTATGGCCAAAATTTTTGTACATATTTTGCCCTGTGGCTTTGCAGTTACCCCCACACTGGAAAATGTGACTTGATTTGGTCAACAGAAGGAGCCATAGCCATAGTGTACCACTTCTGAGTGTACGCATCAAGAGACTTCACATAGTTTTTCTTCAATATTTGTATTTATGTTATTAACATAAGAATATTCTTGGGCTTAATGGTCCAAGGAAAGTGTTGAGAGATATGTGAAATAGGGTTAAGACTCACTGAATTCAGCAGATCCCCACCAATTCACAGATCTTTGAGAATAAATTGTTGTTTCAAGTCACTGGATTTTTGGGCTAACTTGTTATACAGCATTACTTTGGCCATAGGTAGCTGATACAAGGAAGATGACTCAGAGGGTAAGGAGAAAGAAAAGGCAGTTATTTTTGGTTTACCCGTGGCTGCTATTCTAGGGTGCTCTTTTGAGGCGTGATGACTTTATTTACCTTTTACTTTGTTAATTACCTTACTTTTTAAAATTCAAAGTCCCCTGGGAATTTGTTGGAAATGTAATTTCTGAGGCTCACTCCCAGGTTTACAGAATCAGATACTCTGGGACCAGGGACCCAGCAATCTGTATTTTAACTAGCCTTCCAGGTGATTTTAACGCCAAGTAAAGTTTGAGAACTAGTGCTCTCCATGTGATAGAATCATCTAGAGGGCATTTACAAGGCATAGAAGAAGCCTGAGTTCTACATCTCCATTCCCTCAGATCCTATTTAATTGCTTGAAAACCTCTCCAGGTGATTATAATGTGCAGCCAAAATTGAAGACCCCTTCTCTAGAGGGACTTAATCTAGAAAGTATTTGCTTCACATTGACACTGTATATGAGAACAGCTTGGAAATAACAACAATTGACACAACCATTGAGGTAAATCAAATCAATATGAAATTTTTTTCACCCAATTCAATATTTTTATCTTCATACCCATCCATCAAGATGTTGTTTATGACTTTAACACAAGAAATTTGCCTTCTCATGTGCTGTTCCTGTGGTCTAGAATAATTTCCCCTCTTCATTTACCTGGTTAACTCTTATTTATCCCTCAAAACCCCTTTCTGCCCCTCCCAAGTTGAATTATCACTGCCTCCTTTGTTCTAAGAAAGTCTTGCCTCAGTTAGCATTTCTTATGTTTATAATTGCAATCATTTTCTCTTACTAGAGCATGAGCACCTTGATGTCAGTGCCCATTTATTCTTCTTCTTTTTTAGTCCCCAGAAGCACACAGAAAGCTCTTTGTGTGCATATTGAATGAAATGAATTAATTCTATGGCTTTTCTTAGCAGCTCATCTCTTTAGCACTTCTGGGTTTTTTAAATTGTCAGTTCTTCCTCTGAATATACTACATATACCACATATGCCCCATTAAAAGATTCTTCTCCAGGTTTTCTTCTCAGTATTCCCCTTTTTTTGGTAGAGATTAGGTCTTACCATGTTGCCCAAGCTGGTCTTGAACTCCTGGCCTCAAGCAATCCTCCCAGATCAGCCTCCCAAAGTGCTGGGTTACCATCATGAGCCACTGTGCCTGGCCAGCATTCCTTTATTCTCAATATATTACCTCCCTGAGTGATTCCGTTACATTGCACTGGTGGGTGGATTGATTTATAAATCTACATTTCTTGACCCAACCCCTCCTTTGAGCTCCAGAACTACATTTCTTATTGCCTCCAAGACTACATAGATGGTTTGCTCATATAAAACCAACATATATGAAATAAAATCTTTACCTTCCCCGAAGCCCTAGCTTTTCCTTTCTGACTTCCCAGATGCTAATTAGAATCACTACCAATTAGTAATTCTAGACAGCTGGGCACAGCAGCAAGGCCATCGCCAGCCTTCTGGGGTTCATTTCACCCATTGCTTTCCTCAAATTCATTGCCACTACTTCATTCACATTGTCACTGTCTTCACCCACCCTTGTAATAAGATACTGATAGATCTCCCTTGATTCCTCTCTCTTATCTTTGCATTCAAGCTCCAAATTACCAGAGTTATCTTCTTGGGACAAAAATCTGATAAAATAATTATCTTCCTCATAACCTTCCAATCTTGCATTTAGGTTCTCCTCCTTTGGGGATAGTAATGGATATTTACTGTGAGCTTGGAAAATCAAGTGACATTTCAACTTGATCATGCCGACTTAACTTTGTTTCATGGGCCCTGCTTGTCTTCCCTGGGGTTGCCCTGTTTCTTTTTCTTTTTTTTTCCGTTAAACAAAGAATGCTTTATTAACATAAATATATGCAAATTCTAAAACACTGAGAAATTTAAATATCTACGTCGTAGCAAACAGGTGGCAATTCATCATCCAGGGTCAACAGAATGTTTGAAGGAGACTGCAACAGATTGGATTCCATGGTAGAGAGGGCATCGTCTCTCTCTCCTCATCAAGGATCATGAGAGGCACTCCACTCAAGGGTAGTTGTGCTATCTGGTGCTCTTCAGGCAGGTCAAAACTCTCAAAGTCTAGAGGATTGAAGGGAAAGCATTTTTTCTATTTCTGGATAGGCGTCATCTGAGGCAGGAACAGAGCTTTTTGCTTTAACAGTCTTCTCAGTTATCTTCTGGCAGAAAAGCTTGGCTGTTTTTGTTTAAGAGTTCATTGGTCTTTACTGACTTTTCTGTAGTTCTGTTGACAGTTTCCAAAGCCTTTCTGGTAGCTTTAGGTCAGGCTGGCGGAGCATGGAACCTTTTGCTAAAATGTGGTGTTGAAACTTGAGATCTCCCATCTAAGGCTTTGATTGAAGGTCCAGACCCCAGATTCAGCCCATCCTTAGCAGCCACGTGGGTGCCCGGTTCTCCATTTTCCTTATCAACACAGATCAGAGTAGCCATTCTGGATTGCTACCGCTCTCCACCTGCCCTGTTTCCTCATACTTCCCAGACCCTGGGCCCCTGAGTTATTCAGGAGGTGCCAGAACGTTGCCAGCAGCACCTAAGAAAGGTCATCTTTTTGACCTCATCACTATTGTGTCCTCTCATTCAGGGCAAAGATCAAATCTTTTGCTTAACCACATTTGTCAGCTAAACTTAGCACAAAACTGGGCAACAGAAGGCTCTGAGGAAATCCTTCTGAATGAGTGCGTGTGAGAGAGATAAATAAATAACAGAGGTCCCTTGGTCAAAGCAGCAGAGCGAGGCAGCTCTCTGAGGCTGCTAAAGGCACTGGGCACTTTGCTGCAGAAGTGCCTAGTCTGGAATTGATGGATGCATTTTGCATCTGGGCTTCTAACCAGAAGAGCCTTTCCTCACTTTGAGGAATGTGAAATTGAAGGCTCACGTTGCTGTGTGAAGCCAGAGGGCTTTTCAGTACAATGCAACATCACGTTCTACTTACTGAATGGTGGGGCTTTCCCTTCCCATGGGGACTGGCTCTGAACCTAATGGGCTGTGCCAGTGGAGACCCCTTGATGTTCCTCGATGTTCATGCTCCATGTTTCTGTAAGTGGAGCATCCGATTACCGAGGCGGACCAGGCTCTGTTCGGCTCCCTCCTCACACTTTATTGCTCCTGATTTTCATATGTTTTGGGTCCATTTTCAAGCTTCCCCCCACCCCTCAGTCTCTGCTCAGCAGAGCTATAAAAATGGATCCTTTCATCTCTTCGCCAGCAGCAATCCTCCCCACTCCCTTGATCATTTGGCTAACTCATATCTGAACTTCGTCCAAACTGTCTGTCTACCTGGGATTCCTTGTCTCCCCAACCAAGATCAGTCTCCCAGGTGTGGTGGTTGATTAGTACTGAGGAAGGAGTTATGTACACTGTGATTAGCACGGTAATAACAGTGATGTTAATAAGAAGAAGAACCTGGTGCTAACAGTGCACCTGGACTATAGCAAACAAGAGGAAGACGCTGTTTTAGCCCAGGGAACTGATCTTTCATTCGGTTTATCATAACATTTGTAATTCTTTTTCTCATTATGCCAGTAACATGCATTTTTTTTGTAAACATCTGAAAAATTAAAAAAAAACATCAATATAAATTAGCCATAATCTTGCCAGGCAGAGATAATCACTTTTCTGTTACTATTTTGGTGTTTTGTGTTTAGGTATGTTTGATACACACACTTGCAGACTCATGCATACAAATACAATGGTTGCAGAGGGATTTCATGCTGTATGTTTAATTTTGTATCCTCTTTCCCTAATGCCATGTAAAAAAAGATTTTTCTATATCGTCAGATATTCTTCTATAGCATATTTTAAGTCATTATTAGAAATGTATACTGAGTGATGTGTTTGGCCATTTCTTTATGGGTGGACCTGTGGGTTGTTCCTGGGGTCTGTCATTATGAAAATACTGTGGGGAAGCAGCATGGGAGAGAGCAAGTAAAAGTGACCCACAGAAATAGCCTGCCATCCGGGCAAGAGCTGGCAGCAAGCTCAATTCCCACACACTCAGATGTCACTTGCCAGGAGAATGGGGGATGTATAAGCATTGAGCCAGTCAGATGGGGAAGGAAAACAGCTTTTTAACTGAGCTGAGAAAGGGGTATGGACCAATCTTCCTTGTGTCTAGATCTTTACCCTTTAGCCAAAGAAACAGAGATGACCAAGACGGGGTGAGGGAAGGGAAACAGCAGAATAATTAGCAGTCTTGCCCACCCAGCCTCACAGGGCAGTGGAGGGACTCACCCAAATCTCAGAACTTAAGTAGGAGTAATTGTTTCAGCAAAGATAATCAGGACTTACCCTAAGAGATAAACTAGTATGATGAGAAAATTGCCTTCGTGGATGCAAAATGTTCTCTGGAGGGAGAGACTATAGCAGGTCAAAACTACTTTCTTTTCATAGCTGCATTAGGAAGAGCCAATCTTTCCTGAGGGGTTGGAATGGGGTTAACACATAAAGAGGCCTGGGGGAGTTTACTGGGGGAAATGCAAATGTCTAAATCTGATTTATCGTGATGATGCATTTCTTAGTAAGGTTACTAAAAATCATTGAATTACACACTTGAAATGGATGAATATAATGATATGTAAAATATACTTCCAATAAAAATAGAGTTAAAAATATCTAGCTGAAAAAGAAGTCTAGTGTGAAACAAAGAAAACAGACTGTTTTGTGAGCATTGAATAGACACAGGTTGAGAAACCCAGAAGGACTTATGAAGAGCAAGACGGCGGCCTCCGCAGTAGATCCTGCCCACGTGGCATCAGGCATCGAAGGCTGCACCGCAGCCACCTGAATACAGCTGGAATTGCCCTAAGACAAACTTTTTGTCCTAGCTTTGTTTTTCCTGGCAAATATCTCGTCATTTTCCATCTTTTTCCAGTAGTAATTTTATCTTTAGGGACGAAGATTGGCCATCTAAAATTAAAACAGTCTTTTGGTTTTTGCTGACTATGTGACTTTGGGTGAGTCATTTAACCTTCTTGGGACTTGGATATCATGTCTGAGAATGAGAGATTATGACTGGCTCTTAAAGGCCTGTTGAGTTTTAACATTCCTCTAACTTCATGAGTCCTACTTTGTAAATGATTATTAACACATTTTATAGCCAATTTTCGAACAAGTGTAAGTCATGGGTACATTGTGAGATTAAATGGAGTAATAGATCGGAAAGAGATTTGGTGAAAAAAAACCCAGGACACCTGTATCTCTGGGGATGTAAAATGGTTAGCACAAGGCATTATCCTGACTTCCTCTCAAGTCAACCTTTAATATTCTTCCAAAAACGTACCTCCAAATCCTGGAGAAACGGTTATCATTGGCTGGACTTGGTTGGGCTGAGTTTTGCTAATTTTTTGACCTGATCTTTAAAACAAAAGTTCTCTCCGTATACATGAACATTAACAATATCCTCATTGCAAAATAGAAGAAAACAACAAGAACAAGTTGAAGGATCTTAACTGAATACTTAAAAAGAGTAAAGAATTCTAGAAAGCAAATGATTGGTACAAACAAGTGGTCTTACAATGCTTGGGTTTTGCTTTTCTGTGAGCCTGCAAAACGTGTCTGTTCTTTTGCCATACCACACAGGTTTCATATGTCATTCTTCACAAGGCCCTTCCAGAATGGACACCGCCAAGCAGGCATACGGTTCTTGGAGTTGGTGCTTCATGTTGACAGTGTAGCCATCTCATCCTCTGTGAAAATGTGTCAGGGCAGCCGGGTGCAATAGCTCACACCTGTAATCCCAGCACTTTAGGAGACCGAAGTGGGCAGATCACTTGAGGTCAGGAGTTCGAGACCAGCCTGGCCAACATGACAAAACTTTGTCTCTACTAAAAAGATACAAAAATTAGCCAGGTATGGTGGTGCACGCCGGTAATCCTGATTACTGGGGAGCTGAGGCAGGAGAATCTCTTGAACCCGGGAGGCCGAGATGGCGACACTGCACTCCAGCCTGGGTGACAGAGCAAGACTTCATCACACACAAAAAAAAGAGTAGCAGAGAGCACCGGTGGGCTTGGATAAAGGCTGGGCCTGGGACTCACAGTTCAAAATGAAGTGCAATAAGGCATCAATCAGAGATATGTAGATATATGTAAATATAGTAGATTTTTAATGCTACTCTGAAATGTCAGTTTGGCCCTCTAATTTATGCTCTTATCAAGTGGCCAGTTGCCAAATTGACACTTTTCTTTTTGCTGCCCCAACAGAGCCTAAGAACTAAGGAATCCCTTTTTTTAAAAAAAAACTTGGTGAGTGCTGGCTTGTATTTGCACAATAAAGCTCAACGTTTTGCTCTAACAGCCTTTCTGGCTGCATTCCTGCAGCCCTTCCTTGGTAGAGAGTGATTGCAGCTAGGCAGTCCTGAGAACAGATATGAAAGGTTAAGCTCACAATACAGGCTTTCGTTCCAGGTCGGGTGGGTTACTGTGGAGGACAGTTGAGCCTGAAGGGTGAAAATGAAACAAATACATCCTCTCTCTCAACTGCTTTCCCTTTCTTCCTACGGGGTTGAATGAAGAGGATGTTTTCCAGATTGAAATGGATCACATGCCAAACTTAGCTGCTTCAACAGGTTGATTCATTCCAGTGCTCATTCCTTCATTCACACTCTCCCCTAAATACTCATTCATTCATTTCCCTCTATGTTTTTCCTCCATGTTTTCTGGCACTCAGCTTTACAAACACTCACTGACCCCCGTCCAGAGGTCTAGTTGGTTCTGGTGACACAAAGATGCATAAGACATGGTATTATCTTCCAAAACACTCACTAAGGAAAAACAAATAAAAACACATAATTGCAATCTTGTGGGATAAGGAATACCACGGAGACTTGTGATGAGTCCAAGCATGAAATAATTAATCCTGCTAAGAGAACATTAGAGCTGTCACTATCAGGCAAAAAATTTTACTTCTTTTGACTATCAAGTAAAGTGATTATTTTGGTGTGGTCACACAGGCAGTTTATGTTTCTCATGGATAAAAGCATTTGACTATAGAAGGAAAATGCACTTCTGAAAAGTTGTAATCACACACACACACACACAGTTTATTAAGTGAGTTGATCTTCCAGGATTTCTCTCAAGCTGTTCTCTCTGTCTTACTCAGTAGTTGGAAATTTGCCCAGATGACTTGGTTACCTGGTGTGGAAGGCTGAGTGCCAATAGACTCCGTGGGTCGTATCTGCTTGTTCTTTTTTTTTTTTTGAGATGGAGTTTCGCTCTTGTTACCTAGGCTGGAGTGCAATGGTGTGATCTTGGTTCACCACAACCTCTGCCTCCTGGGTTCAAGCAATTCTCCTGCCTCAGCCTCCCGAGTAGCTGGGACTACAGGCATGCACCACCATGCTCAGATAATTTTTTGTATTTTTAGTAGAGACGGGGTTTCCCCATGTTGACCAGGATGGTCTCGATCTCTCGACTTCGTGATCCACCCACCTCGGCCTCCCAAAGTGCTGGGATTATAGGCGTGAGCCACCTTGCCCGGCCCGTATCTGTGTTCTTAAGAGACTGAGACCAAGGGAGATTCTGCAAGCATCGTTGGGATTTCCTTCCACACTCAAAGAAGAATACAACTTATTCCTGACTGGCTTGCCACTCTGAAGGCAAGAATCTCACAATCTTGTAGCAAACAAAATATACAGGTTATATTTCTTTATGACTTTCATGTTTGTCAATTATTTAGAAGGAACCATCCAAAAATCTCAGCGAAAAGATCCATATATGAAATTTTTTCTTTTCTTCAACAGACCATTGGCATTTCTTAAACAAATAACAATGGGTTTATCTTTTGGTTTCATTTCATTTGTTCTGTTTATTGAATTAATAAATATTTTTTGAGTACCTGATATGGGCTCGTACTGTCCTAAGCTCCTGAACACACGCAACTCCATCCCAGATGTTGCAGAAAGAGGAATGCTTCTCCGATGCCTTCATCTAGGATTTTGTTTTTTCTTTTCCATCCCCTTGACCCCCCATGCTTTTCTCCTCACATCGTTCTCACCAGCACTCTGCATACTTGGGGTCCAGCATGCACTTCTTTATTGATTGTGTCTATGCTCTAATTGGATCAATCACTAATGGCTCTGCCTCCAGCAGGTTCCCTGCAGAGCCTGTAAATAATGCAGCCACTTAGGTTGCTCTAAAAGCAGCTTAGAAAACTGAAATCAGGCACCCAACTGAGTAGCTGCAGCAGGTCCTAAAAATTTACAAAATATTTCTACCGTCATGTGCCCCATAATGACGTTTTGGTCACTGACAGACTGCACGTACAATGCTGGTCCGCTCAGATTATAATGGAGCTGAAAAATGTCCTGTTGCCTGGTGATTTCAGAACACAGTGCATTACTCATGTGTTTGTGGTGACGCTGGTGTCAGCAAACCTACTGCGCTGCCAGTCATATAGGAAAGTATAGCACGTGCAAAAAGTTAACTGTAACACACACACGGAGTTTATTAAGGTGGTTGATCTTCCAGGCTCTTCTTCGCTCTCAAGGTGTTCTCACTTCACTTCTCTCTCAAGGTGTTCTCCCTCTCTTGGAAATTTGGAAGGACCTCAGGCAGGTCCTTCAGGAGGTATCCGGAAGAAGGCGTTTTTATCGTAGGAGAGGACAGCTGCATGCACATAACTGCCCCTAAGGACCTTCCAGTGGGATAAGATGTGGAGGAGGAAGACAGTGATACTGATGATCCTGACCCTGTGTAGGGCTGGGCTAATAGATGTATTTGCATTTTAGTTTTTAAAAAGTTTGAAAAGTAAAAAAAATAATAATAATGATAGAAGAAAACCTATTGAATAAGGATATAAAGAAAGAAAACATTTTTGTGCAACCATACAATGTATTTGTGTGTGTGTGTGTGTGTGTGTGTGTGTGTGTGTGTGTGTGTGGTGGTGTGGTGTTTTTTTGTTTTTTTGAGATGGAGTCTCACTCTATTGCCCAGGCTGGAGTGCGTGGCGTGATCTGGGCTCACTGCAACCTCCGCCTCCCGAGTTCAAGCGATTCTTCTGCCTTAGCCTCCTGAGTAGCTGGGGTTTCAGGTGCATGCCATCACATCCAGCTAATTTTTGTATTTTTAGTAGAGATAGGCTTTCACCATGTTGGTCAGGCTGGTCTCGAACTCCTGCCCTCAGGTGATCCACCCGCCTTGACCTCCCAAAGTGCTGGTATTACAGGCATGAGCCACCGTACCTGGGGAACTGTATTTGTGTTTTAAGGTAAAGTACAAAAGAGTCAAAATGTCAAAAAAAAAAAAAAAAAAGAACCTTATAATATTAAAAAGTTACAGTAAGCAAAGCTTAATGTATTATTAAAGAAAGAAAAAAATTTTAAAGAAATCTAGTGTAGCATAAGTGTTATAAAGTCTATAGTCATGAACAGTAACATCCTAGGCTTTCATTTTCACTCCCTGCTCACTCATTAACTTACCCATAACTATGTCCAGTCCTGCAAGCTCCATTCATAGTAAGGACCCTATACAAGTATACCATTTTTTTATCCTTTACACTCTATTTTTACTGTATCTTTTCTATGTTTAGATACACAAACTCTTATCACTGTGTTACACCACCTACAGTATTCAGTACAGTGACTGAATTAGTTCCTGTAGGCTATTACAGTAGGTTTATAGCCTAGGAGTAACAGGCTAGACCATATAGCCCAGGCTGTACCATCTGGGTTTGTGCAAGCATTTTCCTGAACAAATTCCTCTTGTTAAGTGACGCATAACTGTACTTTCAATCCTGAGTTTTTCCTGTCCCCAAGAAACGTGTAATGTAGTCTAGGGCTAGAGAGGAACAGAGAAAAAGTAGATTTCTCCTTCTTATCTGACACTTAGGTATAACCTTGAGAGAACCCCGGAGAGTGTAACATTTAATTCATTTTCTTCTTATTTTCCTGAATCACCGGATGCTAGTTGCTACCTTAGGATTCTCCTAAGACTAGGAGCCTATTGAGACTGGGCAAAGAGGGGAGCTGAAAAAGGTCCTAGGAGGATGTCAGATGTAGGGTGTGAAGGCTTCCTGACCCTCCTCAGTAGGTACCCATTCCAGCTCTGTGAGGACATGTAGATAGGAGTCACTGTCCTCCTCTGTCCCAGAAAGGCTACTAAGATCACTGGGGGCCACAAGGAAATATTTTCCTGGGGCTGAATTAGGATCGTTGGCGTGTTTAAGCCCTAAAATTATGAAGGAGCCATTCCTTTCCTACTCTTCCACATCCTCACCCATTCAAATGCAAACTGCTCTAAACTGTAAAATAGTTGGAAGAAATTCCAACGATGTTAGACTTTTTCCATATTTTGAGCATATTTTGAAATACCAAATTACTTCAGTTGTCGTGCGTGCCTGTATGTGTTCCCTCTCTCTTCGGGGGTGCCCTAAGCACATGCTTGGGCTGGTTAATGGATTTGCTGGAACTGAGGTGTTGTCCCTGTCCCAGAGAGGCCAAGCCATCTCTAAACTAAGGAACCAAGGCCCAGAATCCTGGACTCCACCCCAAAGGCCAAAAGCTGGCTCCTTATGGGTGAAAAAGTTGTGATATTTTTCCTCACCCATCATAAGGGTCAAGGCCAATACTCCTATAACAAAAGGCAGGTGAACAGAAGGAACGGATAACAAATTTATGTAATCAAAGTTTATGTGACATGAGCGCCTTTGGAAATGAAGATCTAGGGAAAATTGTCTATTTTTATTCTTAGATTTGATAAAGAATAGCCAGACTAATGGAAATGCAATTGGACGAAGTGTGATCTAATGGTAATTGACTAAGGGGGAGCCCAGCATGGTCTGCAACTCCCGCTTCCCGGGTTCAAGCGATTCTTCTGCCTTAGCCTCCTGAGTAGCTGGGGTTTCAGGTCTGTCTGCTCAGATTCTTCCTGGCCTCCTGTGTAGTGTTCCTTCCTCCTGGGTATGGAATAGGACCCTCTGGAATGAGGGTCTTCCAGGGGGAAGGAAGAAGCGAGAGGGTGGCCTTTATAGGTTTTATGGCCTACTTTTGGAGAGAAGAGTTCTAGTTTCCATAATCTGCCTTAAGGAAAAGGAATTCTGGTTTCTATGACTCACTTTGGGGAAGAAAGGGGTGGGAGGCAGAATGGCAGGAGAAGATCAGAGAGGGACTTTGTCTATGAGGCTGCTTCTGAGACTTTCCAGTCCCCCTTAGTTCAAAGTACTCAGCATGCCCAACCGCCCTACTTTGGGGTAGAGTTTTCTGAGCCCCAATACTCCTCTCACTGATCAGAGGTAACAGGGGTCTGAGGAGCTCACTCACTGGAACTTAAAAGCACACAAAACCAAGAAAGACACCAGAATGCAAATCTAGCAACTTACAACGACAGATAATTGTCACAACGACTGGAAAATGCAGAGTACGTGTGATCACCACATTCTCTCCCCATAAGCAAAACCAAGTACAATGAGATCAAGCTATAAACAGAAGGCTGCTCACTCAAAGTGGAGCCAAAACTGGGGAAGCTGATGAATCCATCGGTTTCGGGCATGGATCTGATTTCTCTGCACTGGCAGTGGAAATGCCAATATACGTCTCCAGCTCCCTCCTTTTGCTCTGTTGTAAAAACTAACCAATTCTACTTCTGATTGGAACTTGTTTAGATATGTAAATATATTCAAATAAATTATAAATAGCTGGAAACGATTTTTTTTCTTCTCCAGTAGATTTTATATTTGTGATTCAATCCATCATGCAGTGCTCTTAAAATGTTATTCTCTCAAACAACTCCTTCCCCTCATTTCCTGATTCATTTTTTGTAGGATGGGGAAGGTGATGAAGAAGAGGGAATTACTTATTGTAATTCTTAGGAAAGGTTATATTTCCCCTCGTTTCCAGGTAAAAAAGCAGATATGATTATAGTCTTATGGTTTGTGACAAAGGCTGGGAATAGAGTCAAAGTATTTTATTCATTCCATGAGCATGTGTTAATTGAGCACCTACTATGTGATAGATATTGTGCTAGGTTTGGTGAACAGGATGACAAGTTTCCTGCCTTCATGGAGCTTGCATTCTAGTTTGGGAGACAGATTATGTAGAAACAAAATAACAAACAATTTATAATGTCAGATAGAGATGAAATTAAATTAAAATGATGTGATGGTAACAGAATGTCAAGGTGTGTTACTTTAAAGATTTTCTCTTTGAGAAGGTAACAATTGAGTTGAGACTCGAGTGATAAGATGGAACTAGTTATTCAAATAGCCGGCCCAGGAAGGGCATTCCAGGGAAAGTGGAACCAGCTGCTGCAAAGACTTTGCGTGTTCAAATAACAGAAAGAAATCAGGAGGAAGAGTTTAGATTTTAAGAGCAATGGGAAATCCCTTAAGGGTTCTAAGCAGATGAGTGATATCCTCTGGCTTATGATTTAAAGCAATCGTTCCCACTGCTATGTGGAGAAAGGATTGCAGGGAATTAAAAGTGGAATTTGGTTCCAATCTTGATTTCCAACTTTGTGCCCTTTTCTCAGTATAATCTGCCTTCTTCAGGCTGTTCAACACACCGATTCAGTTAAAAACAAAAACAGTCTTCAGTTGTTATTTGCTGGTGCTACAGCATCTAAACTCCTTGTTGATTGCCTAAATGTATTCTTTTTTGTTGGGCTGTTGTCATACTGTAAATAGAGCCTTAGACTGGCATGCATTAATTAAGATCAAAGACTCAGAGTAATTTTTGTTAATATTTTCCAAGAAATATAAGTAATTTAGAGCGAACTCTAATGCATGCCAGTCCATCTTAACCGGACTGAGTTAAGATGGCTTAGCTAAGCCTGTTTGAGACTGAGTTTTCAATTTTAGGAGTCAAGGATCACTGGGCTCCCATTCAACCCCTAACAAATATATATGTTATATATAACATATGTAATATAAATATAATAATACATATAAAACATATAGTTACTACTACATTTTATAAGTTGTATGTGTGTGTGTGTGTGTATATATATATATATATATATATATATATATGTATAGAGAGAGAGAGAGAGAGAGAGAGAGTAACTGTTTCTCTTATTTCAGGTTGATTTGTTTTCAAAAATTATGACAAGTAGTGTTCTTCTATATCCACCCTAGGACTTCTGGGCCAAAATATTTAGGACCAAATTTGAGATGGATTTGGTGTCCTAAGCAGCCACCAAACAAGAATTATCTGACTGTTTTAGGAAGAATCAGAATAAGAAATCAAAGACTGCATTTGATTGTCTCACTAGAATTCCACAGGAGTCCACAGACCTTAGGTGGAGATTGTGACTATTCATTGACATCAACTATTACGGCTCAGAAGAGTCTGTTTCTTCATACCCTTCTAATATAACCCGAAACCTGTACGTAGAATGTTTATGATTTATTCTCCCTTTAGGAATGCCAAAGACTCAGAGTAATTTTCATTAATATTTTCTTTCCTACAAGCTTTATTTCTAATGATTTTGGCTCTTCAATTTTCTGTCCAGTTGAGCCAAGATTGTTAAATAGGTTCTCCTAGGTTTAGACATTGAAGTCTGTTCACTGTAATGGTTTTGTTTACTAAGAGTGTCTCACCACTTTTTCTGTGATGTCCCCGGAAGACCAATTTCTTGCACAAAGTCAAACGACATTCGAACTAGGTCATAGCTCGTGGGAACGCCATTTGAACACACTCCTTTGAGGATCTGCAGGAAGATCTGGCGGAATGAGAGCTACAGTAATCTAATCTGGCCACTGGAGAAGAATAAATTACTCCTCTCTGTAGTGTCCATGACCTTCACCCCAGTTATATTTTTGAAATAATTACATGAGAGTTTGTCAGTGATGTCTATGGGAGAGTTAAACAGAATTTACAATACAGTGGTCTGTTCACCGTTGGATGTAGCTCAGTGTCTTGAGATAAATTTGCAATTCAAATGATAAAAAGTCTGAAATTCCTTCAAAGCAGCCATTTCATTCAGAAAAGTAGTCAAATGATATCTAAGATTGTATAGAACAATCATATAGTTGACTTGCTGACAATTTTCATACAATGGCTTAATATTTTGATTTGATATGTCTGACCCGAGTTGAATACTTGTTTAATTTTAGTGATATATAATTTTAGTCAAATCGTAGGTCCTGTAGGTCTCATATCAATTCATGCTGGACATAGACATATGTAATTGATTGTTCTTTGGATCAAATACAGCCCCAGTCTTAGTATATTACCTCTCTGTGCTAATGAAGTTTTGCTGGCAGATTGAGAGATACTAATGCAGGAAAAGAAGGCCAGTATTCTTTGTTGGCTTTTAGTTAAAATTTATCCTTGTCAATGTTCTTAGGGCCTGTGAGATAAAGTCCCCTCAAAAATACAGAACTACAGACCCAATTACAACTTTTTACAAGAGACTCACCTTAAATATAAACCATGCAACCACCAATCATGGGAAAGCATGAGTGACTATGTTAGTATACTTAAGAAAATAGACAGCATTGTCAGCAATAGCTTCAGAATAATAAAAACAAAAATTAACTGAATTAAAATGAGAAATAGACAAATGCACAATTATATTTCAATATTTTAACAATTCTCTTTCAAAAATTGCTAGAACAAGCAGATGATGCATGATAAAAAGAAGGTAGAAGACTTAAACAATATTATCATTAAAATGAACCTAATTGTCATTTATTTATTTATTTATTTTATTTTTTTAAAGAAAGAAAGAAAGAGGAAGAGATTTTAGAAAAAGAGAGAAAAGGAGAAAGAAAGAAACAGCAAAAGAAAGAAAAAAAGAAAAAGAAAGAGGAAGAGATTTTAGACCTAATTGTCATTTATAGAACTATACCCAACCATGATAGAATACACACTCTTTTCTAGTGAATATGAAACATTCAGCAAGCTGGACCATATACTGGGCCGTAAAGCAAGTCTTAAAAATTAAATGGTAATCAAATCAAATAAACAAATAAATAAATAGTATTGGATCATACATAGTATGTCTTTGACTAAAATGGAATTAAATTAGAAATCAAAAACAAAATGATAGCTGAAAAATCCTGAGATATTTTGCAGTGAGCCGAGATCGCACCAATGCACTCCAGCCTGGGTGACAGTGAGATTCTGTCTCAAAAAGAAAAAAAAAAATTGAACTACACCATACATAATTTTGGGATTTGCTTTTTTTCCACTCAGTGTTACACGTTTAATATACATCTGTGTTTTTGCTATAGTTTTGTTCATTCATTTTCTCTCTACGTTATACTCTACTGTGGGGAAGGTATCACAACTTATCTGCCATCGTCTAGATGTTTCATTTGTGTCTGATTTTTGTTTTTGTTGTTCTAATCACACTGGTTTTGGAAACAAAATATATGGTGTAAACTTATCATTTAAACAATATTTAAAAACAGGGAATTGCATAAAAGTATCAACATTAAACCTTCAAATACTTCATGACTTTCTATTTGATAGTGTCCCTCTGGCCTCAGGGGTTGTATAATTGAAATGAGCGTGCTTTATTCTCCCCTAAACTCCATGCCAGTCTAGATGATTTCTGCAAATAATTTGTATGTCAGGCTTCAACTCTGTGTCATTGGTCTTTATACTATGGGGTTTTAATGTGCCTGCACAGGTAACGTAGAGGGAACAGAAATATTTCTATAACACCTTCAAGTCCCTTACAGGAAGGAGGTACCAGAAATGAGCTCTTCTACTCACAGTGGAGATGAGAATGATCCAATTTGTGAATGGAATCTTAGGCATAATGTGGTTTTCACAAATGAAGAAACTGAGTCCTGGAGAGAGAAAATAATGAAGTCATGAGGATTATTAGAGGCATATCAAAGACCCCAGTGTCTTTGGGAATGAGTGATTGTCTCTAGATAACCAATCAGTATGCAAATAAGTTACATTAGAGAGAAAATGCATGAACTTGCCAGGATCATTAATGCATTAACAGAATTACCTTTATTAGATTGGCTCGCTGTTACCTAGCAGAGAGCAGGCCTGAGGGAAAGGTTCACCAGGAGGGTCAGTTTTGACTATTTTGTTAGCATGTCCCATTGTCTGGGAATGCCAGGCCCAGAGAAGAGGATCAGGAGAGTGCCTTAGGGCTGACCCCAAAGAAACAAGCACACGCGCTGGGTCCTTTTTTTTTGAGAGGGTGTGTCCCTCTGTCACCCAGGCTGGAGTGCAATGGCACGATCTCCGCTCACTGCAACCTCCACCTCCTGGGTTCAAGTGATTCTGCTGCCTCAGCCTACTGGGTAGCAGGGATTACAGGCGTCTGCCATCATGCCCAGCTGATTTTTGTATTTTTAGTAAAGCACTGGCTTCTTTAGAGGTGGGATTGGAGTGAAAGCTTAGGGCAGGGATCAGCATCCAAAGAGGAAAGATGAGCATGTTTAGAGGTGCGATCAATGTGTGCATAAACTTGGTTTTGCATGAACATTTCTGTGTTCGGGGAGAGAATTAGGTCTTTCCTACTTTTGTTGAGGGAAGGCTGTGATCATCATAAAGTCAAATACCTGAGTCCATTTTCGGGTTCTCTGTTTTCTTCATTTCCTATCTTTCCTCTTCATTGTCACTTGTTCTCCCACCTGCTCTTCCTTCACTCCTAACGACTGTATCTTTTTCAAAGGCCTCACCAAGTCTACGCTGCATTCGGACAGTTTTCTCAGCTAGTCTACTTGCCTGGTCCCTCTTCCCTATTTGTAGAACTTGCCCAAATTTATCATTCTACCTCCTGTCCAAAATCTTACAATGGCTTCACATCAGTACAGAACAAATCCAAATACTTTGTGGCAAAAATTATAACAAAATAGTATTAGTACCAGCAGCCATCTCATCCACTCATGGCTTTATTGTTTTGTAAAGTAAGCACCCATCAGACTCCCTCAAACCTGTGAGCCCTCTTCTCCTAATCACTTAAAACTATTGTTGTGGGCCTGGTGCAGTGGCTCACGCCTGCAATCCCAGCACTTTGGGAGGCCGAGGTAGGCAGATCACCTGAGGTCAGGAGTTCAAGACCAGCCTGGCCAACATGGTAAAACACCGTCTCTACTAAGAAATACAAAACTACCTGGGCGTGGTGGCGTGTGCCTGTAGTCCCAGCTACTTGGGAGGCTGAGGCAGGAGAATCACTTGAACCTGGGAGGCAGAGGTTGCAGTGAGCTGAGATCGTGCCATTGCACTCCAGCCTGGGCAACAAGAGCGAAACTCTGTTTCAGAACAAAACAAACAAACAAAAAAAAATATTGTTGCGGCCAGAGAGTCTCATGGCAGTCTCATCGCCTAATCTCCTAACCAGACTCTGTGCTTATAGCCACATCACGTCTCAGAGTCTCTATGCAAATAGTGTTTCCAGCACAGCAGTGAGCAATGCATGCCTTCCCGCCTCAGCTGCCCAATTCAAACTCTGTTTTGTTTACCAGTTCTGCGCTGACCTTTCCAATATATTTTCAGTTCTGTCTTTTTAAAAGCCAATAAATAACAAACGAAATAAAATAATAATCACTACTATGGATTGCAGACACCATTCTATATGCTTTCTACATCTCATCTCATGTAATCCGGTAAAAAGTTCTTACTTAGGTCTCATGATTATTTCCATTTTACAGAAAAATAAACTGTGACTGGCAGAGGTGGAGGGCATCAGGGCCAACGTCTAGCTCCAAATTCATGCAGCTTCTATGAACTGTTACCTCCCCTCTCTACGACCTGTGTTAATGACAGCCTGCACCACTCATTTCTGCACCCATGTCTAGCTGCCTCATTGTGATCTAAAGCCTCCCTTACAGCAGCCGTATTTCTCCCTACAGGCCAGAAAGTGCCTGGCTAGTGCTACAGATGCCGTTTCTCTATGGCTGTCCTTTGATGTTGTCAATTAAATAGTGATTATCAGAGATGCTGCCTAAATTCTTTCTAGAAACGAGATAGGATGACAATATGTAGATAGAATGCATTCACACTAAGGAATTAGTGCTTTACCCTGAGGGTCGCAGATGATTTTAATAGTTGGATGACAAGGTCCAATTCATTTCTTTTGGGTTAGAGATTCCTCTATGGCAGTGCTGTAGAGGGTAGATTGGAGTGGGAACAGATTACGGCTGGCACAACAGTTATTGCAACCCTGTGATCCCTCAACAAATTAATGAAATATGTATATATACGCATGTATGTATATTTTATACATATATTTAGATTTTAATCTATAAATATAGTTTTCCATACAAACCCTTCTTTGTTCCGCAAAGTAATTTTCATGCTTCATTTTTAATTGCTTTATGATCCACAGTATAGCTGACACTTTAATTAGCAAGGGAAGGTACAAATAATGCCACAGTGACACATAAACCCTGAAGTCTTGGGGGACTAATAGACAACAGTTTATTTCTGGGCCACACAAAGTCCAGTGTGGGTCTGCGAGCTCTTAAGAATTTCTGCCACTTCCAACTGGTGAGCGTTGCACTCACGCCACGTGGTCTCCATGGCCACCACCAAAAAGAGCGTTTGGAGGAAGCTCTTCAACGTTAAATGCCTCAAATCAGAAGGTAAATATGTCACTCCCGATCACACCTCTTCCTCTGAAATGCATGACAAGCTTCCACCTATTTCTCATGGGTCTGGGAAATAAACCTCAGTAGGAAAGGAAGATCAACATGGTGAGCGCTCTGTCTCCACTTTGGCTTTCCTTAAATATCAGGTAAATGAACACAATTTTACAAACAAGACATGCAGATGGCCCTTGCTCCTCAAAAAGGATATATACGGAAATTTCGATGTTCATGAATATCACTGTGGAATATCCCTCAGTGAAGTCTTCCTAAAGGCGATAGACAGCATTCCTCTTTTCGTTTTCTTCATCTTGATGACTAGCAGTAGCAATTGCATGTGAATTCCTTGAGATTCAAGTTGTCTTCTATGGTTCAAGGAGAGAGAAGGTTTTTGTTTGTTTGATTTTAATTGCTCAGGAGTTACTTGGTAGCTGCTGACTGGCAGAACCCAGCAAAGCCCCAGGAGAGGTAGGTGCTGGGCCCTGGACCGGCTGCACCGAGATCATTCTTCCAGCTTGTCCGTCTTTAGCCTGTGTGATCCAAATTCTTGGCTGGAAAATATTACAAATTGCTACATGGCATGCCTCTTCAAGATTACTCTCAATAATCAAAACCACACATATTAAATCCCTGAATGCTCTACTACAGAGCTATAATTTTGGGGCGGCGCTTCCTTCAGATATGTATAGTTTTTGAGTTCCATATAAGAAATACGGCCTTTTGGCCATGTGTGAATTACGTGAAAGCAATGAGGGAAGAAAAAAATGTATAACTAACTTTGTGCTTCAGTGGTTTATGAGCTCCCTTATTATCCCTGAAATAACCAAAGAATTAATCAACAAAAAATGCTTTCTGAGAGCCAGAGATCTGTGATAGTCTCATCCTGCACACTTGGTGCAGGTTTGCAGGGCTCTATTCGAAGTAGAAAACCTGGTTAGTGGGAGTAAGTGGGGAAACGTGTGGCCAAATAACAAAGAGAATTTCTATTATCCCATATGCACTGGGTCAATGAGGGAATAAGATGCATTTGCCTGTGCTGAGGATTAAGTGCAGGGCTGTATTTCGCCACTAGGGACTTGAAAGATTTGGAAAATAAGGCACATCAAATTAGTAAGATCTAATTAATGATATCTTCATTTCCTTCCCAATTTCCCTTCCCAAAGCCATTAGAGATAACGTTTCACACCTGATTGGCTGTAAAAACTCACAAAACAAATCTATAGTGTTTTTTTTTTTTTTTTTTTTTCCTGCCGATGTTCATCGTGACACTTTATTTGGATCAGAAAACACCTTCAACAAAAACAGCAGCAGAAGGCTTAGATGTCGATTATGACACTCCATGGAAAACGTTCAAGTGAGTCTGTTTAGGCAATTTAGAAATGGAGAAAGGCATGAGATAAGCAGAAATAATTTGTTCCCTGTTGCAGAGGTCATTTGCATGGAAACTACTTTACTAATTGGTTTAACTTGGCACTTCTAATATAACCATTATGTTTTGTCTTCAAAGTGTTCCATGAACAATGGGGCTGATTCTTCCAGGATGTTCCCTCTTCAAGTGTCTTGGGCTGAGAGCAGCATGTCCTAAGGCTGCGTTCCCCTGCATGGGGCATGGTGTGTGTGCCAGGGGGGTGCTGTGCAGACAGCTCAGCCTTCTGATCTTAGCCTATCACCCAGGAGGAGCCCAGTGCTCCCAAGGAGGTGGGCCTCACCAAGGCTCTTCTCTGGGGAGCAAGGTCATCCAGGGAGGTTCAGTCCCTTCAGAAGGACAAAGAATTTGAGGCACCCTGAACATAAGGAAGAACAGTGGGAGTTTCAAAAGCTGAGACTGGAACAGCATTTTAGGGTGAAGTTGAAGACCAGAAACGGGGTTGGCTTGGAAGTTGCTTCAGACTCCTAGAGAATCCCAAACATGTTTCTTGGGCAGGATATGTTCCTGCCCCTGAGTTTCTTTTCCACAATACCTGAAATTCGAGTGCAGTGAGTCGGGGTCCTGTTTTAAAATTTAGATAAAAGAATGCTCTTAAAATATGAACACAATGCAGTATTATTCAGCCTTTGATATAAACAGGAGACAGGGAAACAATGGGTAGAAGAGGGCGGTTCTCTGGGAAAGCTCCCACCCTCAAGCCTGGAGACCCATGGCCTAAATTGGGGCAGGCATTCCTGTTGTCCCACCCAAAAAGTTGGCTTTGGGTCCACCACATCCTCCTATCCTTTATGCAAATAAACCCCGAGCCCCAGACTCTAGAAGCAAACGAGCAGAGGAGAGGAGGAGACGGGCGGATGGACGAGGGATCGATGCAGCAGAGAAAGAGAAAAGAGGAGTGACTTCAGGAACGTCTGAACACGGAGAGGAGTTGGACTCATGGCAGTTGGAGAGGAGTTCCGCCAGGCGCCAGGGGAAGATCATCTTTCCACTCCATCCCCTCTTCTAGCTCCCCATCCACCCCACCAAGAGCCACCTCCGCCACTCAGTAAAACTCCCTCATTCATCCTGTGGGTCCATATGTGACTCGATTCTTCTGGGATGCTGGACAGGAGCTCAGGATGCAGAAAGCTTCACACTGGCCCTCTGCCCTTGCGGAAAGGCAGAGAGTCCACTGAGCTGGTTAACACTCAAGCTGTTCACAGATGGTAGGGCTGAGAGTTCACACTGCATCACATGCTCACTTGGGCTCCTGCAGCTGTCTGTCTGCACGCCCTCTCTCCCCTCAGGGGTTTGAGCAGCAGTGGCAACTGAACAGGTGAGACACCTTATCACATGTCCCATAAGGGGGATTAGGGAACTCTCTCATTTCACATTTAAAAGGAAAGAAATCCTACTAATTATGATTTCTGCTAGGACGTATGCTACTTGAAATAAGCCAGGCACAGAAAAGCAAATGCTGTATGATTTCATTTATTTGAAAGACCTAACTGATGTGGTCAAGTTCATAGAGACACAAAGTGGAATGGTGGTTGCCAGAGCTGGCGGAGGAGGAAATGTGGAGCTTGATGGGTACAGAGTGTCAGTTTTGTAAGATGAAAAGAGCTCTGGAGATGGATGGTGGTGATGGTTGCACAAGGTGAATGTACTCAACACCGCTAAACTGCACACTAAAAAGTGGTTAACATGGTAACTTCTGTGTTACGTATATTGTACTACAGTTTAAAAAAGGAGACCTATCTCTTAGTAGCTAGCGAAGATTGGAAAGCGATGTTCAGAGGAGGAAGAGGAGGAGCAAGAAGTGCTTGTAGAGGGGAATAGGGAGGCAGGAGGTATAGGGACAGTTTGAGGACGCTGGATGAGAGTTCTCTCATGGAGAAAACAGCAGTGAGATATGAGATATGCTTTGCCATTTTACTTCATAACCACCTTCAATGCTGGGCTCTGGCTCCTTCTAGAAAAGAGAAATTTCTTTATCTTCTCGGGTTTCTGTTTTCTGTTTTTCCTAATAAATGCATTTAGGCGTAAGTCCTTCTCCACAACTTTGGTCACACTTGGATTTTGACCTGGAGTGTTCTCAGTGTTCCCATTTCTAAGTAAATCCAGGTTTGTTGTTGAATTCCTGTTTTTAAATTCCCCATCGAACAGCCTGTGAAGGCTCATCTACGATCCGTGTGGCATCGGTGGCTCTAGGGACTGCAGAGTAGGGGTGAGGAGACGGAGCTGGAGATGGAGTGGAGCATGGATGGCATTCAGCGACAGGGAAATTGCAGTAGCTCATAGGGTTCCCAGTGCTGGTCGGTCTTCTGATTATGGGTCAGTCTTGACCGCCCAAGGTGCTACTTGTGACTGACTCCCTAATGCATAGGGGGAGAAACCACCAACCAGCTGGAGACCCCTCACCTCCTGAGGGTTGTCACAGGTCCTCTTAGGGACACAACATTCCCCTCTTTGTGCTCCGAGTAACTCCGTCTTCCTTTGGTCCTCTATGTGTGAGTTTTTGCTCCTGTTTTCTCCATCTGCCTAACTTTTTCCTAGGAGTCTCCATAATTCCTGCCCCATCAATAACACCACTTTTTACTTTTCAGTGCTGTTGTGAGTTTCCACCTCCTGCACATCTTCTCTGTCACTAGGAGTCAGGCTGGTGGGAGAAGAGGAAAACAAACGAAAAGAAGCAGAAAAGCCGCAAGTGTGCCTTTCTTCATGATCCAAAACACGTAAGCTCTCTGTGCCCAACTACCACTGGACACCTGCAAGTTAGCTCGCTGCAACCTTGGCGTCATCAGCACTACACACAGCCCTCTTCAGCATACAGCATAAACACTGTGCTATAAAATCTCTAGAAGTCTCTGTTCCTTTGCAGTCAGCTTCTCTTCTGCGGGTCTGCCCACTGCCTCCTCACAAAGTATCTTCCTGCTTTCTCTAATGAATCTGCTCTTCTTTGCCGATGACTGTCTTGGTAAATTCATTTGCTCCCATTACCACTGCCTCAGATAGTCATCACTCACCCATGTCAGGGAGGCTCTAGGCTTATCAGTCGACCACACTCATTTGATCATTGTGTAGAGCTCAAGTTTTTTCTCATCTGGGCTCATGTTTTACTGAAAAACTTATTTTTTTGTTGTTACAAAGACAAAACCAGTTGTGGAGTAAGTATTTTAGGAGTCTGGACAATTCTTCCTGGGGAGGATCCTGGCCTCTTCTCTGGAGAGATGGCAGGCTCCCCTCCAGGGGCCACACCCCTGTACACCTCTTACTTAGGATTTTCCAAGACTTGACACCAAACCCTCTCCTCTTCTGGCTCCACACTCCCTGCTGTGGTCAATATCGATGACTGGTATCTCTCAAATTTATGCAACAACAGCTTAGACACCTCTCTGAGCTCCCTTCCCAAAACACACCATTTAACAGTTAACTTGCTATCTCATCTCCACACAAGTGTTTCTATTTCAGTGAAAAGCACCACCTTGTACTCTCAACATCTGATTAGTCTCCCAGTCCTGAAGATGCTATACATCATTCCCTGAATTTAAGTGACTTTTCTCACTTCCATCCTTTCCCAATGTCCTTTCCCAAAGTTGACCCCACTGTCTTCTCTGGCCTTTGTCGTTGCAATAGCTCCTTACCTGGTTGACCCACTTCCAACTTATTCTCCAATTTATCTATTCTTTGAGGATATTCTTCAATTTGTTCTAACATAGAGTTGTGCTTTTCAAATTAATTTTTTAATATTAAAATAATAAACCTTTTTTTAAATCTGTCAAGATGGCTGCATAGCAGCAGCTCCAATCTTCATCTCCAGGGAGACCAACACAAAAGGCGGGGGATTTCTGCATTGCCAACTGAGGTACCCAGTTCATCTCATTGGGAGTGGTTAGACAGTGGGTGCAGTCCATGGAGGGTGAGCAGAAACAGGATGGGGTGTTGCCTTACCCAGGAAGTGCAAGGGGCCAGTGACCTCCCTCCCCTAGCCAAGGGAAGCTGTGAGGGAGTGTGTTATCCTGCCCAGTTACTATGTTTTTCCCACAGTTTTTGCAACCCACAGACCAGGAGATTCCCTCGCGTGCCTACACCACCAGGGCACTGAGTTTCAAGCACAAAACTGGGCAGCTGTTTGGGCAGACACAGAACTAGCTGCATGGTTCAACATACACAAATCAATAAACGTAATCCTTCACATAAAAGGAACCAATGACAAAAACCACATGAGTATATCAATAGCTGCCGAAAAGGTCTTCGATAAATTTCAACACCTATTCATGCGAAAAACACTCAGTAAACTAGGATGGAACATATCTCAAAATAATCAGAACTATTTGTGACAAACCCATAGCCAATATCATACTGAATGGGCAAAAGCTGGAAGTATTCCCTTTGAAAACCAGCACATGACAAGGATGCCCTCTCTCACCACTCCTATTCGACATAGGATCGGAAGTTCTGGCCAGGGCAATCAGGCAACAGAAAGAAATAAAGTGTATTCAAATAGGAAGGGAGGAAGTCAAATTGTCTCTGTTTGCAGATGACATGATTGTATACTTAGAGAACCCCATTGTCTCAGCCCAAAAACTTCTTAAGCTGATAAGCAACTTCAGCAAAGTCTCAGGATACAAAATCAATGTGCGAAAATCACAAGCATTCCTATACACCAATAATAGACAAACAGAGAGCCAAATCATGAGTAAACTCTCCTTCACAATTGCTACAAAGAGAATAAAATACCTAGGAATACATCTTACAAGAGATATGAAGAGCCTCTTCAAGGAGAACTACAAACCACTGCTCAAGGAAATAAGAGAGGACACAAATAGAAAAACATTCCATGCTCATGGATAGGAAGAATCAATATCATGAAAATGGCCACATTGCCCAAGTAATTTATAGATTCAATACTATCCCCATCAAGGTTCCATTGATTTTCTTAACAGAATTAGAAAAAACTACTTTAAATTTCATATGGAATCAAAAAAGAGCTCATGTAGCCAAGATAATTGTAAGCAAAAAGGACAAAGCTGTAGGCATCATGCTACTTGACTTCAAACTATCCTACAAAGCTACAGTAACCAAAACAGCATGATACTGGTATCAAAACAGATATATAGACCAATGGAACAGAACAGAGGCCTCAGAAATATCATCACACATCTACAACCCTTTAATCTTTGACAAATTGGGAAAAACAAGCAATGGGGAAAGGATTCCCTATTTAATAAATGGTGTTGGGAAAACTGTCTAGCCATATGCAGAAAACTGAGACTGGACCCTTCCTTACACTTTATACAAAAATTAATTCAAGATGGATTAAGGACTTAAACATAACACATAAAACCATAAAAACCCTAGAAGAAAACCTAGGCAATACCATTTAGGACATAGGCATGGGCAAAAACTTCATGACTGAAACACCAAAAGCAATTGCAGCAAAACCAAACTAACAAATGGGATTTAATTAAACTGAAGAGCTTCTGAACAACAAAAGGAATTATCATCAGAGTGAACAGGTAACCTACAGAATGGGAGAAAATTTTTGCAATCTATCCATCTGACAAAGGGCTAAAATCCAGAATCTACAAGGAACTTAAACAAATTTACAAGAAAAAAAAATCCCATCAAAAAGTGGGTGAAGGATGTGAATAGACATTTCTCAAAAGAAGACATTTATGCAGTCAACAAACATGAAAAACAGCTCATCACCCCAGTCATTGGAGAAATGCAAATCAAAACCACAATGAGATATCATCTCATGCCAGTTAGAATGGCAATTATTAAAAAGTCTGGAAACACCAGATGCTGGAAAGAATGTGGAGAAATAGGAACGCTTTTACACTGTTGGTGGGAGTTTAAATCAGTTCAACCATTGTGGAAGACATTGTGGCGATTCCTCAAGGATCTAGAACCAGAAATACCATTTGACCCAGCAATTCCATTACTGGATATACATCCAAAAGATGATAAATTATTCTACTATAAAGACATATGCACACGTATATTTATTGTAGCACTATTTACAATAGCAAAGACTTGGGATCAACCCAAATGCCTGTCAATGATAAACTGGATAAGGAAAATGTGGTACATATATACCATGGAATACTATGCAGCCATAAAAAAGGATGAGTTCATGTTCTTTGCAGGGACATAGATGAAGCTGGAAGCGATCATTCTCAGCAAACTAACACAGGAACAGAAAACCAAACACTACATGTTCTCACTCATAAGTGGGAGTTGAACAATCAGAACACATGGACACAGGGAGGGGAACATTACACACCGGGGCCTGTTGGGTAGTCGGGGGTAAGGGAAGGGAGAGTATTAGGACAAATAACCTATGGCACGTGGATCTTAAAACCTGAATATTGGGTTGATGGGTGCAGCAAGCCACCATGACACATGTATACTTATGTAACAAACCTGTACATTCTGCACATGCATCCCAGAACTTAAAGTATAATTAAAACATAAGAAAAAAATAAAATAATTCACCAAGAAATATGTGCTTTTGAACATAAGAAGATACATTAAAAAAATAATAAGCTCGTCTCTCTCTTTCCACACCTCTGTGGCCACTAATGCTATATTTATTGTGTATCCTTCCACGTTTTTGTCTACAGCTATTTAAATATTTCACAAACTGTATGTAACCAAAAATGAAATTCTAAGACCCCCATCCATTTGAATGGACCCCTCCTCTCGGCCAGGAGCATTGCAGAGTTAACCTGAAACTCTAGTTGAGGCCATGATAAGGAGGGGTTCCTTATACTTCTCCTGCAGTGAAATCAACACAGACATTACGTCTGATAAGAAACATGCACACTCTTCTCTCTGAAGACTGCTACCTGGAGGTTTCATCTTATAAAACCTTGGTCTCCACAACCCCTTATCATAACCCAGACATTCCTTTCTATTGATAGTAACTCTTTCAAATTGCCAGTCAGAAAATTTTTAAATCTACCTCTAACTGGAAACCCCTCCCACTTCGAGTTGTCCTGAATGTATTATGTCTTCCTAAAATGTATAAAAGCAAGCTGCAGCAGGGCGCGGTGGCTCACGCCTGTAATCCCAGCACTTTGGGAGGCCAAGGCGGGTGGATCATGAGGTCAAGAGATTGAGACCATCCTGGCCAACGTGGTGAAATCCTGTCTCTACTAAAAAATACAAAAATTAGCTGGGTGTGGTGGTGTGCGCCTGTAGTCCCAGCTACTGGGGAGGCTGAGGCAGGAGAATTGCTTGAACCTGGGAGGCAGAGGTTGCAGTGAGCTGAGATCGTGCCACTGCACTCCAGCCTGGCACCTGGCGACAGAGTGAGACTCTGTCTCAAACAAACAAACAAACAAACAAAAAAGCAAACTGTACCCTGATCACCTTGGGCACTTGTTGTCAGGTCCTCATGAGACATTCATTGAGATCTGTCTCAGATATTTTGGGTTCACAATATAACTGTATGTGAACACACACACAGGTTGTGTGTGTTTTATGTGTACACACATACAGGTTTTCTTTGTTTTAGTTTTAACAAAAATGAGGCCACACTGTAGACAATACTCTGCAGGTTGCTCTCTTGATGTAACACGTGGTTCTGAAACACAAATCACATACAGCTATGTTTTGCTTTCTCTTTCCCTTTGTTAAAGCAAACTAAATATGACCCAAGAAGGACTCTGTGCGTCTATATTTGTGTCCTTGTGGATAAACCATAACCTAACTTAGTAGGTAGACAAGATTGAAAACCTAACTAACGAGTATGCACCAGTAGCAATAGCTGAGTCTTGACCAATCCGGCAGCCACGCTTCAACCACTCATACACTGCTGAGAATTCAAACCGTGTTCCATTAAGGCAAACGCCAATCTGTAACTGATCCAGATGTTTCTGTACCTCACTTCCTATTTCTGCATGTCACTTCCCTTTTTTTTTTGTCTATAAATCTTCCTCCACCGTGTGGCTGCTCTGGAGTCTCTCTGAATCTGCTGTGATTCTGAGGGCTGCCCGATTCGCGAATCATTCATGGCTCAATCAAACTCCTTCAGATTGAATTCCAGTGAAGTTTTTCTCTTAATGCCATCCAAAGGCCAAATTCCTTTTTGTTGCCTGCTTCTGGCCCACGTCTCCAGCTTCCTGCCAGTCCCTCCTGTACGTCGACTCTGGCAGTGTGACTTTCTGCTCCCGGAGTGCCCCATCTCCCACCTCTGCTCATGTGGTTGCCCCTGAGGAGACTGCCTGTTAGCCTGGCTCCCTCCCACTTCTCTTTGGGGACTCAGCCAATATGTCCCTTCCCCCTTCTCTGGGCCAGTTTGGTTGCTCAGACCCCTGCTGCATCCTAGAACCTCTCACACTGGCTCGTACTTCAACATTCCGTGTTGCCCGATAGTCTACAAGCTCTGCGAGGGCATGGATCATGTCTTTTGGGGGGGGAGTTAAGTAAGTACTGCATAGTACTTAACTTGTAGTAGGGGTATAGTAGGTACTCTATAAGTACTTGAATAAATGGAAGGCATAATGAGCAGATCATCCATTACAAAGGCCAAATATTGAGGAGTTACCCTGTATTCTTTCTTTCCCACCTCCTCCCGTTACTATTTAACCTATCATAAATGCTAGTAAGCTCTCCTTCCAAAATGCACTCTAAATCAACTCACCTCTCCCCTATCCCCACAGTTTCCACCCTGATCCAAGTACTACATCCCCTTCTCAGGTCCCTGGGGAGTTCTCCTAACTGGTCTTTATGTTTCCACTCTTGTTTTAAAAGAATCCATTCTATTCTTCACATAGCAGCCAGAGGGATCTTTAAAGTTTGTTAGTCAGATAGTACTTTCTATCTCTAATCTTTTCGTGGCTTCCCACTGCACCAGGAATAAAGCCCAAACCCCTTACCGTAACCTGTCTGATATTGCCTATATTTCCAACTTCCTTTAAAAAATAATCGACATTCCCTATTTTCTTATCCCTCTGTTACACTGGTTATTTTATTGTCCCAGAGACGCACTAAGCTTGCTCCTGTCTCAGGGCCTTCTCATTTGCTGTTCCCTCTGGCTGGAACATTCTTCCCCTGGGTCTTCGCATGGTAGAATGCTGCTTGTTACCTCTCAAAAGATCCTGAATTTCTCACATGTTCATTAAACTAGTCCTCCTTCCCTAGCCATGCTGTATCCCACATAGCATTCTCTGTAATTTTATTTCTATTTTCGCTTTTTTGTTTTCTTTCCCTCACTGGAATTTGAGCTTCCCAAGGACAAGGGGCTTGTCTGTGCCATTCACTGTTGAATGAATGCCTAGTGCTGACCTGGCTTATAGTAGCTGCTCAATAAAGAGGTGCCTAGTAATGAATGAATCTACTTTTGGCAGTACGAGAGAGTGGAAGAACGATCTACTTTTAGAACAGACATTCTGAATTCTGTCATGGTATCTGACATTTACTAAGCTGTGTGGCCTTGATACAATTTTTTAAAATTCTTGGTGCTTATGCAAAATGGTAATAAGAATTTGCCTTGCCCTTAACTTAGTTCCTGTTAAGTTTAGGTTAGCCAATGGATGTGATGTGAAAATGCCCTACTAAGCAATGTAGCAACATGTTATCAGCCCTAAAGGCGGTGAATAACTTTTAATGACCCGGACCACACTTTCTTTGGTACCAAATAAAGGAGATCTCTTTGGCCTGTAAGTGAATCCCTAGGAATTTTCAGGGCTTCATTTAGGGTTGCAAATAAGAGAGGAGTAGGCAAGCTTTCCAAGGGAGAGAAAGAGAGGATGAAATAGAAAAAAAATGGTGCTAATTCAATAACATTAGGTATATGAGACTAATTTCCACTGAGGAAGAATAACAGAGTTTGGGAGTTCGCGGGAAGGCACCATTCTGAAACACTGAATTCCCCCGAAGCCTCGAATAGAGCCACCAGAATTTCTTGCATTTGATGTTGGTTGAAGATGCCTGTGATGGGGGCAGAACTGTGTGAGCCGCACCAGTTAAGGGCTCCAGATCTGGATTAATGAAAGATATAGGACTCTCTCATTATTTATTCATCAGTTTTTCAGTGGCGTCAGACTGGCTGAAACTGGTTATAGTTTTCTTCTATTTATATTTTTCAAACCACCAACCATTCTTAACCAGTGAGCCCAGCAAACATTTGTGGCTGTTTGGGTCTTGGGTTGCTTCTAGAAAATGAGTACATTGAGATGTTGCAGAAAATGGAAAAGTAAGGGAAAAAACCCAACTCTGTTGGATGAAGGAGGTTATTCACATAAAATAATAAACAGATGCCTGACTGTCCTAACTTCTAAGCCACTGTTTAAAATCCTTAGAAACTCTTCAAGGGACTTGATTTTTACCTTCATGTTGTCCTCGGCAGTGTCTTGAACATGCTAGATGTTTAATTGCATTTTGTTAGGTGAATAAAAATACACGGATTCTGCATTCATCATACTTACTTTGCCATCACCAGATGTTGGTAAAGATAGTCTTTTTTGCATGTAGCTTCCCAAGTATCCTATTGTTTTCTATTCAACTTATATTTCTTTTAGCATAAAATTGTCAATGAGGGCACACCAAATTTGCGAATTTTCTCCTAGATCTTTTCCATCTTTAATTTTCATAGCTTGACAAATATTATTTTAAAGTGCATTTAGAAAATATGAAAAAGTGTTTTAGAACTTACTTTTGTGATTTAATACTCATCTGCTATCTCTACTTCGCTAGTTAGGTTTTAAAGAAAGAATATTTGCTGTTTTCTGATTATAAAATTAATGCATAGTCAATGTATATAGTTTGGAAAATAATGTATTTTCTTTAAGTGTTGATACATTGTTAAATTTTAAAAAGTTGTGTTTTATTTTTTGTTTGGAGAATGTTTTCTTCATTTAACACTTCTGGGAACATTTCTTTTTCATTTTCCATCCTTAAGATTCTATCTAGAGGACGGGTGCGGTGGCTCACACCTGTAATTCCAGCACTTTGGGAGGCCAAGGCGGATAGATCACTGGAGGTTAGGAGTTCGAGACCAGCCTGACTAACATAGTGAAACCCCATCTCTACTAAAAATACAAAAATTAGCTGGGCATGTTGGTGTATGTCTGTAATCCCAGCTACTTGGGAGGCTAAGGCAGGAGAACTGCTTGAATCCAGGAGGCGGAGGTTGCCGTGAGCCGAGATTATGCCACTGCACTCTAGCCTGGGCAACAAGAGCGGAAACTGTCTCAAAAAAAAAAAAAAAAAGGATTCAATCTAGAATATGTATGTAGTATTGCTTTGTCTGTGTATGTGTCATAATTATTTAACCATATTCCCAATGTTCATTTAGATCATTTCTAATTTCTTGCTGTTATTAAATCTGGTGCACACATATTTTCATTGGCACCAATTTTTCGCAATTTCTTTAAGATAGATTTCCAGAATAGAAAATAATATATAATGTGAGAGTATTAAAAAAAAACTTTAAAGGCTCTTCTTCCACGTTTGTGTCTTTTAAAAAAAAATTCTTTGCAATTATGCTTCAAATTGCCTACTATAGTGGGTATAAGATATTCACTTATGTTTTCTTCTAATTATATTATAATGTAATTTAACATTTATCTTTTTTTACCATGTGGCTTGATACAGAGATTGATTTTTCCCTGAATTATTCAATTTTTCCTGGAAGGGATTATTGAATAATTTGGTCATTGTAAATTATTTCTATATGCTGTCTCCATCTAACAGTAAATAATTTCATGGATGTGGCTGTGTTCTTGATTTTATATTCTATTTGATGTACAGTCTATTATTGCTGAAACACCACACTGTTGTAATTATGCCGGTGTTAGCACTTCAATGAACCAAACTGTTTAGTGAGCACCTGTCCTTTCTAGGCCCTATCTTAGTTAAAGACTGAGACCTATGAATAAACCAAAAGACACAGACCCTGACCTCATGGATCTTACAGCTGAGTAGGGGAGACAGACCGTAACCAAAGAGGCACAGCAGTAACTATGTCATTACAAGTAGTGACAGCCACAGTGAACCGAAGGCCTCGTATTCTATGTCTAAGCATACCATTGAAGAGCTTTAATCAGAAGAACTCGGTGATCAAATTTCTTTTCCTTTCTGTTTTTGTTTAAAATAACTATGGCTACTGAGTGAAGACAAGTTTGGAGGTGGTCAAGAGCAAAAGAAAGAGCAATCTGCAGAGAAATGATAATTACATGATATAAGGAGGTTGTTCATAGAAAGGAAATTTATCGATCAATTCATGAACTCTTTAGAAGGTAGAAGCTGCAAGATTCGTGACTGATTAAATGTGCAGGTGTAGAAAATAGAGGTGTAAGGAGTGACTTGAAGTCTTCTAGTCTCTGAGAAACAAGGATATTGTGGTGTCAAGCGCAAAGAAATAGTAGACAAAAGATGGAGCCAGATCAGGAGTAGGGTGGAAACGGGAGTTTTGGTTTAGACAGAAACACGTGGAGATGGCTGTGAAACATGCTGAGCTACTGCAGTCGATGGTTCTAGTTCGGTTGAGAAGACAATTGTGGGCTGGGAGACTTTGGGATTTGGGTAAAACTGAGCAGAGCAAAGTGAGAAGAGCTTATAGGATGGCTAGCAAATAAAAGAAGCTAACACAGGTCCAAGCCCTGAATAAAAGCTCCAGTCTTTAGAGATTAGGACAAGGGACTTCAGGAGAATGGGGAAATAGCAAGAAGAAGTGGAAAAAAACAGCATAGAATGGAGTCACCAGACCGAAGGGTGAGGTATTTCATGGCGGAAGGCGTTGAGTAGAACACTGATGAGACCTTTGGTCAGAGAAAGATGAAAGAGAATCCGCTAGCATCAATATGTTCCTGGAGTACAGGGTATGGTGGCTCATGCCTGTAATTCCAGCACTTTGAGAGGCTGAGGTGGGTGGATCACTCGAGGTCAGGAGTTCAAAACCAGCCTGGCCAACATGGCAAAACCCCATCTCTATTAACATTACGAAAATTAGCTGGGCATGATGGCAGGTGCCTGCAATCCCAACTGCTTAGGAGGCTGAGGCAGGAGAAACACTGGAACCTGGGGCATAGAGGTTACAGTGAACCAAAATTGCACCACTGCACACCAACCTGGGTGACAGAGTGAGACTCCATCTTAAAAAAAAAAAACAGAAAGAAAGAGAGAGAGAGAGAGAAAGAACAGGCAATAGCAATTTTGGTGGCATGTGGGAGATGGAAATCGATTAGCATAAAGTAAAACTTGATTTTGAAAGAAAGCAAAATCTTGTTCTCATTTGGAGAATTTTGGCCATTGGGAGAAGGAACAAGGTGGTATCCTAAGAATCCACTTAAACGTTTTTGTTGGTGTTGTTGTTAGAGACGTTAAAGAATGTTTCTCAACCAGTGATAATAACCCAGGATAAAGAAAGAGACACAGAGAGTAAGAAAATCCTCGAGAACTAAAGTATATTTGGGATCCAGACATGATGGCTTTGATATGTGGAGTTAAAATTCCTCCACAGTAAGAGAAAAAAGGAATGGAAGCAGAAGATGTGGGGGTGTCCACCTGTAGGCTTCTTCCTTCTCTTCTTCTCTATGAAGTCTGAGGGAAGTCTGGGAGTGGGCTGGAGTGGGTGGGGAGGATGCTGGCTTTAGGGTCAAGGAGCTACTGTGGAGAGTGAGAGGGAGCCATAATGAGAGGAATGGAAATGGGAAGCACTGCTGAGTGTTCCTACGTTAATTATGTGAGAGCACAAAACCTGCTGCTCAATTGTTAAATATTACCTTGTTGTTCTCATCTGTTTCGTTCCTCCATAGGAACTTTGAATAATTTTGTCAAGTTCCAGAAACTATGAAGAAATACCCAAGACTGGGAAATTTATAAAGAAAAAGAGGTTGAATGGACTCACAGTTCCACATGGCTGCAGAGGCCTCACAATCAAGAACAGCATGGGAAAACCTGCTCCCATGATTTAATTACCTCCTGGCAGGTCCCTCTCACAGCGTGGGGATTTGAGAAGCTACAGTTTAAGATGAGATTTGGGTGGAGACATAGTCAAACCCAACCTCCTAAATATTTACTCCGGTTTTCTTGGGTGTCCCTTGGAAGCGTTTGCTATAGTACTTATTTCTTAGAGCTTCTGCACCTTTCTGAATAAAGACTCAGGACATTTTAATGTTTCCTGTTGTCTTTACCTTTTCCATTTTGCTTTGTTTTCTTTAAAGTCTGTTATTGTATTATATCATCTTTTGTGCTATTATGGAATTTTTTGCTTTGGGGGAACTTTATTTAGAGCACAAATTAGGTGATTTCTAAAATGTGTGCATTTTCTGCAATATATCTTCATTGTGACTAAATTGTTGCATTTAATGCTTTTTTCCTTCTATTGTAATTTGTCTATTTCACCGTTTTTCTTGTTCATTTTACCTTTTTTTCTTTAAAGTCTGTTATTGTATTATACCATCTTTTGTGCTATTATTTGTGGATTTTTTTTTGTTTTGGGGGGATATTTATTTAGAACACAAATCAGTGATTTCTAAAATGTATGCATTTTCTGCAGGATATCTTCATTGTGAATAAATTGTTGCATTTAATGCTTTTTTCCTTCTGTTATGATTTGTGTGATATTAATTTTGGGTCATCTGACTTATCTCAGTTTGCATTTTCCTGATGTGTCTGTATTCATTTTTTGTCTTTTGTTGTTTCTGTGTTGCTTTGTTTAGTTCTGAATCTGGCACTCTCTATACAATCAGATTGCATTTCTTTTGACAAATGAAAAGAGGTTATAGTCTATGCCTATTTATTGTACCAACCCATGTTTGATTTTATTCTTTCTTATTTTCTTTCTTTCCCTATTTTGCATTTTGTAAACTGTTATACGACATCCTGATTCTAGAGGATACTTCATGTTTGAAAAATTCTGTTTAAATTTATATTTCTCTAATGATTTGCATAGTAAATGGCAGTATTTATTGTTTCCCTCTATGAAAAACTGACTTTTTTTTCTTTTTTCTTTCTTTCTTTTTTTTTTTGTAGAGAAAGGGTCTCACTGTGTTGTCCAGGCTGTCTTGAATGCCTAGCCTAACGTGGTCCTCCCATTTTAGTCTCCAGAGTAGCTGGGAATATAGGCACACATGTCACTCTGCCCTACTAAGCCAGACTTTTTGAATGTTTCCACTTCATCTCATCTTGCCTGAAAATCTTCCATGATTTTCCAATTTATATTCTATGATTTTAAATACAGATAATTATTGTAAAATCATTGTGTATTGTTATGTAACCCTTACGCTTTCCTTTGCAAAACTGTTTTATATTTGTAGTCTAGTTTTAATTCTGTATTTTATTGGTTCTTATGTTCTCCCACCATTTCTGTAATACCACAATGCCCCCATTCTTGAATTCTATATTTTAATATATTATTTGACTATAGGTTTAGGTTTTGGTGGTTTTTAAAAGCAATAGCTCATAGATGGTACCATGTTAATTTTTAATGCTGCCACATTTTAATTTTTCTTGTTATCGTGTCAGTTTCTCCTTTGTTCTTTAAAGTCTGTTATCGTATTATATCATCTTTTGTACTGGTATTTATGGGACTTTTCTGTTTGCTTTTTTGGGGGGAAGTTTATTTAGAACACAAATCAGGTGATTTCTAAAATGTACTAATTTCCTACAATAAACACTTTTTAAAGTTTACTGTTCCTTGAGATGTGGAAAGTCCTGAACTCTTTTTCCTACATAGCTGAATATTTTTATAGGTCCCATATTTAGCTGACTTCTTGAATGAAGAAATGTTTATTCAAGACTGGTGTTTTCCATAAATCAGGTGAATGGATTTTTTTAAAAAAAATTATCTTACTCCCCCTAGTTGTTAGAATTCTCTCAAATAATAAGATAAGGGTGGGCAAATGTTATAGTTCCTCCCTTGCTAGAAAGAATGAATTGAAATCTGAGATTCCTCAAAGCTCTGATCTGTTACTTCTTTATTTGTCTGCTCCTTCCTATCTGTCTGTAGTCCTTAGAAGTGAGAACATTGGTGCTTATCCCTTCTTCTCTAGCCATAGTCCATTATCGATATCATAATTCCAAAACAAAGGTAGAAAGATGTCATTTGGGGTGGACGATGGGGTGGCTGAAATAGGACTTACTCTAGATAACACTTGTCTTGTGGAGAGAAACAGATTTTCAGTTTTCTGGTTAGTGCAGACCTTCTATCACTGAACTGGGCAGTAGATAGTGGGGGAAAATTAGTTTCATCTTTAGTAATAAATTTCTTCTTTTTTTTTTTTTTTGACAGAGTCTTGCTCTATAGCTCAGGCTGGAGTGCAGTGGTGTGATCACGAGTCACTGCAGACTCAACCTCCCCAGGCTCAGATAATCCTCCCACCTCAGCCTCCTGCGTAGCTGGGACTACAGCTGCATGCCACCATGCCTGGCTAAGTTTTTTTTGTTTGTTTTTTTGTAGAGACATAGTTTTGCCATGTTGTGCAGGCTGATCTTGAACTCCTGTCCTTCTGCCTTGGCCTCACTAGGTGCTGGAATTACAGATGTAAACCACTGTGTCTGGCCAAATTCATTCATTCATCCTTGAATATGAAAATATTTCTGGAAGTGACAGGATGCAATTTCATCCTTGCTCCACGTGTCTTATTAATGTGGATTTTTTCTAAAAGTCTCATGATAATTTTATTTTCAGCTAAGTTTCTTATGTTTTATGAAGTTTTTTATTTTTAAAAATCTTGTTTTCATTGTTCTTTTGATCAGAAAATGGAAGATTCTCACTAATGAACTTCTATCGAAATTTCAGCTTAAACTGGAAGTCTGAAATCCTCTTTTCATACTAACATTTTTAATAGCAGAATCTGAGAATACTTACCACATTATTTCCTAATCTTCAGGGGTAAGTTCAGTGTCAGACTCTTTGTTTATCAATTCAACAGCCATTCCCAATCTTTCCCCCACACTCCCCAGCAGCTAGAATTGACCACAGCTGGCCAATGAGATATTAAACAACATGCATTTGGAGTTTCTGGCAAAGATTTTCTTCTCTAATAAAATGAAGGAAATATAGAGTGGGATTTCTGACCTCATTACCTCCTTTTCTATATTTAATTTTTTATACTGAACAAACTTCATTTTCTAGAATAGTTTTAGTTTTACAGAAAAATCGAGCACATAGTACAAAGAACTCTACATGCCCATCCCACCCCAAGCCTGTCCCTTGTCATCCCTTTATCATTAACATCTTCCATTAATGTGGTACATTTGTTAAGATTGATGTGTTAATATTGATACATCGTTATTAAAGTCCAAAGTTTACATTAGGATGCATGTTGTACATTCTATGGGATTTGACAAACGCATCATGTCATGTATTCACTATTTCGATATCATACAGAATAGGTTCACTGTTCTAAAATCCTGTGTGCTCCACCTATTCATCTCCTCTAACTCCTCCTGAACCCCTGGCCACACGGATCCTTTTACTGTCTCCATAGTTTTGCTTTTTTTCTTTTTATGTCATATAGTTGGAATTACACAGTATATGACCTTTGCAGATGGTCGTTTTTTTCATGTAAAAATATGTATTTAAGGTTCCTCCATGTCTTTCTGTGGCTTGGTAGCTCATTTCTTTATTTCTTTTTTGGTAGTGCACTTTTTTATCTATTGCATGGATATACCATCGTTTGTTTATTCAGTGGCCTGTTGAAGGACATCTTGGTTGCTTCCAGCTTTAGGCAATGGTAAATTACATGCTTATAACATTTACGTGCAGTATTGATGTTCTATTGTGAGAAGGCAATGCAGGGAACCAAGGTAGCCATCTCTTTACCATGGGGTGAAAATCTGAGGATGAAAGTGAATTTGCGAAGGATGTAGAGTGGAAGGAAAGGAAGAACCACATCCTTGAGGATATGTGTGAGCCAGTGGGCCAATCCTAGGATTCCTTGTCAGGTAAGCAATATGTGTCTCCATGAATTAGACCATGGCTCCATTCTGTGAGCTGCAACAGAAATTATCCTAACCCAAGAAAGGGCTACTCTATGCCATGATTTATCCAGTTAGCATATTTTATTTTCTATAGTGCATTTTAATTTATCTTTTAAGGTAAAAGAGGACTTTACTATTGTGTATGTTTAAGTAAAAAATTTTCTGACGTTTTTATGTAACATGAGTCACATCCAAATATTTTACTCTAAATTTTAATAGGTGGTAACTCATGTGCAGTAAATATTAAATTACAATGACTAATACAAGAGATTCACATTCCAATGCTCATATTAGTTCTCAAGAATGTTGATGTTTAATATGGCTGGATGGCTTTGGCTTTTCTTCACTTTAAGCTCAGTCTCCTTATCCTATGCCTCATGAAAAGAGGGTGATTATCTTACTCATCTTCACAAAATAGAGGCTGTCAAGCAGTCAGTGAAGCCCCCTGGAAATATTGAGGCACACTAAATTCATTAAAAGTAGCCATCCAGAAGGCTAAAGGAGACAGCCTTTGGTGATTAAGAAGGAAAATCAGACTTGTGACTGCCTCCTGATTAGCAATCTAATTTTAAAAGCATCGACATTCTTCATAAAATAACATCAACATTCTTCAAACAGTTATCTCAACACTAATCTCCACTCTGAACAGCCTAAGTCTGTTACAATCATGGCTTTGTTAGGCAGTCTTTGCAGCCTCCAATTCACATCCATTTATCAGAGCTGAAGCACTCAGTCTGCCCCAATACAGACTCTCGTCCAAATCTTCACATTAATGATCACCTTCTAGTTCAACACATGCCAAGCTGTTCTCTTTTTCTCTTACCAGGCTTTCAGACTTAAAGATCTTTGCATCCCCTAAATCTCTTCCTAAGGTTAAATGTCCCTTGTTTCTTTAATTGCTCTTCATGAGACATCATTTCTAGATCCTTGATTATCTGGGTCTCTCCCCATGGGGTACAATTTCTCCTGTCAATATCCTTCACTATCCTTCAATATCGTTCACTGTGGTACTTGTGACCCCACATGGTAGTGTCTTTGGCTGGACTCGCCCAGAAGCGACCCTCGGAAGAGGATTAAAATGGGGATGGGTATTTGGAAGGTGGTCCCAGTAATCATGAGTAGGAAGTGAGGAAGTAAAGCAGGGAAGGGGAGGACGCTAGTACAGGCTGTTTACTGAGCATGTACTGCTGTGAGCAAGGGGGACTGGGCTGTGTCATTCGTGCTTCGGATCACTGGGACACTATATAGAGCTCACTCTCAGAGTTGTCTCACCTATGGGTGAAGAAGCCGGGATATTTTTTCAGTCTCCCATTCATTATTAGTATTCCGTACAATCTAATAAGCACAAACGATCATGAACATTCATTGCCTTTTTAGTATAATCCAGGGTTCTTTCGTTTGTTTTTTATGCAGCTGAATCATATTCTGGAGTCCTCTTAAATACGTTATCAATGAAAACCCCTGGATTTCCTCGTGGATACCCAAATCTCGCCAACTTGTATATAAGCAACTTATGTATTTATTATTTATGCATTTATTACTATGTATTACATATTAGATATATTATTGACTTATGCACTGCTGATCTCTCTGATTTGGTTACTCGGGATACAGGACTCCAACATGTTATGATCACTCTTCTGCCTGCCATTTATTTCCCTGCTTCAACTTTCTGTTTCTTCGATTTCCTTTGGCATGAGGCAGGCATTCCCTGTTCTAACACCTTTTCCTGGTCAGTTACCTCCTGGCCTTGCCATGGGTCAAATAGTCAACAGTGAAGCCTCACATATTAGAAAAATGAAGTTACACAGTGGCCACAGACAATACCCAGGAAAGCCATTTAGCTATTTTGTCTTCTAGTTGAAGAACTCCAGGAAACTAGATTTTTCTGTATGAATGCTCGTGATTACATCTAGATTTTCTGTGCAAAGTAATTAAATTAGTGTATGTGGCCGGGTTGCAAATTTACTCACACTGGATTTAGATGTGCACAGAAATTCTAACTTCTTTATTTTCTGTGATGTAACAGGTTTTTCTCAGAATTTCCTCACCATGTTGGAAATAAGAGGAAAAAATTAAATTTGCCAGTGTTTAGTATCGTAGTTGTCTCCAATGTAAGGTGGGTTTCCGACGACTCAGTCTCTTCTGAGGAAATGCTTGAGCTTTCCGATTGTTGTTCTCTTTCTCCATGCTTCTCTCTTCCCTGATTAGTGCCTCTGGGTGTGGGGAGGGCAGTGTGGAGCTGGGGTCCAGGCTGGAGGGAGTGCAGCCCTATTTCAGGACTGAAGATTGTCGACTTTGTGGCTATTGCTCCTTCCAGGATCTATGGTCTGGACCATGGGCTTCTGATTGCAAACACCTGCACACGTCTGCGTCTGCCTTGGTTCTAGTCCTCTGTCTGTCCACCAGCCTTTTCAGCATCTCTGTATCCCCACAGTGGGCCATATGGAGCCTCAGAATTTTTGCTTTCTCTAAGCAACCACGAAGCCTCATAAATCCAGTATTAGGTTTATCTACCCAGTCACCTTCCTTCAGCAAGGGTGTCCTCCAGACCCCACACCATGCTAACATGCAGATGGTGGCAGCTTCTACAACAACGTCTCTAAGTTATGGCCTGGGTCTCCTCATGTTCTTGAATTTGTCTACACCAGTCTGCATATTTCTATTGTTGCCCCTATTTGAGGTTTTATTGTATGAAGGGGGAAGCAAGAGCATACACATCTGTCTTTCTTTCCTTTGTAGATGAGACAGTTAGTGCTCACCAAACATTCCATTCCATTCCACTCTCTTGCAGGCTCTAGGTGCCTATTTGGGGTCAATTATCACCTCCAGGTTGATACAACTAAGAGCCATAAAAGAGCAAGAAACAAACTTTTGTTGTGATGAACCCATGAGGTGTCGAAGTGTGTTACTGCTGCAGAGAGGTAATTGCTCCACATAAAACACTCTTTCCCAGTCTGCTGAAGCAAGAAGGTTAGATTTCCCATTTTATCTTCCTGTCTCTAAAGGAAATTCTCTGGTTTGTATCCTCTGTTCCAGGAGGTGGGGTGCATTAAAGCTTTATTGCTGAGCCTTTATGGTATAAGATTCAGACCCACTGGGACAGGTTGGTTGGATTTTGAACTAGGATTCACCCACGTGACACATACTTTCATTACATATGTTTTTATGTGGCTTTCTGAACAGACACAAGGAGCTATACTGAGTCCAAATGCTGGACATCTTCATGTTAATGGAATCATCAACAGGACAAAAGGTGATCACATCCCTTGCAAAAACATGCAAGGAGTGTGTTATGGGCTTTGGGTTCCCCTAAAGCTGCTGAAGTTCTACACCTAGCACCTGTGAATATGACCTTATTTGGAGACAGTCTTTGCAGATGATTAAATTAATTAAGATGAGGTCACTAGGGTGTCCCCTGATCTAATGTGACTATGTCATTATGAAAAAGGAACATTTGGACACGGAGACAAACACAACACAGATAGAAAATGACGTATTCACACAGAAAGAGCATCATGTGGAGATGGAGGATTGGAGTGATGTGGCTACAAGCCAAGGAATGCCAGGAGCTGCCTCAAGCCAGGAGAGAGGCCTGGAACAGCTCCTCTCTCACAGGCCTCAGAGGAAACCAGCTCTGTCAGCACTCTGACTTTGGGCTTCTAGACTCCAGAACTGTTAAGCAATATGTTTCTTTTGTTTAAGTCACCCAGTTTGTGATATTGTATTATAGCCGCCCTGTAATGAGTGCAGGATGATCCACACCAATTCAGGGTAATGGTTACTCCAGGGACAGAGGTGAAAAAGGGATGGGTGGAAGGGAGGGGCTGCAGAAATCTGTAACATTTCTTCTCTAGGGGAAAACAAGATCTGCACAGATACGGTAAAGTATTAAATGTGTTTGATCTGGTTGCTGTGTACATGGGTGTCATCTTATCTAATGTATTTTACCATCTATTTGGAATACAGCAAAAGCCCACAACAAGTTGGATATAAGTTGTTGGGCTATGATTTGCAGTCCTGCACAGCAGGCAGGTTCCGCTTGGCGTCTTCATTAATCTTGCATTCCATGACCTTTCTTTCTTCTTTTTTATTTTAGATGGAATCTCACTCTGTTGCCAGGACGGAGTGCAGTGGTGCAATCTTGGCTCACTGCAACCTCCGCCTCCTGGGTTCAATTCTCCTGCCTCAGCCTCCCAAGTAGCTGGGACTACAGGCACGTGCCACAATGCCCAGCTATTTTTTTTTTTTTTTTTTTTTTTTTGTATTTTGAGTAGAGACAGGGTTTCACCATGTTAGCCAGGATGATCTCAATCTCTTGACCTCATAATCCACCCACCTCGGCCTCCCGAAGTTCTGGGATTACAGGCATGAGCCATGGTGCCCAGCCGACCCTGCCTTTTTTATACATTTGAATTTTCTGAACTCTCCAGAAATTATAGTGTTATTCATAATATCACCATTCATATGTTAACATGTGAAAAATGTGATTATACTTTCAGTTGCAAAACCATAAACATCAGTGGTGATAGAAGCAGCATCTAAGGCTACATGGGAGAATGGAAGCCAATAGCAAGGGTGTTTTTATTACCACTGAGCTGGATGGCTTCCAATGGAGGTGGTAGGAGACTCTCCCCTTGTGGACTTGAAGCTTCTTAGAGCCTGCAGGGAATGCTGGGAGCTGCACTAGCTTGACAACGGATGGGTCATTCTCTCAGCCTCGACCGAGTGGGAGTTCAGGCAAGTCACCAGCCATAACACCATCTTTTAACTCAGAACCCAGAATTGTGTAATAACCCTGGCATTTAAAAAAATAGCTCTGAGACTGTCAAAAACTATACTTAGTACTTGTTGGAAGTTGGTTTTTAATTTTTAAGATGCACAATAGCTCTTAACAAGTATGTGCTTTGACCTTGGCAAAGAAACCTCTCTGGGCCTCAGTTTCTCCATCTGTATATTTGGGATAATAAGACTATCTTTTAGGGCTCCTGAGAAAATCAAATGCATTAATGATTTATATAATGTATAGCACAGAGTTGTATAAGCATTTACAATTATTCCAGGTTTAAGAAGCATTTTGACACTTTGAAAGTACTTTCTTCTTATATGTTGAGTTGCAGAAGCCCTGTATTATAGAGAGGAATTATTAAAATCGCCACCATCTCTTTTTTTAAAAGAGAAAATGAAGTTCAAAACCCTTCTATAGTTTGCTTCTGGTCACACAGAGAGCAGCTAGAAGAGCCAGTTCTGGGCCTTGGCTTACTGTCATACCCCACAGACAATTCACACACTACTGAACAAGAATGGAAAAGTGGCCAGGCATGGTGGCTTACACCTGTAATCCCAGCATTTTGGGATGCTAACATGGGTGGAACACTTGAGCTCAGGGGTTCAAGACGAACCCAGGCAACATGGTGAAATCCCATCTCTACCAAAAATACAAAAATTAGCCAGGCTTGATGGTGCATACCTGTAGTCTCAGCTGAGGTGGGAGGCTGAGGAGGGAAGATAACTTGCGCCTGGGAGAAAAAAGTTGCAGTGAGCTGAGATTGTGTCACTGCACTCCAGCCTGGGCAACAGAGCAAGACTCTGTCTCAAAGAAACAAACAACAAACAAATAAACAAACAAAAAGCTTCCAAACAAACAAAAACAAAGAGAGAGAAAGAATGGAAAACATTGAAACATTTTGTTACATCTCTTTCATGGCCTTGCATTATGATTTGGTAGACAACTTACTTGGTAATTTTAGAGATGCTTTACATTTGTTTCTGATTGATTCCCAATCACAATGTATCACAAAATTAGCGTAAGATGTCTGACTCTTCCACTGTTCTGTTGAGTGGTTAATACCCTGTTGGGAAATATACACAACAGGAAACCTGCAGCAACTCCCTTTACCACGGGCTGTGGGTAGACACATCTGCAAGAGCCATCCCTCTATTGCCTATGCTGTGGGTTTTGCTTAAACAACGCATTTGCATCTGAGACTTAGAGGGAGGCACATATTCAGAATCCCTGCCTTGCGTCCTTAACTCTGAAAAAGTCTTAGTGATGACTTCTACACCTTCCTCCCAGCAAAGGTAACTCTGATCTGCCTTAACAGGAGTCATGCACTGTTACTATTACGAGGCCAACTTTCACAGAGCTAAATAGTCTCAACAAATGTCCAGATGTTCAGATAAAAAAGACAGAAAAAAATCACTTCAGAAGGCATAGTTGAAGGCCATATAAATAGTAGTAAAGCCGCTAAACCTATTTGCATTTCACACCCAATAATTTCAGGCTCTCTCTACCTTAAATTAGAGAGTGTGATTGTTCAGCCCAGCCATTTCCTAAGCGCCACGGGTGTGAACAGTGAAAAAATACAGATAACAGATTGTCTCTACAGGGATGAACACAGCCATTTTTGTATCTTGCTTTTCCTCTTCTCTTCTCATTATCTAAACACTCAAGGCCTCTGGGCGAGGTCTGTGTTCTGTTCATCCTGAAGCTGGCCCATTGAGCAGGGGTGGGGGACTGAGCTTTCCAGCCTCTAAAGTCAGATGTTGCATTTTCAGAACATAACTTGTAAAGTTTCCCAAAGGAATGTGGTTCAGGGTGCCCTTTGGTTCAAGGCATGAGCTCACTGTCTTGCAAGAGCAGTAAATTATTTTGTGCTGCAGAGGAATTGTATGAGTTTTGAATGGTAGGCTCATAAAGTCATGATTTATAATTAAATTAGACCTCAGGAAAATGTCCCAAGTTATATCTATTTGGCTTTCTCCAGCTTTTTTGAAGGTCCTACAAACAGACTGAATGGAAATTTCGCTTAAGAAATTGTTGTCATAAAATTTTATGGGACCATCTCAGTGGTTAGGGAACTGTTAAACATCCCTGCAGGGGGAAAAACAAACACAATTAGACACACTAGCTACTCTGTTTGGAGGGTGAAAACCAAAGTCACGCTGGAAATGCCACATCCACAGAAGCACGGCGTTTGGCCTGAGCTGGATTTTCTGATGTAGATTTTCATTAAAAATCTGTTGGGTTCTAACTTTATATCTTATTACTTTCTTTCTTCTCTTTTTCCTTCCTCATTTTTTTAAATAAAAAAATCGTTTCGTTTCTGTCTCCCTCTTAATATTTCCATTTTTATTTGTTATGAAATGAGCATAAAATGTAGCATCGCCACCATTTTTAAGTGCACAGTTCAGTAACATTAAATACATTCACATTCTCAGGCAACCATGACCACCATCTGTTTCCAGAATCTTTTCATCTTGCAGACTGAAACTCGCATCCATTAAATAACAACTGCCAAATTCATTAAATAACAACTCCCACCCCTTATCTCCTGGCAGCCACCATTCTACTTTCCATCTCTTTGAGTCTGACCCTCTGTAGGTATCTCATGTAAGTATTAGGTTGATGTGAAAGTAATACCGGTTTCTGCCATTTAAAAGTCATGGTAGAAACCACAATTATGTTTGCACCAGCCTAATAGAATCATACAGTATTTGTCTTTCTGTGACTGTTTTATTTCACTTACCTTAATATCCTTTGGTTCATCCATGTTTTAGCACGTGTCAGAATTTCCTTCCAAGGCTGAATAATATCCTCTTGAAAATATACATCACATTTTTGTTACCTATTCGTCCATTAGACACTTGGATTATTTTTCTTTTTATTTTAGTTGTGCCTTTAGTCTTGGGATGTTTTCAGCAAGGCTGCAACTTACAGTTGTATAGATTGTGGATGCATGAATTTGTTGCCATTGTGGGTGATCCCGGGTTTGAGTGAACTAAGAAAGCTCCATTTCCTTTGCTCTTCATGGCCTCTTCTTTTGTGCCTCTTACAGAACAACATGATAAGAACATGAGGGAAATATGGGATAAAGACTTTGTAGAACAAAGCCGTAAGCTACACGCCACATTGGAATTTCAGGCAAAGAAATTTTCTTATACAGACAACAAGTGTTCCATAATGCAGCCTACCCTAGGTAAATACAAATATAGATGAAGCATCTTTGTATGGTACACACTTCAATGATCACTCTGTCTTCCCTGTGTACCAATGGAATACACGGGCTTCTTCTTTATCTCACTGATGCTGACCCATTATTACTCAGCCTCCTGTTGTGGCAATTGTCGCTATCCTCCTCTTGAAGCTTACATTTGCTTGGGCGGACGTTTTCCTGTCTTCTCTCTAATTGCTAAAGCTCTTACATTCCTTGTTGAGCAGGTGGTCAACTTAGGTGGCAAATTCTCGCTTCTTGCCAAATCCCTTGAAACTACTGACAGCAACTGATATCTATCACGTGACTTACTGTATCTGTCAAGAATTCTGCTAGACGCTCAACATACATTATGTCATTTAATCATAACAATGCCTTACTCTAAGTATTATTATTGTTCCTGTTGCATAGACAAAAACCCGAGACTCAGTAATAGTCTATGACTTGTTCAAGGTCACAGTGCCAGGAAGGGATGGACCTGGGTTCAATGACGGGCTGAGGCTGTATGACTTCAAGTCTTCTACTCTTTAATTAGAGTCACTGCCTTAGAAAACTTTGCCATATCAGAAGGGGAGCTGAGCTCAAACACTCTTTTGAGTTAGCAAATGTACTCAAATGCCCATTCCCTCAGGGTGAGGGCAGACATAGTCAAGACAGTTTCTAAATGTCCATAAAAATTAGTAATAATGATGTGGTACTGGAAGCTGAGGCTTTCTTCAGCAAGAGCTGGGCTTTATAAGGGAATACTTCTTGAGTCCAGAGAGACTCAGGATCTGGTAAACTCGGAGGAAAGAGTTTCCTCAATAATGCACCATGATGTGAGAGAACTTTTCCAGACCCAAAGCAGATACAGGCTAGTAGCTGGCCATAGGAGAAAGACTACAGAGGATAAGATAGACTCTGTTTGCAGTTAGATGCTGGTAGGTACCTGAAAAGGAATCACATATAAACTTCTTCACTGAGTCAAGTCCCAGAGGAGACCGAAGAATCCTCCGATAATTTGAGGAAGCCACAAGCAACCTGTCTGTTCCCTTTCAGGTAGAGAGTCCAAGAAAGCCAGGAGCCTTCTGTTGGGTCTCCCTTTTCCAGCTTGTGAGGTAGAGTCTCAAAAAATAGAGCCAATGTAGTGACATGGCTTAGAGAGGAAGGGGGCACCCAGTGTCACTTCCCTCCTTAGTCTCCCATGACCTCAGAGTGGTGGTGCAAGAGTGGGTGTGGGTTACCTGCACCTCCAGGGTGGGTGTGGGAGGGAGTGTGGACAGGTTGGGAGACCCAGATAAAAAAGCTCATTTGCTACCAGAGAGACGTGGGAACACTTGAGCAGTGCTTGTTACTGAACCAGACTTGCTTTGCCTATCGCACAGAATGTCAATCACTGAGATGATGAGTTTGGCAGAAAGGGTTTATTCACAAGGCAGCCAAGTGAAGAGACTGGAGAACAGTTCTCAGATCTACCTCTCTGAAGTAGGGGGTTTTAGGGATATTTGTTGGCTGGAGGAGCAAGGTCGTATGAGGCGTAGGGAAAGGTGACTGGGGGTGATGAACAGTGAGGCAATCGGTGATCTTCACAAGCATAGTCAAGCTTCATGGCTCTTTATAGGATGCAGGTTCATCAGACAGCTTGGTTAGCATGATCTGAAGGTGTCGTTTTGGGCCCTCTGATCTCAAATGGTTACTCGTCAGACACTCATGCAGGTTTATTTGAGGCGTTGGTGATCTACTTTGGCTTGAAGTGGATAAGAACTGACTCTAAGTTCCTGAAAACCAACTTAGGCAACTGTTACCATGGTGAATCATACATCAGAGATGTTGTCTATGAGGAAGCTCGTGGGAGTTTAGATGTATATTGTTTAGCTACATCACTTTTAGTTATATAGGTTTTAAAATCGACTAAAAGCAAGTGACCAAAAACAAGCGAGGCAAGTTAAGCTTGGCGGGTCTAGTCAGATTAGCCCTAGGTTTCCTGGGTGTGGTCAGGGGAGAGCCACATGCAAAACCTGATGGGAGGAGTCCCATCAGCATTGGATTCCCAGACGCATCGGACAGGGACTGATGCGGTGTGCAACACCCCCATGCACCAATACCTGACACTGGATCACTGGCCATGAGAAGGGAAGGAAGGAAGGAAAGTCGTGGCAGCATTGGGAGTTTATCCAAAAGACACTGAGTTGACTCTAGAAGCAACTGAGTTTATCTTACATTGGAGAGCTTCTGTTTTTCTACCATTATCAGAAGGGAGATTGGAGAGCTCTGTTATGTTCAATTATAGAGAAATTAAGAGTTATTTTTTCATTCTGCCCAAGTTCATGATCATGACATTTATACCCTCTACACATGGTCATGAGTCTGTAGGTGAAAGTGGCAAGTGAATGCTACTCCTTACTATTCCTCCGGACCAGCTGAGTCCTGGGCCTCTAAATAGCTGTCATGAAGGGACTCTTAGAGGCAGAGACATTTAATATCTGATCTTGTGTGTGTGCGTGCATATGTGTACGTGCATATGTGTAGTGTATGTGCATCTTGTGTACATATGCATGTACGTGTGTATATGTGTGGTATGCATCTGTGTATGTATATGTGTGTATGTGGTGTGTGCAAGTCTGGTATACATATCTGTGTGTGAGTGCATGTGTGTGTGTATGTCACTATGTTGTCTTCAGTTTCATGTCAAGTATTTCACATATGCCTACATTTTCTATCATCTCTTCCTCACTTTCACTTGAGGCAAATTATCAAAAGCTGATTGATCATTTGAAGACATGAATTGAAAGGTGCTAACAAAATGTTACTTTTCTGAATAGTATTTTTGGCTACTTAAAAAAAGTAAAGTCTTTTAAAATTGGAGGTGATAGTAGGCTTTTACTTCATGTTTTCAGATTATATTGGAACAGGTTTTTTTTTTTTTTCATCTCTAAGTTCACAGGGCAGAGGGTTCATGGCTTGGCTGGACATCTTTCAGGAGATGAGAAGACCAAAATGTTGGTAAAGCTTACACATGGCGTGAGAATATGCAATATGAAGAATGTTGAGAAACCCATGGGATATAAAGAACAGTCTAAAGAAAGTAAGATTCAGAAGGATTAAGAAAACAATTTTCAAGTTTCTAAAGGTGAATGGAAGGTGAATTAGACTTGATTTGTATATTCTCAAATCAAAAAACTAGAAACAAAATGAGACAACTTTCTGCATAAAATAGATCAGGGCTTTCCATAATTCAGTGACAAGTTAGACAATTTCAGGTGAATTGCATTCCTTAGGAGACATGGTGAGTGGAACTTCGTCCTGGGATGCCATGGAGAGGCAACCAGTAGAAAAAGGCTTCACTGGGGCTCCTGTGGTTCCTGTCATCATGCAATTTTGTGATTTGATGAAATTTCCATACTGTGTAAACTAAAACAGGACCATGACCCACTTTTTCCCTCCTTTTACTCTTTTTCCTGGCCTGTTAACAAAGATTTAATGACCTACTAATGCCTGAGGCATTCTTGAAAAACCACTGTCGGATTAGCACTTGGTTTTTAAAAAAATGAATTTATTTCTTTGGTTTGTTGCCTTTCTCCACAAGTAAGATGCATGGTTGTGTTTCTCGCCCCACCTCGAGTTCAGGACCTGGGCCTCAGTAAGATAAGATTTGCCTGGTTTTGTGTCCTGTATTAAATATGAACTCAGGTGAAGGTTGTGTACTTTGCACTCAGAAGAAAGACTGTTCCTCTAGCACTCTAACAATCGCCTCTCCCTCCCACTCTGAGTGGCACATGGGTCAGCTTGCAGAGAGCTGTGGTTTCCAAGGTTCTCCTCCCATGTGATTAGATCTCAAGAGCGGCCTCAAGCATGATAACCAGGAGAGGAAAATTTAGAGGGAGTCTGTGGTTCTGATTTGCTACAACAAATTATTCTTAAATTCAGTCAACAACATGGGCATATTTCAGTGGTTCCCAAAGGGAAAGAAAAAAAAAAAGAATTCTTATCTGGGTTTACGCAGTGGTATTTGCTACATGATTTCCAGTTTTTGTAACTTCTGCAAAGACAGAAGCTGTAGCATGGAATGTCCTCCCCCTCTTTTCCAAACATCTAAATCCTGTTTATCCTTAAACACGACTGAGACAGTTTCTTCAACCCCGAATCAGAGGATATCTCATCGTTCTCAGAATTTCCACAGCATGTTGTTTATGTGCCTGTTTAGCATAAATTTCATTATGCCTTGCTCTTTCCATCATTGTATTCTCCCTAAGATTGCAAATTTCTCGATGGCATCTTCATCTTTATATTCCTCCCATGATACTCGGTGTAATGCCTGTTAATTGGCAGGTGGTGGTTGTTTGTAGAGTGAGCAGATTAACGAATCTGTCATAACTCTTTTCCTCACCACGTTCTTAAACTGTGCAATAGCCCCCAGAGCAGGCAAAGACACTAAAGAGAGTGCATGAATTAAATATTTGATGCTTCAGAATAATTTTTATTAAGTTAGCTTGAGAGCTATGAACTTCATTGTTAGACTGTCTTTTGTTCTTAAAACTCCCCTCGCCTCCCTACCCCCTGCCCACTAAAAGAGCCAATATCTGCTTTAAAATCAGCTTCGAAATGGAATGTCTGGATTTACATTACAAGCTCCTGGAGAACTAAAACTGTCTCATTTATTTTTTTCCCCTGATGCACTTGGCTTCATCCCAGGCAATTGTGGGTCTTCTGTAAATATCTGATGAATTTCTAAAAAAGTAAAGGAAGGTCAGAATTCATTTAAATGCATATTTTACCCCATATGATGCCAAAACATTAATGACAAAAGTTTGTACTTTTTGAAAATTAGCCTAGATTCAACCTAGAGAATAAAAGGCACCAAACTGAAAAATAGTCAAACATTTTGGCTATTTCTAACTAGTAGGTTAGAATTATGGCAGAAGCAGTGACAAAGAAAAATAAACTAACAAAATGTGGTTGATTCTGTGGTCTTGCATAGACACAACTGTAGAATTGTACCAGTGAATAATGAATGTAGGGTGATGGTCATCCACTGTTTAATGGTTTCCAAACTAACATTTAAATGGAAATGAGTGGCTTATACCAAAGTCCAAATAATACAGTTCTCGGTCAACATTGCATACGAATGTTGATTTTGGATTGATGATGGCAGTGTATTAATAAGAAGCCCAGAAGGTTATATTACTGTGGGTTACTCAAATAGATTTACACAGAAAATCATTTCATGGAATAATAAGAGTAATTTTATATATGGATAGTGAGAAAGACATTGTATTTGGCATCTGGAGACCTGGATCATTCTCCTGGCCCTATAACCAATCGCCTCTTTCCTCTGAGAACCTTTAGCTTTGTCCATCTTTCTATTGTGGTGCTTGCAACTATGGTATAGTTATTTGTGTAAATATTTGTATTCTGTTACTTTTTCTAGGTTGGAGCTGTCTTGTTCATCTTTGAGTGCCCAGTGCTTAGCAGTGTCCAGCAGTGTGGATACCCATTACATATCCAGGGAATGCATTGAAATGAAGGAGTTGGATAAGATCATCAATTTCTCCTTCTAATATTTTGAAATCTCAAGAACAGAGAAATTCACACACACACTCACATACACATATGCAGATTAAATTATAGGCTTAAAGATTTTTTAGGGAGAAACCCTAGAATGCATGTAGCCTAATTTTTCCCCATAGATAAAAAGTATAGCAAGTCAGTCTCTACACCTTCCAGTAACAATAGAAACCAGCAGACAGAAACTCCTGTAGTTTTCCCATATGAGACATGTAATCTTGACCATCAGTAGCCGTCTCATCCTTTCTATTCGGTAGCATAGGTTCAGGTACCTCTTCCTGTGTATTCCACACTCTCCCTCCCTATCTTACTTTCTCTTGTATATTAAGATTCTCCTTTTCAACTTGGGCTATCCCAGTGATTTTGGTTTTTTGTTTTAAATATTCTTATATCTCTTGTAACACACACATACACACACACACACACACACACGCACACATGCACACACACAGAGCTTTGTAGATTCCATAGCTCTATCTCGGGCAAACATCTTGAAAGAGTGGCTTGTATTCACTTTCTCTCTTTCCTCACCTTCTGCTCCCTCCATACTCTTCAATCTGCCATTGGCCTCTTTCATGTCATCGTAGTAGCACTTGAAAAACCTACGAATCATTTGTCACTGAAACTAACAGAATTCTGGTTGCTCCTTTTCAGGTTTATCTTCCTCAATGATGTCTTTAAAATTGGGAATTACTTAATGATCAATACATAGTCAAATTCCTTTCTCATTCCATACGCTCACTATACTATTTCATGTCCACCCACATTTTGTATTTTCTCTTAAATATGACTCTTAGATTTACCCTTCAGGCCCAGATCCCTCATATCTCATGCCCTTTTGGCTGCCTCAAAGGCATCAAGCCAAACATATCCCAAAACAATTCATTATACCGTATTTCTCCCCCTCACCAAAAATTTGTTAATTCTCTTTCAAAATTTTCTATTTTTGTGAACGATTCTGACCTTTTATTCCTTTTCTTTCCTTTTTCTTTCTTTCTTTCTTTCTTTTTTTTTTTTAATGAAGTCTCACTCTGTTGCCTAGGCTGGAGTGCAGTGGCATGATCTTGGGTCCTGGGTTCAAGCAATTTTCCTGCCTTAGCTTCTCAAGTAGCTGGGATTACAGGCAGACACCGCTATGTCTGGCTAACTTTTGTATTTTTTGTAGAGATGGGGTTTCACCATGTTGGCCAGCCGAGTCTCAAACTCCTGACCTCAAATGATCCACCCACCTTGGCTTCACAAAGTGTATATATTTTTATAAAATCGATATCAACTCACTCCCATAACAAGTTCTTCAACAAATCCTGTTGAGTTTCATCTCTCTAATATCTTTAATCTGTTATGTCTCTTTATCTTCAGTACCAATACCCTAGTCTAATCTACTATAATCTGTTTCCTGGACTACTTACTGCCTTCTAAATGGTCTCATCTTCTCTTGACTTCTTCCAATTCAATCTCCAAAGTTCAGACAGATAGATTGTATCAAAACCACTATCTGTTCCAACCTACTCATAAATACTTCGATGATTTCCCATTACTCTTAAGATGAAGACAAAATGCTTAACAAGGCCTTCTTAATCATATGTAGGCCAGATTCAACTTAATTCTCTGCTTCATTTCCCATAATTTTCCTTCTCATTCTTTACACTATAGATAATTAACTTTCTTTTGGTCCAATATACCTGCTCTCCTCCCTCCACCCACAATGCTTTATCATGCTGTGGTTGCAATTATTTAAAAACTAGGTCTCAAAAAAACCAAAACTAAGAAATCTTTCTCTACCCATCTCCTCCAAATTCTTATCTTGTAGAATTGGCAGAGTTTTATTCTCTTACGGTGTAAATATTCCTAACATGACACCAACTGGCTTGAAAAGCTCCTGAAAATTCAATAATATGCTGTTGTGAGTAATTATGGAGGTGGGTTGTGCACACAATGGCAACTGTTTCCTCCACCTAGATTCTCTATTCTTGTTTCTTTAAACCCTCCCGGCTTATTTCGAGCGTCCAACTACATCAACACTTCCTCAGGGAAGCCTTCCTTGATTTCCCTGACTAGGTTAAATCCTCCCACCAGATTTTCTTGGAGCCCATGCAGTGCCTGTGTAAGGCACTTATTGCAGTGTACTTTTACATTTATTTGACAGATTTGATAAATGCCTGTCTCCATGAGTAGACTTTTATGCTTCACGAGTAAGATGAGAATATCTGCTTTTGGTCAACATTGAATCTCCAGGGCTCAACATATTATCTGGCATATAGTAAACACTCAATAAACATGCACTGAATGAATGGTCGAAAGGAATTTTTGACATAGAGAGCATCTTGGTTTATTGATGTCTATTTCCACATACATCTGGAATGAAAATGTTTGCAGTGAGGTCATTAATTTATTCATAGTGCACTCAGATATGCTGGCTTACAAATTTAAACTTAAAATTTATCTACTTTTCCTCACAAACCTAAATTGGCTTACTGGAAGGGGAAAAAGCATATTTGGGTTGAATCTCGTTCCTTGAGTTTGATTCGTAAATTATCTTTAGTGTAATTGGATTGTTTGTACCTCAAAGGGTAAATTCTTGAGGGAATGGATACCCCATTCTCCATGATGTGCTTATTTCATACTTCATGTCTGTATCAAAATAATCTCATGTATCCCATAAATATATACATGTATTATGTAACCACAAAAATTTTAAAAATAATCATCATAAATTATCTTTAATTAACGGCTTAGGTTTTGGATAAGTTATAGTTCTTCTGTTTTCCTTCTCCTTCCTTTCTTCCTTCCCTAGATGAAAAATCTGGGTGCCAGGTGAATGGGGTGTGGTTTATGTGGTCTCTTGACAGTGGAGGTGAGTCAGGATCCTAGGGTTCACATAGAGCAGTTGTCTCTGGGCTATTAAAGTAGTTGATTTAGTGCCATTAAGTATACCAGTGTCTGCAGGGTTAGTCAAGCTCATTGAATGTTTGGTCAATGCCACCAGACCTTTCTGTTGATCTTGGTGTGCTCCAGACTCTTCAAAGTCTGGCTACAGCCAAGCTCATGTGTTCCTGGCCCAAACTGTCTGCCTTTGGCGTTGACCACAGAGTCATTAAGCCCTTCTATGACAGCCAGTTCTGGTAAATTTCTTGGCCAGACTTCCAGCTAATGAGGAGACATACTGAGATTGTAGGTTCCCTTCTTTGCTTCACGAGAACCAAGGGAAACTTGGAAGAGTTAATGCAAACCTTTCATATGCCTAACCATGCTGGGGAGATGAGGTTTGATCTGGGATCTTAGATCTGGAGAGAAGAAATGTGGACCCATAAGCAACAAACTGCAACACCTACTTCAATGTTATTCTCACAATCTGCTGGTGCCGCAAACAGTTTTCTCCTCCCTCTTCCTGTCTGTCAGAAACTTCCCTTAAGATATCATGATGAAGTCCACCAGGACAACCTCTTCATGTGGAAGATGGAAAAAACAACAAAACAGAAAAATCTTCTATCTTAAGAAAGCTGAATCTCAGTATTATCTTTGACTACAAAATTTTATTTTGAATGTCAGAAATAGAATATTAATTATTTTCATTCTTGATAAAAATGCTTAGGTCCCAACGCCACAGCCCTACCAAGTAATAAATGTCTTTGAAGAAATTGCAAAAAGGAAAGAACAGGGATGTTTTGCAAACATGGTCCTCCTTATCCTTTGATAGGACGGCAGCAGAAGCAGAGTCATGGAATGGGCACGCCTTGAGTTTTCATGGATCCAGTGGGATCTGGCCCAAGAAATAGAAAATGCTCTCCATGGCATCACAGCCACTGCCCATCAATCCATCCTGAGCATCGCATCAGTGCTTTTCAAAGTTTATTTTTATCTTTCATTATCCAACTCTGCTCTATACAGCTTCCCTGGCCCCGCAGAGGGTGAGATAGAACACAAAGCTTTCATATCTCCCAGGACCCTCAGTAAGTCATTTCAAGACTTTTCCCACCTCATGCTGGAATGACTTCTGTACCCATTGAATGTGTTGAATTTTTACCTCTTGGTTCTTTTCCCAAGATATTCTCCTCACTCATAATGTTTCTGTCCAAATCTCACCCAAGCTCACCGCCTCCTGAAGCTTTTCTTCTGTGGTCCAGCCCAAGGGCAACAGAACCCACAGAGACAGGACCAACTTTGCCATCTGCTCAACACTGAACAAGGCATTGACTGATTACCCACTGTGCCTCTAACTAATAGTTGGGTGATCTTGGGCAAATCCTTTCACCTCTCTAGGTGGATTCACTCATCAAGATTGAGAGTGACCAGGGAAGGTAAGGTGCAGACAGATATTTAGGTGACCTCTAAGAGTTTTAAAATGATGCATTTAGGACATATTCTATAACTAATAACCTAAAGATCATGCACTTTTTAAAGCATTGAAGTAGTGTCCCACATTCAAAAACTGGGAGATTTCTGTGTCCATTTGAAACAGATCTGGCAATATTGCGATGGTATCACCACACGGCAGCAGTAGATTGGTGCTGTGTGATTTCCCACCCAGTGGAAACTGTTCTCTGGTGCCCCGCATCCCTACTGCACTTTTGTTTTTTAAACTACTTGGCACATGTAGACACTGGGTTTCTAGCCTTGGCTTTGTGGGGTTCCTGGTGCCATTTCTTAAACTATGTTTTTTATATTGTTGTTTCATGATTTATGGTTTAATGGTTTATTTCCCCAGATACCTATAATTGTCTTGAGAGCAGGGCTGAACACCTTTGAGCTCTTTCTATATATGAGGCACTGTTATAAACACTTCACATGTATTAACTCATTTAACTGGAGTTCTTTATTCTTCATAACAGCTGGGAAAATGTATTGCACGTAGTTGCTGCCAAATATACTTGAGGATTATTTCATGAACTTTCTGGCAAAACGTCAGACTGGAGTCAGCCTCCCTGTGTTCAAACTGTGTTCCACTTTCACTATACCTGTTTAGCCTTGAGCAAATGGATAAACTTTGTTAACCCCAAGAAATACTACACTTTGTTTGTCTATCTATCTATCATTTATCACTATCCTTTTTAGATGTAATTTTCATAAAATAAAATGTACAGGTCATTGAGTTTTAACAAACATTTAACAAATACACCTATGCAATGACCACTTTAATCAATATATAGAACATCTCCAACACACATGAAGTCACTCATGTCCTTTTCTAATGAAAACCTACCTTCCTTCTGATTTCTATTACTGTAAATTAGTTTGAACTGTCCTAGAACTTTATATATATAGACTCATGCCATCTGTAATATTTTTGGGGCTGGGTTCTTTCTCAACATGTTTTTTTCTTTTTTTGCAGTTGGTATCAGAAGTGAAGGGAATCATAATGTGTTTGTGATTCATCCATGTTGCAATGTATATCAGTGACTCCTTCTTTTTTTATCACTGAGTAACATTCCTTTGCAGGAATACATCACAATTTTATTCACTTATGTTTTGGTGGGCATTTGGGTTATTTCTGCTTTTAAGTTACTATTAATAAACTTTCTATCAGTATTTTTGTGCAAATTATTTTTTGTAGACATTTTTCCCCTTAGTTTTCTCATCTGCTGAATGTGACCAAAAATAATATCTACCTCTCATCATCTTCTGCAGATTAAATAAAAACTTGTATATCAAACCATAACATGAGCCCCAGCAATTAATAAATTTTATCAATTAATTTTATCTATTATTGGTTTATAAAGATAACTAAAAGTTGACTTTGCTGTGTATTTAAAGTATTAACTCTTTCATTTGTCTATAAACAAAAAATAAAGCACACCATTTCAGGCCATTCTTTATTTGAGATGATTTTAACTACACAGATACTTACATTTGAATTATCTGGATAATGTCTGCAGCTTGAACTCAAAAGAATCCAATTTTGACTTAAACTGAATTCACTCAAACACATGCAAAGTTGAAGGGCATGGAAAACCAGAACTTGTTTATAAGAAGAACTAATATTAGCCTCATATAAGGAGCTCATATAGTTTTCTGAACTTAAAATGAATCTTATGGGATAATGTTTTGATAAGTTGAGTAGAAGTGAATTAGGACCATGTGCAAGTGTACTTTCCACAAAAGAGACTTGAATGTTTACATATAATGAAAAAAAGATGCTTGGGGCAAACGCATTTAAAGCCTTGACAACTTGTAACAGTTGCATAAACATAAAGGCCATTACTGCTCAGTTTTTCCCCAATGACTAGAATGCCCTCTCTCACCTGTCACTTTGCTCACAGACACATGATAAAAACACACCTTTTGCATTGGCAGAAGAACTAAGCCTGACATATTTCACTAGCAGGTGACTTACCAGCCACTTGCCTCTATCACTGCATCCATTTACATTCTTACTGAATGTCTAATGTTTCCCACCTGCCCTATATTTTGGCAGGGTCTCTAAGGCAGGCAGGCTAGCAGGTAATGGAGGTCACCAATCCTTCACTCGCATGGGATGACTCTGTTGGGAGGAATTACAGAAACGAATGTTAGTCAATATTCTGTATGTCCATTTCCTTTTTCCTGACTGTTATCATTGCTGGAAATAATCCATTCTAAGTATACTTGGCTGAATGAGTTATATGGGGTCTAATAAAAGTAAAAATTCTTTTATTAATTAACTCAAAAACTATTTGTTGTACAACTAACAGGAATGGTGCTATTTAGAATAATTATTTGCCCTCTCAGACCTTTGCATTTAAAAGGGGAGCTTAGTCACATGTACATAAAAACTATCGATAATCAAAACATAATAGGTGCAATAGTGTATAGAATTCCTCTTTATTTCTTCATCCTCATGGCCATAAAAGGTGAGTTATAAACCTCACCTAGAAGATTATCAGAAAAATTCATGTTAACATTTTTGCACATTTTCTCAAGTTCCTTTGTTTTTGAAGTTTTACATATTTGAAATTTTACATATTTGAAATAAACTGTATTATGCCTATTTTCACTGAATATTAATAACATTGTTGATGCAATTAAGTCAACATATAATTTGTAATGACTATATAGAATTTAGTCTTATGGATCTACTATATCTTCTTTAAACATTTTATTGTTGCTGAGTATTTAGGCTTGTTTCTTACATTTCATCATTATAAATAAATTTCTTCACAAATAGTAAATTTCTTACATTAGATTTTTAGTTTTGTCTCTTGGATATAGAATTAGGGGATTCAAAGTGTATGAATATAAGTCAAGGCTCTGGGTACATGTTACCAATTTGAATGTTTGCACCAATTCCCACTTCCGTAATTAGTACATGATGGATCCCACACCTTGTAGCAACTGCTATTAGAGTTGGAAAGTCTTGGCTAATACAATAACTATAATGTGACCTTGCACTGTTTCTAGTTCTCTGATAAATAATGAAGTAGAATAGTTTTCATATGTTGATTAGTTATTTAACACAGGATGTTATCATTTAGAAGACCATCAATTTAGGGGTACAGGGGAGGTTAGTAGCATGTATTAAAATCCTATTATGATAGGAAAAATGTGGAAATAACCCAAATGTCCATCAATAAATGAATGGATAAACCAAATTGATACATCCATACAGCAGAATATTATTCAGCTATAAGAAAATGAAATACTAATACATTGTAAGCATGATGAACCTTGAAAACATTGTGTTAGGTGAAAGAAACCAGGCATTCACAAAAGGTCCCATCTTGTATCATTCCATTTTCTAAAATTGGCACAATATACAGATCCATAGAAACAGAAAGCAAACTAGTGGTTTCCAGGGTCTGGATGAAGGGAGGAAGGGGAGCTAATGCTAATAGGTACAGGGTTTCTTTACGGGTGATGAAAATATTCTGGAATTGGAGGAGCAGTGACGGTTGCACAACTTTGTGAACCACTCAACTGTGCACTCTAAAAACGTGAATTTAATGGTATTTAAACTACATAAGAATCTGTTATGTCCAGGTATGAGGCTGTTGTGAATAGACCACTCAATTATACACTCTAAAAATGTGAATTTAATGGTATTTAAATTACATAAGAATCTGTTATGCCCAGGTATGAGGCTGTTGTGAATAACCACTCAACTGTACACTCTAAAAACGTGAATTTAATGGTATGTATAAATTACATAAGAATCTGTTATGCCCAGGTATGAGGCTGTTGTTGGGGGTATTCGATCAATAAGCTGGAGCTTACATTTCGTGGAGAAGATAACTGGTTATTTAGGGGCACAGGGGAAGTGCAGTTAACCAGCTTGTGGTACTATTTTAAGAGCCAGACCTCTCCACACTAACATGTAGAAGTACAGTTAGAGGCAGAAATGTCCTCTGTGGATTTTCCATGGTTTCTGTGTTTTGGGTTCTGACTTTGTCTTCTTCGGGAAACTGGACTTTTCAGTTTGTCTCCCTTGATTCAGTTAACCTAGAAGATGATCAGATTTATATTTCATTGTGGGCTACATACTATGTATGGAAAATTGTCATATCTATGGCTCATTTTTTAACATGCACTGTGTGATATTAAACTCATTTCTCACCTAGGAGGCATCTTTTGGAGAACATCTTTGTGCTCCAACACCTAACTCAGTGACTAACATATAGTAGTTATTCCTTTAACAATTTTTAAACTTTACTCCAGAAACAAAGAATTCATCCATCACTTATGTTATTTTCCTGAGAGGTGTAAATAAACTCAGCCAAGTTGTTTATTTTATTTTGTTTCATTTTGTACAGGTCTATTGTTTGTAAATCATGCCTTGGTGGAAATTAGGTTAAATGTGTTTCATGATCTGTAAAATGGAAAGGACTTAAGTGAGGGTGTGTATCTCAAGTAGCCAGTAACATAGCTGGAGTGAGAATTTGCAAGTTGATCCAGAGATCTAGTTTTAGTGCCATGCCATTCTCCTTTCCCTAACTCTTTAAGAAGTTGTACAACACTATGCAACTTATTTCCTCTGAGATTCAGACATATTATCTGAAAAAGTTAGAACTTACCTGCATTTTCTACTTCACAGAATTTACTGCAAAGATTAATTTAATAATGCGACATTTTGTAAAGCAAACTGCATTCTATAAACTGAAATATCATCTTCATAGTCATTATCGTCATCATCATCATCTTCCTCATAAGTATTATTTCAGATGCAAACTTTTTTTTTTTCAAGAAGAGAATTGGAATAGAATATTTGTCTTATTACTCAAAACCAATAAGAGGTAAGGTAATATTGGTCACCACCTTGGTTACGATTAAAGAAGAATGTCCCATTGAACTCGTTTGCTTAAATTATACCATACAGTATGTATGACAACAGAGTGGTGTTTATTTCTGGGTGGACTGATCATTTGTTGGGCTGATTTATCTGAACATGACATAGCTAGGCTGTGCTGTAACCTCTAGGCAGCACATATCTCATTACTTTGTAGTGTCCCTTGAAGGTTTTCGGGAAAATGAGGTTGAGTTATGGTTGGACCTGGCAGGCAGTGTCATTTTCATTTGCTGTCAGTAAGTGCTGAAGAGTGAGGAGTCACAAGGGCACTATATTTTGCGTCATATGAGATTGCCCTGTGATAAATGATGACTGAACAGGGATAGGATACCAAACTAATCAGTCACTGGAGGATGATATTGATAAGCACCTATCACCCTCTGGCAGTGAAGCAGGGAAGGGGCTAAAGGAACCCATGCTTTACAGCTGCTTTTCAGAACTGACTTTTACCTTGTGTTGGAGGAGAAGGCAGTAGTGATTTGCCCACATCTTTGAACCTTTCCTGGGAGACCTGACATCAAGGAATACTTCCTAGACTGCCAGTAAAAAGCACATTTCAGGGTGCTAGTACCATCTTGTGAAGATGTTTAAATAAACTACAAATAGAATGGAGAACATATGTCTACTTTGCCCGACTGTGAGGAGATAGGTTTGTGTCTGCTCCTTCTTTGCCTTCTGCAATGAGGAAAAGCTTCCCGAGGTCTCCCCAGAAGCTGAGCAGATGCTGGTACCATGCTTGGACAGCCTGCAAAACCATGAGCCAATTAAACCTCTTTTCTTTATAAATAACCGAGTCTCAGGTATTTCTTTATAGCAATGCAAGAACAGCCTAATGCAAGGGTTCTAGGCTGCACTTTCAGAGTCCAATTAGAAAATGTCCTCTTCACTTAATCTCTCAAAATCATTAGAAGACACTCCCTGAAGGTGAATTTTAGTAAAGAATGATGTTCCAGCCAGAGCAATCATACAAGAGAAAGAAAGAAAGAACATCCAAGTCAATAAAGAGGAAGTCAAATTGTTACTATTTGCCGATGACATAAACAGAAAACCCTAAAGACTCATCCAAAAAGCTTCTAGATCTGATAAATGAATTCAGTAAAGTTTCAGAATACAAAATCAATGTACACAAATCAGTAGCACTGCTATACTTCAGCAACCAAGCTGAGACTCAAATCAAGAACTCAACCCCTTTTACAATAGCTGCAAAATAAAGTAAAATAAAATAAGATAAAATACTTGGAATACACCTAATCAAGGAGGTGGAAGACCTCTACAAGGAAAACTACAAAACACTGTTGAAAGAAATCATAGATGACACAAACAAATGGAAACACATCCCATATTCATGGATGGGTAGAATCAATATTGTTAAAATGACCATACTGCCAAAAGCAATCTACAAATTCAATGTAATTCATATCAAAATACCATCATCATTCTTCACAGACTAGAAAAAAAATCCTAAAATTCATATGGAACCAAAAAAGAGCCTGTATAGCCAAAGCAAGACTAAGCAAAAGGAACCAATCTGGAGGCAACACGATACCCAACTTCAAACTATACTATAAGGCTGTAGTCACCAAAACGTCATGGAACTGGAATAAAAATAAGCACATAGACCAATAGAACAGAATAGATAACCCAGAAGTAAAGCCAAATACTTACAGCCAATTGATTTTCAACAAAGCAAACAAAAACATAAAATGGGGAAAGGACACCCTATTCAACAAATAATGTTGAGATAATTGGCAAACAACATGTAGAAGAATGAAACTGGATCCTCGTCTCTCACTTCATTAAAAAAATAAACTCAAGATGGATCTAAGACCTGAAAACATTAACATTCTAGAAGCTAACAATCGGAAAAATCTTTCTAGACACTGGCTTAGCCAGAGATTTTATGACCAAGAACCCAAAAGCAAATGCAACAAAAACAAAGATAAGTAGATGGGACTTAATTAAACTGAAAACCTTCTGCACAGCAAAAGAAATAATCATTATAGTAAACAGACTACCCACAGACTGGGAGAAAATCTTTGCAAACTATGCATCTGACAGATGACTAATATCCAGAATCTACAAGGAACTCTAACAGATCAGTAAGAAAAAAACAAATAATCCCATCAAAAGTGGGCTAAGGACATGAATAGACAATTCTCAAAAGGAGATATACAAATGGCCAACAAACATGAAAAAATGCTCAATATTACTAATTATCGGGGAAATGAAAACCGAAACCACAGTGTGATACCACCTTACTCCTGCAAGAATAGCCATAATTTAAAAAATCAGAAAATAATAGATGTTGGTGTAGATGTGGTGAAAAGGGAACACTTTTATACTGCTGGAGGGAATGTAAAGTAGTACAGCCTCTGTGGAAAACAGTATGGAGACTCCTTAAAGAACTATAAGTAGATCTATCATTAAATCCAGCAGTCCCACCACCAGATATCTACTGAGAGGAAAATACATCATTATATAAAGGAGACACTTACCCATGCATGTTTATAGCAACACAATTAGCAGTTGCAAAAATATGGAACCAGACCAAATGCCATCAGTCAAAGCATGGATAAAAAAAATGTTATATATATAAAATGGAATCATGGAATACTACTCAGCCATAAAAAGCAACAAAATAATGGTATTTGCAGCAACCTGGATGGAGTTGGAGACCATTTTTCTAAGTGAAGTAATTCAGAAATGGAAAATCAAACATCATATATTCTCATTTATAAGTAGGAGCTAAGCTATGAGACCACAAAGGCATAAAAATGATACAATAGATTTTGGGGATTTAGAGGAAAGGATGAGAGGGGAGAAAGGGATAAAAGACTACACATTGCATACAAGGTACATTGCTTGGGCGATGGGTGCACCAAAATCTTAGAAATCACCACTAATGAACTTATCCATGTAACCAAACACCACCTATGTTCCAACCCCTATTGAAACAGTGGGGAAACAAAAATGATGGCCCAATGGCAACTGACTCCAAGGACATTTCCCACTTTTTTTCTGCTGACACTTCAAGTCCAGAATCACAGACGTCTTAGGCTTCTTTGACCCATAACATTATCACCCTTCCTTACAAGTTGGTGCTTGAAATTCTTCCATTGGAGAGGTCATTTCTTTGTGAATGTAATTTCTCTGTTCTTCCTTCAAAAGGCTAATACTGATGCTTTAATGAGAATGAGATTTTTTAGATCACTTTTCTTGCAGCAGAACAGAGAACATCTGAGGATATGAGGTTTTAAAGCAATGAACATAAAGGAAAGTGGAGGGGTGGTGTGGGAGAAAGGGAGGGGTGGAGTGTCCTAAGCAGACTTTGCTTTCTTTCCATGTCTTCCAGTTGGTCCTGCCCAGATGCTTCCCAAGTGAAAGGAGGTGGACCAACCTTTTTTGGACTGGAAAGATAATTGGGGGTAGATCTGGACAGCTTCCACATTCCCAGCCACACCTTGGAAAGTGGGTACAAGCTAGCCTCACTCTCTCTAATGGGTGCCTTCCAGATCTACCCAGAGAAGGCTAAAGGAACTGGGCACCCATGGATCAAAGGGAACCTCGCTTGTTTGCTTTTCATTTAGGGTAATGGAGCAGTTTCCACACCCTTCCAGAGAGCTAAGTTCTTAATTCCTTCACTAACATGAATAATAATCCATTTGACCCTCTTTTAAGGATTAGAGCTGCCTAGATGAAAGGCTGCCATTACAGAGTGAGGACCTAAATCAGGGAGAGTTCTTGTTCCACTCCCCTACCACCAGGTTTTGTTACAATTACACATACAAAAAAATGAGTACTCATTTTACACAAACTAGAAACAAGAAGAACATCATTAAAATTCACAAAAATACTACTACTTTTAGATAAATGTGGTTGATATTTTGAGACATAGTCTTTAAGACTTTTTCTATGTGTCCACATATATTTTGCAAAAATGGAGTGTTTTACATATGCTTTGCAGCCTAATTCTCTTTACTTACCCTATTATGCCCATATTTTATCTGAAGTACACGTCAACATCATCTTATTAAGAAATATTCAATTTACCTTTATTTTATTAATTTAACCAATTCCATATTAGGTCTTCTCCTTTCTCTCCTTCCTTTATTCCTTCCTTCCTTTCACCTACCCAATTATTTATCTGTATCTATGTATCTGTTTTGTATGCATGTGACTTTCTATCATTCTGTGTGTGTATGAATCTATTTATCTCTATTATAAATTAAGCTGCAAAAATACTCTTGAACACAAATTATATGGGTAAATGATTATTTCCCTAGAAATTAGATTTATTAATAAAATGATGTATTTAAGGTTCATGTATATATATACACACACACACACACACACACACACACATAATTTACATTTCTTTAATCAATGTGGGAGTGTTCCCTTCCCCCACAGTTTAGGGCAGTGGTTTCCAATGTATACTACCCAGTAGAATCATCTGGAGAGTTTAGTAAAATACAAATGTTTGGATCACACCACAGATGAATTACAGCAAAATCTCTAGGTGAAAGGTTCAGGGATTGGTATTTTTAAAAGGCTCCCCAGGTGATGCTAATGCACAGCCAGGGTTAAGGAAGTCACTGGTCCAGGGTCCTCTTCTTCCCTGGTACTCTATGTTCATGGCAGACAGCATCAGTTGAAAATCTTTCTTCTTGAGCATGATCTCACCATCTTTATCCTTCACAGCGTGGCACTCAGATGGCCACAAGTGAGTGACAGATGTTGACTAAAGGTGGTTCAGATTTTCCATGACTTTACTGATATTTTTTTTTGCTCTCGGTATTTTATCAATTGCTAAGAGATACTGTTAAAACAAACTTTCTAGATATATTTTACCAAATTATCTATTTCTCTCTTTAACTTAATTCAATGTTTGTTTTTGGTAGTTTCAAGCTCGTCATTAGGTGTAAATCCATTAATGATTCCTATGTCTTCCTGAGGAATGTATTCCTTTACATCAATATTTCTCTTAATTATTGGCAGTGCTCTTTTTCTTGAAGTCTTCTTTCTGATTTAATATTGGCAATCCACTCTTTGTATGCTTTATTGTGTGCCCTGCATGTCAACTTTCATCCATTTAGTTTTAACCGAACCATGTCTTACTTAGCATGTCTCTTATAATCTCTATTTAGTTGGGTCTTGCTGTTTTAACCATTCTGATGAATTCTGACTCTTAATTGCAGTTTAAAGAAGTCTACAATTTTATTATTTGTTTTTTGTTGATCCCCTCATAGTATTTTTTTTATTGTTGTTGTTGTTCCTTTTTCCTCCTTTATACCTTCATTTAGATTGTTTAAATACATTTTTAATATTCCATTTTAATTTATGTGTTAGCTCTTTAGAAATTTTGCATTATAGTTTTAGTAGTTGTTTGTGGAATTACAATACAGATTTTTAACTTTTCACAGTTTACTCAGAGTTAACATTGCATCATTTCATGGAAAACACAGAAATTGCATAGATATAATTAAGATGGAATTTTTAAATAAATCAATCTTTTTTTAATCTCTTACTGCCCAGTTCAGTGACAGAAGTGAAGACCTCACCCTCCCTCCTTTCCTTCTCCTACTTCTCTCCCTCTTCTTTCTTTTTTGTAATTGTTAATTTATTTTGTGCATTTAAAAATACTTCCTCACAGCTTTCTTTCTTTTCCTTTTCTTTCCTTTCTACACTTTCCTTCTCCTCTTCTTCTTCTTCTTTTTTGTTTTTTTGTTTGTTTTCAGTTGTTTTTTCCTATGTGGTTTAAACATCTGTAATATACTGGCTAAGGGCACGTACTTTCAACTCAGCCTGCTTGGTTTGAATACCAGCTATTCCACCTACTAGCTGTAAGATCTTGGGAAGTCAGCCCCTCTCAGTTTCCATGACTACAAAATAGGAATACTAACAATAGCTCCTACTTCATATTACTCTTATGATTAATGAATGGACATCCACAGTGCACTTGGGACAGTGACAGGCATAACAAACAGCACATGCATTTACCCCATGGCGACCCAGAAGTTACATATCCAGTTGTATTTCTAACAGTGGCTACGCTTGTTTAGAAAAATAAAGGAGTGCCTACTTTTCTAACAGCATCAGGAATAAAATAATGCCTGTTAATCAACTAGTATAAGAACTCTGGCTCAAGCTTTTTCCATTTTAGCAAATTATCCATTGTTCGTTGGAATAATTTTTAAATCTAGATGATGATGATGTTTATAAAGATTCTATTTCAGTAATTCTTTTGACATTCATAATGTTTCATCAGCATGTCAACAACAATTATTTTATTTCATCATCAGCTCTGTTCTTCTGATTGATTTCTCTCCATAATTTATTTTATGCTATGTCTTCTCCAAAATTGATTTCTTTGTTTTTATTCAATATTAAGTTATTTGCATAATTTTCTTCCAAATAATTCTGGGGGGTGGGTGAGTAGGGGAAAGTAGAGTGTGGGGTACCCTTGAGTGCTTGCATTGCTGAGAACTTCTCTTTGTTTCCTCCCAGATGAATGACAGCTAGGTTCAACATAGAATTCTTCAATCATTGTCTACTTCCATGTACCCCTTATTCTCATTATTTTCTAGAATTTAGTACAATAGAGGAGAAATCTGATGACAATTTTTTTGGGGCGAGGGGAGAGGAGGAAAAGTCAGGAGAATTCTATTAGAGCTTTCTATTTCTCCATCTTGCTGATGTCACCGTCATTCTTAGAAGATCTCACCAGTGGGTCTACGTGTAGATAGACCCTCTTCTTATTATAAACTTCATTTGCTATATTCTGAGACTTTGTTATCTGAGCTTTAAGCTGACTTCAGCATGGGAACATTTACTTCTGTAATTTATCTGATGACTTTTAAAAGGGAGTGTTCATTGAATAAATCTTGTTTACTCTTCTCATTTGCATTATTGGAAGTCCCAGTTCACATTGAATTGGGTTTTTATAGTATTTGCTTAAGAATCCATGATGGTGATGATGATAATAATGACAACAATGACAATGTGACTTCATTTAGATCTTTCCCCATAGTAGATCTTCTTTCACTGTTTTATGTTGTGTTCTGGGGCAGCACAGGATCATTGGTTTCAACAGCATCTGAAGTAAAGAGAGCAACATTAAATCACTGGAGGATCTGCAGCCAACAGGTGCCAAGTAACCAGGTGTAAATGAGATCCTTAGGATGTTCTGACTCCTTCCCTGAGTCATTGCTAATGACTTTGTGTAAGTCCATTTACCTCTCCTGCCTCATTCTCATGTCAGTTGGGGAGGTAGGAATAGATGACCTTATCAAAGCATGTGATTCAGTGAAAGAAACATCATTCTCACCACTCCACACTTTTCCCCAATATAAAAATCATGGGAAACTCATGAATGGCTATATAACTCAGTGCTCAATCAGCACATATTCCACAATTGTTTTTATAATTCACTTTTAAGGTACTTTTTTCATGAGATAAAATGCATGTTTTAAGTGTAGAGTTTATGGACTTTTGACAAATGTTTACACACATGTAACTATCACCCCAAACAAGATATAGATTACCCCCATCATCCCAGAAAGTTCTTCTCATGCCCTTTCCCAGCCAATCTCCCATCTTCCCCCTTCTCCCACCCAGACAGCTAGTGATCGACTTTCTGTCATTACAGTTGTTTTACCTTTCCTGCAACTTCATATAAATGGAATCCTGTGGTGTTTTCTCTTCAGCAATTGTATGTGATCCCTAAGCTCTGTATATGTTTTTTGTTGGTTTGTTTTTGATAATCATTTGTATTTTGTTTATTGGTAGTTTCTTTCTTTTTTTTTTGCTTCTTTGATGTGAATATACCACTTCATTTGTTTGAATTATTCATTTGGTTATCTGAACCTCCTCTAAGTTTTCAGGCTCCTCAGAAGCACCCATTGCACCTCATATGGTTCTTAGCACAAAGTAGGTGTTCAGTAAGTGTGTGTTAAATAAATGCATGCATGGAAACAACTCTGAAGTCATTCATCTGGATCTCTGTTGGCCATAACTATATCTCCCTCCTGTGGAAGTGCAAATGGAAGATGGGCCTAGAAAATAGCAGTGCAAGTAGATGATGCCAGATGCATATAAATGGTTGCTGATATTTGTCCTCCTCTTGGGCAGGGTCCCTTATGGATTCAGCCTGCCCATGGGCTTGAGTGCGGAATGCAGAAGGAAATGTGAAAAGCGATCAGAGGAACTGGTAAGAGCAGGGGTAAGGGGGTGAGCAGTTCTGTAAGATAGAAACCAGAAGGACCACCTGATGGAGAAAAACATTCCAGATGTAGGCCCAAGTCTCTGATTCATTTCTTAGTACTTACGTTACCTTGGATATGTGATTTAATCACCTTGATCTCCATTGATTCATACATAAAAGGACAAAATTGGACTAGATTACCTTAATTCATCCAGCCTTAAGATACTAGGAAATCTATATTATATAGATGAATAAGAGAAGGAATTTTACCATGCACTCTCAGAACTCTACCACCAAAGCCTGGGATGACTGGTTACTTGAAACAATTTGATTTTTACCAGGCAAATGTCCATAAAGTACCTGTTCTTCTTAGATTCTCTGTCTGGGGTTCTAGTCTGGGGCTGTTCATTAAGCAGGTAAACAGGATGGGGAAATGTCACCACTGAGCAATGCTGGGTTACTGTAAGAGGAGGTCAGAGTCCAAAGTTCGGGTCACAGGAGACTGGGCTGGGTAAGCAGATTCCCATCTCGGGACCAGGGAAAGGTTCATCTTTCATTAGTATTTCCACAGAGAGTGCAGAGAAGGGGCAGTTGCAAAACAAGGGACTAAATCCTAAGAGCAAATATCTTAGTTTTTAAGGGGCTGAATGTTACCTGTGGCAAGAATGTGTGTTTTCTCCTTAGCAGTTATGGATGTCTGATCATCAGCTTTTCTTTTTCAGTTTCATAGATAGAGCATTTATTGTTGGATCCTCCAGGCAAGCTTGGGTGTTTTTTAAATAGGAATCTTATTTATATTCCCCTTCCTGGGATACATTTTTTTCTCGATGACTTGGCTTCTCTGAGGTAAGGAGGACAATGTTCAGACATAAGAACTCAAGATCTTAGTAAAGAAATCAACCTTGCCATTTCAGTTAGCACTTAGCTAATCCCAAACCTGCTTTTCTTCCCAGAGAGAAATACAACTTGCTGTCAAAGAGTCTATAGAACCTAAATGGCTAGTAATATCCCCCTGAACACTAGAGAGCCTGTATGGGGTATTGCTATTTAGGAGGACCAGAAGCACTTACTATTGCTGCTGGCCTACTCTTTAGTCTGTTATTATTACTCAGGATGTTTCATAGAAAGGTATTTCAATGGTATATTACAGATTTCCTCATATTTTTTTCTTTGGTCTGGGGTTAATACCCTTGAAAGCTATGAAATATTTTTAAAAGAAACATGCACCTTCAGAGTAGACAAAGTGAATTATATCCAGGCCCATTAATATTTTTGCAATATTGAGTTTGCTAAATTAATTGATTGAACATTACATGAAGTCTAAGTATCCCTGTAAGGACAGGTGACTTTGGTCTTAAGTGGACTACTGGGGCAGGAGATAGCTCGGACATCTACCACTCACAGGCTCTGTGACATTCATTCAGCTTCCCTGGGCTTTAGCGTCCTCATCTATAAAATGAGGAAGTTGAAGGTAATAATTCTGAGGGTCCAGTTCTGGGTCTACCCAAGATGCTGGACTCAAATACCTGCCAGCCTCCGTTTCCAAGAGTAAGCTGGTAGAGACCAAAGAGGGAGGATACAAGGAATGGGAGAAAGCTGCGATAAACTCTAGGGGAAGACGTGTGTGTGTGTGTGTGTGTGTGTGTGAAGTTGGCTGAGAAAGGGTAAAACAGGAAAGATTTACTAGAACTCATTCCTGCTTCGTCATTTCCGATGCCTTTGGACAAACAAATACCGGCCACCACCCCTTCTGTATTTTGATCTCTAATCCTGGAGTCCTTAGGAGCGAAATTAGGGCAACATTAAAGTCCTGCACTTGTGAAAGCCGAAGAAGAACAGATGGAGGGATAGTTAACCACTGCAGTCACCAAGTGAAAAAAGAAAAAAAAAAAGAGGCAACCCTTTTAGCTATGTGCTTGCAATATGGGGGGAAAAAATCCCATGAGAAAACACAGAACATAACTAAGAAGAAATATTGGATGGAAAAACTAAAATAGCTAAAATAAAGCAAACAGCAAGTTAAATAAATAGCAGAAAAAGAACAGCTGAGAAATGATTAAGCCAATTAGGAGACAGACTGAGGAAATCTCTCAGATGGAAGAGAAAAAATAAAAAGAAACTCAAAATATCAAGAGAAGCCATGATATACAGGGAGAGAGGTGAGCTGTTAAAACCCAGATAACTGACATCCTATAAATAGACTTTTTTTTTAACAAATGAGCGATTAAAAAACCTTTGAAAAAATAAGAGAGAAATTTTTCCTGAATTAAAAAGAGAATGGAATCAGTGAGTAGATATAAGAAAAACCTCATGCCTAGATACATTATAGGGTAATCTAAGAATATAAGGGAAAAAAAAAAAAACTAAAAATCTTACAGAGAGAAAGAGATGATTAATATAAAGATGTAAGACTGACATCAAAAGTGAGGCACTGTGGCTCATGCCTCTAATACCAGCACTTTGGGAAGCTGAGGCAGGTGGATCACTTGAGATCAGGAGTTCAAGAGCAGCCTGACCAATATGGTGAAACCCCGTCCCTAATAAAAACACAAAATTAGCTGGGCATGGTGGCACAAATCTGTAGTCCCAGGTACTCGGGGAGCTGAGGCAGGAGAATCACTTGAACCCAGGAGGCAGAGGTTTCAGTGAGCTGAGATTGTGCCATTGCACCTCAGTCTGGGCAACAAAAGTGAAACTCCATATCAAAAAAAAAAAAAAAAAACCAAAAACCTCCATCTCAAAAAAAAAAGAAAAAAAAAGAATGACATCAGACTTTTCAAGAGCAACACTAGATACAAAAAGACAATACAGAAATGTTTAGAAAGACTTAAAGAAAGTTTAGAATATCTCATTTTATTTCATTTTTTTCTAGCTCAATTGAGGTATGACTGACAAATAAGAATTGAATGTATTTAAGGTATACAATGTGATGTTTTTATATACATATACATTATGAAATGATTGCTGCAGTCAAGCTAATTAACACATCCTCACATAGTTACCTCTCTGTATATGTGTGTGTGTGTTTCTACACTCTTAGAAAATTTCAAGTACAAAATTTATGATTGTTAACTAAAGTCATCATGCTATACATTGTCTCCAGAACTTATTCATCTAACAACTGAAGGTTTGTACCTTTTGTCAACATCTCTCTATTTCTCCCATTGCCCAGTCCCAGTCTCACTATACTACTCTGCTTTGTTTTTAGATTTCGCATATAGTGAGATCATGCAGTGTTTGTATTTTTCTACCTGGCTTATTTCACTTAGCATAATAACCTTCAGGTTCATTCTGTTGTCTCAAATGTCAAGATTTTCTTTTATTATACCTGAACAATATTACACTATGTGTATACACATAAAATTAGTATAAACAATTATATATTTATATATGGATATCCATATGTATGTAATACAATATTTACGGTAGCCTTATGATCATTTGTATTTTTGTAGCATCAGTTGTAATGTCTCCTCTCTCATTTCTGGTTTAATTTATTTTAGTCTTCTCTCTTATTTCTCAATTAGTCTAGCTAAAGGTTTGTCAAGTTTAATTTTTTAGAAAACCAACTCTCAGTTTCATTGACCTTTTCTGTTACTTTTTTAGTATCTTTTTCATGTATTTCTCCTAACTTTGGACTCAGTTTGTTCTTCTTTTTCTAATTCTTTAAACTGGAAATTTAGATAGTTCATTTGAGATCTTCATTTTTTCATGATATAAAATTCTGTCATTACAAAATTTTCTCTTCGAATTGCTTTTGCTGCATTCCATAAGTTTTGAAGTGCCGTGTTTTCATGTTTGTCTCAAGATTTAAAAAAAATTTCCTTTTTAGTTTTTTCTTCAATTCATTTGTTGTTCAGATATGTTTAATATCCACATATTCATAAATTATTCAATTTTCTACCTGTTTCTGATTTCTAGTTTTATACCATGTGGTCAGAAAAGATACTTGATATAATTTTTGCTTTCTTAAATTTGTTAAGACTTATTTTGTGACCTAACATATGATCTATTTTGAAGAATGTTCCATGTGCATTGAGAAGAATGTATATTCTGCTGCTGTTGGACAGAATGTTCTGTATATATCTCTTAGATTTATTTGGTCTAAAATATAGTTCAAGTCTGATGTTTCCATATTAATTTTCTTTCTAGATAATCTAAACTTTGTTGAAAGTGTGATATTTAATTCCCCTCGTTTTATTGAATTGCTCTTTCTGCCTTCAGATCTGTTAATGTTTGCTTTATATATTTAGGTGGACTAATGTTGGGTGCCTATATATTTATTATTGTTATATTGCCTTGATAAATGGAATCTTTTACCATTATATAATGACCTTCTTTTCTTCTTGTGAAAGTTATTGATTTAGATCTACTTTGCATAAATATTGCTACCCTGCTCTTTTTGTTTTTTTATTTGCATATTTTCTGTCCCTTCACTTTCCACCTATGTGTGTCCTTCAAGTTGAAGTGGGTCTCTTGTAAGCAGTGTATGGTTTTGTCTTGCTTCTTTAAAAAAAATTGATTCTGTCACTCTGTTTTCTAATTGAAGGGTTTAATTCATTTTCTTTTTAAATAATGACTAATAGATAAAGACTATTATTGCCATTTCATTCATTATATTCTGAACGTTTTGCAGTTTTTTCATTCCATTCTTCCTCCTTGCTATTTTCTGTCATGGATTTTCTGTTATAGTATTCTTTGATTGCTTTCTATTTATCTTTTGTGTATCTACTATAGGTTTTTGGTATATGCTGTAGTAACCTTAACTATAGCATTTTATAATTATAACAGTGTTTTAAGCTAACAACTTAACTTTAGTTACATAAAAACACGCTATACTTTATTTACACACATACACACACACACACTTTGTTTTTGCTGTTACAATTTACATCTTTTTACATTGTGTATCCATTAGCAAATTGTTGTGGCTATTCCTACTTTTATTAATTTTGTTTAACTTTTATATCACAGTTAAAAGTGATTTATATACCACAATCACAGTATCAGAATATTTTGAATTTGATTATATGCTTACCTTTACTGGTGAGTTTTATATATTTACATGACTTTATGTTACTAATTAGCACCCTTTCATTTTAGCTTGAAGAACTCCCTTTAGCACTTCTTATAAGGCGAGCATAATGGTGATGAACTCCCTTAGCTTTTTTTTTTGTCTGGGATTTTTTACCTTTTATTTTTGAAGGACAGCTTTGCCAGGTAAAATATTCTTGGTTGGCATTTGATTTTATCTCAGCACTTTGAATATATCGTTCCACTCTCTTTTCTATTGCAAGATTTCTGCTGATAGCCTCATGGAGTCTCCCCTTTATGTGATGGTTTTCTTTTCTCTTACTGATTTCAAAATTATTGTCTTTGGTTTTTGACAATATGATTATAATGCATTTTGGTGCAGTTTTTTTTCTTTTTCTTTATTGAGTTGAATCTGTTGAACCTTGAGCTTTGTGTATCTGGATGTTCATGGTTCACAGATTTGAGAAATTTTCAAGCATTATTTCTATTATAAATTTTTTGTACCCCTTTCACTCTCTGGTTTTTCAAGGAATTCTATAATGCATATATTAATTAATGGTGTTCCACATAGCCTATAGGCTTCCTTCATTTTTTCATTCATTTTTTCCTTTATTCTCCTCTGACTAAATAATTTTAAATGATCTGTATTTGACTTCACAAATTCTTTCTTCTGCTAGATGAAGTCTGCTGCAGCTATTTTTTTTTTTTTTGCATTTTTAATTTTATTCACAGTATTCTTCACCTCCATTTTAAAGAAGAAATAGAAAAACTTTGAATGTACGATTGTGTGGCTATATTAGTCAGGATTCTCCAGAGAAACAGAACTAATAGGATATGGATATATATATATATATATATATATAAGGATATATATATATATATGGATATATATGGATATATATGGATATATATATATGGATATATATGGATATATATATATATGTATGTATATTAGTTCTGACTAATATCTTTTATGGGAGTATGAGAGTTTATTAAGTATTAACTCACGTGAACACTGAGTCCCACAATAAGCTGCCTGCAAGTTGAGGAGCAAGGACAGCCAGTTCAAGTTCCAGCACTGAAGAACTTGGAGTCTGATGTTTGAGGGAAGGAAGCATCCAACACGGGAGAAGAATGTAGGCTGGGAGGCTAGGCCAGTCTAACTTTTGATGTTTTTGCCTGCTTTATATTCGCTGGCAGCCGATTAGATGGTGCCCACCCAGATTGGTGGGTCTGCCTGCCCCAGCCCACTGACTCAAATGCTAATCTCCTTTGGCGACCCCCTCACAAACAAACCCAGGATCAATACTGTGCATCCTTCAAGTCAATCAAGTTGGCACTCAGTATTAGCCATCACAGTGGCTCTGATGGTAAGAGCTGAAAGTATTTAGGTAATCATTTCACTGTTTTTTGTTTATTTTGTTTTTTTTTTTGAGACGGAGTCACATTCTGTTACCCAGGGGCTAGAGTGCAATGGCTCACTGCAACCTCCGCCTCCTGGGTTCAAGTAATTCTCCCTCCTAAGCCTCCCGAGTAGCTGGAACTACAGATGCACGCCACCACACCCAGCTAATTTTTGTATTTTTAGTAGAGAAGGGGTTTCACTATGTTGGCCAAGCTGGTCTCAAACTCCTGACTTCGTGATCTGCCTGCCTTGGCCTCCCAAAGTGCTGGGATTACAGGCATGAGCCACTGGACTCACCCTCATTTCACTGTTTATTGAATAATGGGTGTTAAAAAAAAGAATGGAAAGAAATAAGGAAATGAGAAGACAGGAAGAAAGGAAGGAAGACAGGGAAAGAAAAGGAGAGAAAAAACAAAGCAAAAAGGAAACATGCTCATTAAATGCTGTTATGTGCCTTGGCATCTCAACAAAACTAAGTTCTCAAAGCAGGCCCTCAGAAATCTCTACAGCACATCACTCACTTGTTAACTCGTTCCTCAGACTTGGGTTCTGGTTAAATATGTGCTCATTAGGGCTATTAAAGAAAGCATTGATGTATCTGGTAGTATTCATGTATGTGAATAATTGCCTTCAATCATGGGGCATACTGGTATATATTTAGGAATAACACACACACACACACCCCATATAATACGTCTCATGTGCAGAAAACACAAGCCCTCTACAATTGTTCTTTCCTATCTTTTCCTTCTTTCCTTCTCTTCTTTTTCTTGCTTCTCCCTCACTTTCTTCCTCCTAACTCTCCATATGTAGCTCAGACTCTAAAGGTGCAAATGTGTAGAATTCCCTTAAGGGGAGGGAAGACATTAAGTCTTTGCCCTAGTGGCATTAGAATGTATTTTGTTTGGGGAATTTATATTTTACGACACACATGTAAATTACTATGTAGAATTTAATAACCCAATCGAGTATCTTCAGTTGGAGCCAAACTGGAATTTATTTCCTGATTTCTGGCCTCAAGGATAGAAGAACTTCTCACACATGGCAACATCTTGATTTAAAAGGTTTTTCTGCCGAGAGATCAGTTCCAGACTTGCCCAGCTAGTAGAGCTTGGGAGAAGAGAGAAGCGGAGGTGGTAATTTGCTAAGAAAGGAAGGAAAAACAATAATGTTTATTTGATTACATTTTCTCATGTTCTAGTAGGGGGTAAATTACAGGCCTAATGACTTCAGTGTTGAGGGTTTGCCCTGAACAAAGCTTCCTAAGATGCTGAGGGCTTTGGAATTAAAGGGAACTCACAGAGAGGAAATGCTCCCTATTGCCACCACTAGGGTTTTATGAACAAGATAAGCATTTCCAATAATACTCTTTGGCTCCATGCACTCTCTTCCTGCTCCCCTTACACTGACTACAAAATGAGCAACAAAAGAAGAGTGGAAAAATCTGTGGATTACGAACAATGAAGATATTAATATGATGCATTAGAGTTTCAAAGGGCTTTTATTCTTGATGGGTTTTAATCCTGACAGTGCCATACGGTAGGGTTCTTACTCCCATTTTATCAGTGAAGAAACTAGCTTTCTAGTCCTTGTATTTATTAATTTTCTAGACTTGAACTTTGAACAAGGGTGTTCTCATGTTCTTTTCCAAAGACTTAATTCCCCATTCTTACCACGGGAGTTCCAAATCTTTTCTTAAAAAGGCTATTTGGGCCCTAAAAGACAAAGCCCAAGGGCCTCGAGGGTCATACTGTCCTGGGCTGGCTGCTGGCCAGGTGGCTTGACCCACTCCTGGGTGCTGGGTTTAACCTCTGCCAGCCGCCATCTGTCTGGCCCACGTGGGCTCACTTCCTGCCTTCCTGGGAATCTGCGCTGGACAATAGCAGCGACTTTGAGGACTGGCCAACTTGAGTTTCTGTCCAGGCCCCCCACCTACCAGCTGAGTGATCTTGGAGGGATTATTTACCACCTCAAGTTTTACATTCCTCGCTCATAAATTAGGGAAAATAATACCTACCTCCCATGATTGTTATGAGGGTCGAGTGTTGCAACAAATGAAAGAATAGTAAGAAAAGTCCCGGGCACATGGCAGGAGTCACCCCGGGGACTGGTTTTGTTTGTGATATTGCTCCAATTCGGGTTTCCAATGGGACTCGTGACTGTATCTTAATGAAGGTCTAGATTTCTCACTCTTTTTTTTTTTAAGGGAATGAAGGATGAGAGAGAGAGAAAAAACAGGCACATTCAGATCCTCTTGATTAGGTTAGAATTGCTTGGAATTTCCCCTCTAAGGCAGTAAGGAGGCCTTTTTTCTTTTTGCAGAGCCAAATCCTTCCTTCTGTCAATGATTCTGGGAGGTCATTGCAATGGCAGAAAGAAGACTGGATTCAAAATCCTTGTAACTCAAAATCCCAATTCTTTCCCTTAGAACCTGGAACACTGACTCACTTGGCCTCTCTAGGCACATAGAAATAATACTTCCTCAAAAAAATTTAAAAGAGACTAGGTATGTAGAAGGCTTTTAAGTTATAAAATAGCCTTCAACACAAAGCTGTATTGTCTTTACTCTTGTAATTATTAATATTCTATTCTGTAACACACATATTTCCCTTTAAAATCCTTCAAGGAAACTAATACTTAAAAACCTTCTTTCTTCAATAGACTTGAAGATCCCACCTACATGGCCCATGACAGCCTGGACTCTGTGATCAGGGATATCAGAGGCATCTTTTCTTTATCACTGAGAGACTTGGGGGAATTTCTAATTTAGGGAACCAGATGTAGAATAAAATCATACTCTTCCTCCATCTCAGCAGAAAATAAATGCTTTCCAAACACAGCTACCAACCTTCAACTAAATTGGTCTCTGTGACCAGGTATTTGTAAAAGGTTAATTGAAGGTACATTACACATTTTCAGGGAATCTCAATCCTGGGACATGATTGCACTTGGCGCAATTCACCAAGTTTTCATCTCCCTTCTGCTTGCACTCATCTGATGATAAAATGCCATCACTCTATTACTGGCATTTGACCTTTAAATGGCAAAGAGCCGCTTTGTCATCAGAGAGAGTCATGAAGAGCCATAAAGGAAGAGACAGAGTTAGAATACTAACGCGTTCGAGGCTAGCACATTAAAGCCTGTCGACTCAGGCAGGGGCTTCCTGCTACAGAACAGAGGAAAATGAGGCTTCCCAAACTTCAAGTCCTTTGCGGCAACATTCTGCATCATTTGTTAAGAGTCTGCTGTGTGCTGATCCATTCATTCCCTTCCCTCTGTCAGATTTAGACTTAACACTCTTTTTCTTATGATTTCATCCTTTTCATCTACTTCACATGTTCAGTATTTAAGTGACCACCATTTATACCTGTTTGCAAGTTGCATGCTAATGCATGATTCTATCTCCTTGGGTTATTCTAAATGTCCCCAGTCATGGGCGTGGAAAATTCTTTGGCACTCAAACCTTCTCTGTAGGATCCCATCTGACAGTCTAAACAGCAGGCAGGACACTCAGGAGTTAAAGTGCATCTCTGCCTTCAAATTGCTGGGCAGCGCTGCCAAGGCACTTAACCTTTCTGTCTCTCTGCTTCCAGAGCTATAAAGTAGAATGAGTTTAATAGCCTCACCTCACCGTCTAATGGGAATGTTTTCAGGAATAACTAATGCTAGACCTTGTAAAACACATGGAAAAATATGAAACGGGACATCAAATCTTGATCTTAACTTGACTTTTCCTCCAGGGCCGTGGGAGGAGAGAAAAGAGGTAAGAAAAAGAGAGGACTGTCATGGGGCTATCAGGTGAACTGGAGGGAACTAGGTATTTCTGTGCTATGAATTCTTTTCTATTTTTGCACACTAGAAATCAATATGTAATATCTCTGGCATGAAGGGCAACCAAGTAGTGCGTACAAGGAGAATGCATTGGTCAGTCTACAAATTCTAGCCTTCTGTCCTCATGTTGGGTTCCCTGCCTGAACTCTCCCTCCTTATTTATAAATCCATCTTCCTATTTCTGATCATCGTCATCACCCTCTGCTGCCCTTCACACTAACCTTAGCAAGGGAAGAGGTTTTCACCAACGGGGGCATCACTACAAGACGTTGAGTTCACTGTTTCCCAATTAGCCCCAATGTTTAAATTTAAGCCTGTGCCTTATACCATCTCAAATCAATACACAGAAATGCATCTACTGAGTGCACAAAAACTGAGCAGGAATGTAGGAGATGTAGAATGATAATAAATGGTACTTGCACTCAAGAAACTGAAAATGAGCTAAGGAAATAAGGCTACCAGGCATGGAACAATTCAGACACAAAACAAAACCATGTACAAGTCAAGGCTAACTTTTCTGATACAGGCTGTTAATTTGTAGGATTTGAGAGAAGAAAAACTCCGTAAGGGGGAGAGTTGTCAAAACAACTCTCCATTTGCAAGCAAATGGGAATAGAACCAAGTTTTGTAGATGGATAAACTGTGATGGGACCAAAGGAGGAGGGGAGGAAGAGGCGGGTACAGGGAGGGCAGAATAAACTCAGGTGTAGAGAAGAGAAAAGGCTGGTGTGAGTTGGAGGGGGGCCCTGAGGAGGCTGCAGATTGGAGTAAAGACGGTGTGTCCTAGGGGATCAGCTGGCAAAAGCCAAGATGATTGGGAAATGTAAAAGCAATACCAACTCCCTTATCTTACAGTAAATGTTTAGTTGAAGAAGTTTAAGAGAGGTATTACCTCTTTTTCTACGGATGAGACTTTATGAACACTGTGACAGGTATGTGCAACTCAGAGACTTTTTCCCCTCGACCTCCTCATACACTTTGGTGTTTCGGAATCAGCACCTAAGAGAAGTTGGCCTTATAGATACATGGGCTTTTCTTCCCATTTCTGAAGCACTTCCTGCATAACACCATCATTTTGAGCAAACCATTGCATTAGAAAGTACCATTAAAATGGTATGAAAATGTGTAATAGTGAAAGCTGATGATGGGAGAAACTCCAATTCTGTAGTTCCATAGGGTCAGCTTAACATTCAGGCAGAACAGGCAGATGCTTATTCGTGGTGTGGTTTCAGAGTTTGGGAAAGTGTCCAGAGTGTCAAAGAAGAAATTTCTTTCCTACTTTCTGGCTGACTGAGATTCCACCAATGGCACTTAATCCCTCAGTTTAAGGAGCTGATCCCTGTTAAAATGTCTATATCCATAAGAGTGGCAATAATTTAAGATTCTCCCTCAAGCTACTGTCCCATTTTTTTTTTGCTTCCTTTCACTGCAAACTTCTTAATTAAGTGGTCTTCACACCCCACTCCCCATTTCCTTACCACCCACTTTCTCCTTAATCTCATAAAATCTAGCTTCTGTCCCCATCTCTCAACGGAAAGCATTCTCTCCAAGGTCACCAAAGATCCGCTAATCACCAACTTTTTCTCGTCAGTTTTAACCCTTTGCTATTCTGTCTTCTTTGTAACTCTTCTTTCTCAGCATCCAAGACACCATGCACTATGAGTCTGGTTTTGTCGCCCTAGCTGTTGTTTTAGGCATCCTTCCACGGTTCCTCTTCTTTCTCCAGGATCCATCGTAAGGCTAATACTTGTAAATTGCATTAGTCACGAAACGGATTCATCTATATTATCTTTGATTTTCAAAGCTTTATGAGGTAGGTATAGTATTGCCATTTAAAGAATGAGAAAATTAAGGCTCAGAGAGTTGCTTGTTAGAAATGGAGCTGAAAATTTAACCTAGGCTTCCTGACTCCAAGACTGAGCAGTAAATGCAGACACAGCTTAATGTCATTTTCAACCCTCTCCTCTTTCCTGTATACTTCCCCTTACAACAAATCCAGGTGTCCCATTGTTCAACTTCCTCTCTTTCATGACGAATTGAGCTGTGTTCCAGGATATTAAAAATCTGGACATTGAATGTAGACAATACATTTCTAACTGTAATCTAGCAGTACAGGAAGGTAAAATGGGAAGAGTTAAGTTCTGGGTTAGAATCCTGGCCTATTTTCTGTTCCAAGCTTCCATTCCCAGCAGAAGTTCTACTCACAACCCCAGACATTTGATTCATATCCTGGCCTTCTGGATAGATATGTAGTTACCTTTTCCAGGACATTTTCTGGGATGTCCTTTATTTGCTTCTCCGTCTCAATCGACTTGGACCCAGCTCAGACTCCAAATGCTCCTGCCCCACAGTCATCTCCACTGCCTTTCAGCTGCTCCAGAGGCAACAAAGCTACTATTTATTGATCACCTGTTGTATGCTTTATCCATGTTATAAGCCATCAAATACTTAATCGTTCCCCTGCAAAGTAGGGATTGTTACCATCTACATTATACAGATGAGGAAACAAAAGCTTCAAGAGGTAAGAAACTTAACTAAGACCTCAAGTTTTGTTGTTGTTTTTGAGATAAAGTCTTGGTCTGTCACCCAGGCTGGAGTGCAGTGGCACAGTCCTGGCTCGCAGCAACCTCTGCCTCCCGGGTTCAAGCAATCATCTCTGCCTCAGCCTCCTGAGTAGTTGGGATTACAGATGCCCGCCACCACACTTGGCTAAATTTTTGTATTTTTAGTAAAGACAGGTTTTGCCATATTGGCCAGGCTCTTCCTGAACTCCTGACCTCAGGTGATCCACCCACCTCAGCCTCCCAAAGTGCTGGGATTACAGGCATGAGCCACCTCGCCCAGCCCAAATCTCAAGGTTTCTAAGTGGTAGAGGTGAAAGTTAGACCAACTCTGAATATGGACTTTGTTCATAACACCATGACTGCCCAGCACTTACTTGCATTTCCAAATTAGCATCTGTGACTGTGTTAATATTTTAAGATATTGTTTTAAGAATCACCTTTCCCTTCTTTCTCTTTCATTCTTTTTTCTTTCTTTTGCTATTTCTTTCTCCTTTTCTCTCTTTTTCTAAAATCTCTTCCTCTTTCTTTTTCTTTCTTTAACTGTTTCTTTCTTTCTCCTTTTCTCTCTTAAAAAAAAAAAAGTAAAAAAAAAAAAAAAAAAAAAAAATCACCTTTCCCTTAAATTAAACCATAAGCTTATAGAGGCTTCCTTCCCATGACATAAAATTGTGTGTGTCCATAGCAGTGGATAACTGACATCTAGAAGTTCCATAGAAAATCAGGAGGATTGATATTACTAATTGTAAGTGTATATTCTCAATCAATCTTCCATATACTGAGACATCTGAAATAGGTAAAAGAAACTCATACTGGCCTAAAGAAGCATTCAGTGTCCATCAGCCAAGTTATTGCATCCTCCCTCTAAAAAGAGAGGAAGGGTATTGATTTCAATGTTAGGATCCTTCTATGAGTACATGTGTATATTAGTATTTAATTATACTCTTTTTTTGAGATGAGTCTCACTCTGTCGCCCACACTGGAGTACAGTGGCACGATGTAGACTCACTGTAACCTCCGCCTCCTGGGTTCAAGCAGTTGTTGTGCCTCAGCCTCCCCAGTAGCTGGGATCATCGGCAGGCACCACCACATTTGGCTAACTTTTATAGTTTTAGTAGAGATGGGGTTTCACCATGTTGGCCAGGCTGGTCTTGAACTCCTGACCTCAGGTGATCTACCGGGCTCAGCCTCCCCAAAATGCTGGGATTATAGGTGTGAGCCACTGTGCCCTGCCTATTGATACTCTTTAAAGTACTGAAATATTAGAACAGCTAAATTCACCTTGGAGATTTTGGATCAGAGTGCACTACCTTTTGTGACATTCTGGAATGGACCCATATTCCTCCTTTTGTATTTATACCTCTAGAATCAATATTTCTAACCACAAGGTTTTTTTCTGGTCACAATGCATCCTCCCTGTCAGTAGGGTCATTGCTGTGTTTCCACAGCAGGATACTCAGTACATGTTTGTATAGTACTGGAAGCACTGATTCAACTTCCATTAAACACTTGATATAGCCTTATGAAGAAAAGTTAAATATGGAACCTTAAAAATATTATCACAGATGGTTTTTCTTTCCCACTTTTGATTCTTACGCTCATCTAAATTCTGGAAATAGTCCAGTCATTTTCACGTTATGTTCTTTGGAGGGGAAGTTTAGGATTTCCAATAAGTATGTGAAAAGAACATTCATAAAAAGGCTAGCAATAAACATGGAAGGATGTTGTCTTGGAAAAGGCATTTTCCTAGGCCAGTGTTAAAGAAATGAGAATCCATAATTAACAGTGGGCGGCTAGCACCTTGGTCTCTAACCAGCCTCCATTGGTGTTGAAATTATTTTAGAGCTTGTGCCTTTTCCAGCTACTTTGGGTCCTTCTGGCTCGCTTCAATGAGAATACCTATTACTGTCTCTCTCTCTCACCCTCCCAGACTCACTTTTCCTCTCTGATTCCCCAGAAGCTTTTTATCCCCTGCCTCTTTTCAGAACTCAGCTTTTCTTTTTCGTGCAACTTGGCAGAAGCCCTGAAAGGCGGAAGATTATGGTCTTTCTCTGTATTTGTGTGTGAATCTTCATAATTATATTCTCAGTCAGAAAGGAGGAATTTTCTTTATACCTAAGCCCTGAAGCTCCCCTCTAAAATTTACAACTTGCTTCTGACTCAACCTGCTTTAAGTTACTAACTTACTAAATTCCAGGTCTACAAGAACATAATTACTTTCAAAGCACAGTTAGAATATACTAATACTAAATAGGACTCTGAAGTGTTTGCCCCAGTTTTATTCCATCATATCAGTCAAAAGAGTCAAAGGGAGCTTCACATATTCTTAGCATCCCTGAATCCACAAGTCTACCAAGAGGGATGTCATGTCTATATTCAATTTCCCATGGTTTCTTGGGTAAAAATTAAATTTTGAATGTAAAATAAAACCGACAGTGATGATTCAGCTGTCATTGAGTGTCTACTCTGAAAGATCCTGTGCTAGGCACTAGGGGAAATAGAAAAAGGAATAACATACAGCCCTTATTTTCAATAAGCTTAGAGTGTATTGGTGAAAGGCAAAATGCATACTGAAATCACTGCATGTTAAGTGGAATCTTAAGGAAAATAAATAGGAGAAAGATTACTTCTGCTGGGGACTCAGTTAAGGTCTTGTGAAGGCAGAAGCATTTAGGCTGCAATTTAAAAGACAGAGATGACGTCAACAATCAATAATGATAGATGGCCATTCTGGTTGTAGCAAAAGTGTGAACTAAAATGATCAAGCCTATAAAATCCCAGCCATCACCTAAAATAGTTTTTAAAAATTATAATTGGCTAAAGCAAGAGCAAGATAAAGTAGAGGAGTGAATGCTAAGCCTGAAAACCTGGGACAAAGTCATGGAAGAGTGGTGCTTAAAAGATGTAAAGGAATTTGAACTCTATTCTTTGACAATAAGAAACCACTGAAATTTGCAGATATGCTACAATATCACTTCCTCAATAACAAAAAGTCACCATCACCATTGTTATAATTTTGTTAAAATATGCATATCTATCTAAGCAGAAGGACTTGAGGAGCGGAAGGCCTTTTTAAAGCTCATAAAAGAAGAAAACATAAAGGGAAAGAAATTGATAGAATAGTGATGGAGGAGAGAATGAAGCCAGGCATGCTTGGTGGATGTTCATGTTCTGTTTCAGAGTGTGGGATACCAACTGCCTCTAGCATTGTAACAATGGATGCTCAGAGCTTGATGCTGGACAGGGTGTTAGGCAACATATACCAGAGTCTTTTTGTTCTCTGAATGGCATTGCCATCCATGGGGGTAATAACTGGTCTCTCTCAAAAATCCAAGCACAGTCTTCACAGGCATTCTGTCGGCACAACAGCAGACTGTTAGCATACAAACAGTCATTAACCACAGGCTGTGGGCAAAGCTAATCCTGAGTGCGTTGCAATCCATTGGAACCAGGAAATCTGAGCTGCTGCTAATAGGCTTCCAGCCGTTGAGTCCTTAACCGGTTTTGGCCCAGCTCCCCATCTATGATAACAGGGCTCAACTTTTTCTTGTGCTCTGTTGTTTCGTTTCTGTTAGAGGATTTTTCATTGGGTGGAAGAGAAATCCTGGATTAAAATTTATTTTCCTCCAAAAAGTAGAATATCAGAGCTGAAAAGGGATCCTAAGGATCTTAATGCTCAACCATCATTCATGTGGGGATACTGAGGCCCAGAAAATGAGTCTTGTGCAAAGTTATGTAATAATTTTTGACTCATCTCCCTATTCATCAACACTCTTCTCTCAAGTGCTTATATTTAGTTGATCTGAATAGCAATTGTTCTTTCCTCTCATTTTAAATTCATATTCTCCATTCTTACAACTTCTCTTCTGGTCATCTAAACTTAGAAAATATGTTCTCTCATTCTGATCTTTTCCACAGTACCTCTTGGACATAGCCCTCCATGGATTACTTGATGAAATGGGAAAATGATCAAGGGAAAGAAAAGGACTGACCACCAAAGGTCTGGAACAGTTGAACATTTATGGCAGCATGTACATAGTCTGCTTAGCCTAATGGGTGCCAAGGGCCAACCATAGAATGTCCATCATTTTAAGATCATAAGGAAAAATCTCTGGACATCTGATTTCAAAACTCATTCATTCATTGAATAAATAAGATATGAGGGCTTCTACCATGTGCAAGGCATTGAGCTGGATGAATGAGATAGGTCATTCTTTCTTTGTCTATGAAGGTCAAATTGCTCTGACATGGAACCTGGGTCATGTGTCCACACCCTAGTTGCAAGCTGCCTCCAACCAAGACTCATAAGGGACAGGATTTAAAAAATACAGAAATAGGGGTTCAGATGTTGAGTGGCCAAAAGGGTTGATAACCACCTTATGCAGATAAGAAAAATTATTATCTTAAAAATGTCAATTCTTGTATTGTCTATTGACAGGGATAAAGACCCCAAGACTCCGGGGATTTATGAGGAGACTGCAAGTGAAAAAAAAGAGAAAGATGAAATATTCTGAGTGGCTCTCCTGTCCTTCCTACAAAAAAAGAGGGCCCCTGGTACATGCAAATTTCACATTTTAATCAAGAGAGATTATTATACGAATTATCCTCTCATACTGAGAAAAATGTACCACATAAGACATGTTGTAAACTATGAAATAAATTCACACAGTACTTTTATATGGAATTTTACTTAACATAATGGCTCTATGCATGAAGACATGATTATTAGTATTGTGTGTGTGTGTGTGTGTGTATCAGTACAACTGATTATTAGTACTGTGTGTGGGTGGGGGGGGGTGAACGCTTTTTGGTTCCTAAATCATAACAAAATGGGAAAATTTAGAATTCTAAGAGACAATTTTAAACTGTCTGGTCAAAAGATTCGCTTTATTACTTGTTGAAATTTCCTTTACCAATGCTAGAATTAACTCTACACATTCAGTGTTCCACCAAAAGGGAGATAATTTAACAGCCTGAACAGACTGAGCTTTGGAGATGGTTTACTTTTCTTAGTAATGGGGCTGAGAGCACAAAGGGATTTTTCCAAAAACCACATAACTGATCTTTTGGGTGGACAATTGGACAATTTTTTCAGTAGTTAGGACATATTCTGACCTTGTAAATTTTCTCCCTTGGGATAGAAATTGTGGTAATGGACAATTAAATCTCTTAACTTATTTGGAGCACCTAAGGGCAGTTTTCTTCATGTATGTATACTTATTACACAAGCATGATTTCTAAACAAAGAGATTTTAAACAGAAAAATTATAAGTATGCTATATTTCTCACCCTTGTTGAAGCTATAAAGCCCATTTTCTGTAAAGGAACTTTCAGTCTAGCTGTCTTGCTTAAGAACACTATAAAATAGTCATGTCTATTAATCCAGTTGTTTTATATAAGAAGAAAAAATAATTACATGGTGGTGTTGAAGGATCATAGTTACCAACAAGGCATTTTGGGACTGCTCTTTTTTGTTTGGATGTGGGGATGTTAAGGAATGACAGCTATTTAACTCAATGAAGTCTGTGGATAACATTAGACAAATCATGAACAAACTTCCATTCACAATTGCTACAAACAGAATAAAATACCTAGGAATACAGAGAACAAGGGAGGTGAAGGACTTCTGCAAGGAGAACTACAAACCACTGCTCAAGGAAATCAGAAAGGACACAAACAAAAGGCAAAATATCCCATCTCATGGATAGGAAGAATCAATATCATGAAAACGGCCATTTTGCCCAAAGAAATTCATAGATTCAATGCTATTCCCATCAAACTACCATTGACACTCTTCACAGAACTAGAGAAAGCTTTCAAAAACAAGAATTAAACAAAGACATTTCCTGGCAAGCAAAATCTGAGAGAGGTGATCAGTGCAGATTTGCACTACAGGAACTTCTAATGTTTGTACTTCAGAAAAAAAGAAAGGTTAGGAATACAAAGGATAGTAAATAAATAAAAGAACGGTCACTGGGAAAGTATAACAAACATTCAATTTGGTGGTATAAACAACACCAATCATAATAGCTAATTTATTGAGTTAAAATACAGAGCTAAAACACTGGACAATTATATCACATAAGCCAGATTGGTCATTTGGAGTTAAAATAGTCAAAGTTCCTTGTATTTTTCAGGAGGAATAGTAGCATGCATTTTAAGCTTAGTTTTAAGTTAACACTATGCTAATAATACACGTTAATACTCCAAAGGTAATTACCAAATAATATAAATGTGGTTTGAAATTATTTTCAAACCAGTAAGGGAAAGAAATATTTCCCCTTACTGGGGAAATATTTCAATCTTTCCAAAAGAATAAGAGAAAGGAAGAAAAATGAAAATGAAATAAAAGAAGATATCCTCCTGTAGGCTGTCCCCAAAGCAGAATTTGTAACGAAGGTTTGTGTACAGGTATTTTATTTGGGAACTAACCAAGGGAGCAGCAATAAGACTGGGCAGAGTGAAACAGGCAAGGATGATGGAAAGCCAGTCTAGGCATGCATCACTTAGATCCTCATCATTTTAATCCCATCGGGCACCCTCTAAAGCATCCTGAAGCAGGTTCTCTAGAACTGTCCACCAAAGAGATAGAGTAAGAGGATGTTTATTGTCTGGCTTCTGTCCATCCCCTATTGGCCAGAGGGTATTAACTGCTTCTCAGTGCCAGGTTTGTGCATGCATAGGAATAACGAGAATTTTCTCCTAGGTATCCCGTGTGGTGGCAACAGAGACACTCCAAGGGGAAGAAATGGAGGACTCACAGAACAGCTGAGAGAAGTAGGTTCCAGGTTACATCTTTGTGGAGCTGATTGCCAAAATAATAACGAGAACATGGCGGGTTAAGATGACATAAATCTGGGCACTAGAGTTGTCTTATAGAAACACAGATAGGAAGCAAACATAGGGTGGCAGAAATTAATGCATGTTTATGGGAATCCACAACAAACCCAGATGGGCTTGACTCTTTAGCTAAAAGGTATAGATCATCACTCTAGATTTCAGTATTTGTTCTGTGGTGTTTACAAGAAATGTTTTGAATATAAGGTCCCAGAGATGTGGCAAGTAAAAGGATGTTTTAACATTCCCTCCTCACACCATTCCTGTCTTTTGTAGGTTGTTACTTCCCTCTGCAGATCCTGCCTAATCACTGGCAGCCTTGGGAGATCTTTATCCCACCAAACTTCAGAATGAGAGTCGTAAGAGAAATTAGAAATCTTCTTTACAAAAGAAGAAATGGAGACAAAGGGAGAAGAAGAAATCTGTTCAAAGTCACAAAAACTGGTCGAAGTAGACCTGGGGCCAGACATTGGATATTTAACTTCAAGTTTATTTTCTGTTCTAATACACCATGTGTCAGCAAACTTTTAAACGTAAAAGGTCGGATGTTTTAGTCTTTGCATACCCTTAGGTCTCTGTTGCAACTACTCAAATCTGCCATTGTTGAGCAAAAGCAGCCACAGACAATATGTAGACGACTAGCCAAGTTGTATTTCAATCACATTTTATAAACAAAGCAGCCGGATTCAGCCCATGGGCAGTGGTTTGCTGACCTTTGTGCTACACCATGGTTATTTTCTCAGTTATACCAAAAATAACGTAGCACAGCATCCTGTCCATATCACAGATCTCCAGAGAGTCTCAGCCTTGCATTCTGGGTGATACTCAGGTTTCATTTCAACAAATGAGAAATAACTGTAGCCACCATCCCCCGTGGAAAAAAAAAAAAAGGAAAAAGAAAAATTGAAAAGATGTTTGGCTATTCTATTTCAAGATGGCAACTTGAACCAACACCTTTACTTCTGCTTTCTGTTAAATTCCCTTGCAGGGCGCTGTCCCAGTGGTCTTCTGATATGGGGAGTCACGCTGGGTTAGGAAGGAGTATCACCTCAGTTAAATATCACTGTTTGGTAATAAATTGCCTGGGCACCCTCCCTCCCTGCCCTTCTCAGGCTCCTGGGTAAAGCTCTCCTCCCTGTGAAGGCCACTTGTTTCCTCATTCCAGACAAACACAAAAGAGGCCACCCAAACCTACAACAACAAACATGTTCCTTCTTTCCCATCTGTCCATAATTATAGATTTTTTTTCTCTTTTTTATTATATATATTTTCTAATATTTCAACAGGGATCACATATTTTTTTCTTAAGAGAAAAGAAGAAAAGGGGTGGAAAGGGAGGTGTACAGTACTGCCATGGGACTCGCTTTGTTATCCCTGTTCTGTGAGCTTCTCCTCCTCCTGACATGACAAGGGATGGTTTATGCTTGTTAAAATGCAAAAGTTGGCACCCTCGAAGCTAAAAAAGGGCAGAATTTAATTTGTCCTTTGTAGTTCCTCTTTTCTATTCCTTTTGGTAATATTTCATCAACACTGTGCTTTTCTCAAAAGTCACAGAGTGTTATTCTTTGTTTTTGGAAAAACAGAACAAAGCAAAACCCAAAGCTAACAGCCCTTCTACAAAGAACAATGGAAAATGAATAGCCACATCTCCCAGTGATGATTATTATTATGAATCTTTGTGAGAAAATGTCACTGGGACTCAGCCATGGAATTGAATTCCTCTTCCAAATTTTATTGGCACTTATTGGGTCTGACAGTTTGATGAGAGAATTGCAGATTATTTAGAAGCTCTTCCATCAGTGATCGGATTCAGTTTGATAAAAAGCATTTGTTGAGTGTTAGTAACAACCTTAGTTACTGTGAGGAGGAAAGAGAAAAATTAAATCTGCTGCCTTCCCTCTAAGAGGGGACGAAAGGAAAAAATCCATGAAAGGCATTCATCTTTTTATTCATTTAACCAGGAGTTAGTCCTTACTCACTTTTTACACAGTCAAATAAGAAAGGTAGAAATCATTGCAGTACAGAATCTCGGAGGGATGCAGAAAAACTGGGTGAAGATAACTGGGAAGTTTTTCAGAAGGGATTAAACTGCCCTGAAAGAGAAAGGCAAGGGAGATTGTATGTTCAAAGAATCACCTCCATGGCTATCATATCAAAACTAACAGGCAGAAGATGCACATTTATTCCCTCCTCTGAGTGCCCTAGAGTTTGTTTAAAGAAAAAAAAAATTGTCTTCTAGCAAATGGAAAAACAAAAACTAAACAAACAAAACCCTTTTCCTACCCATGCCTTTGAGTGTGGGCTGGACTTAGTGACTAGACTCACAATCAAAGAATAGCATGTGGAAAGGAAAAAACCTTAAGTGTATAGTGGAGAAACCTGGCAAATGCCCCCCTTTGCCAGATAATCAGTGAACATCACCATCAATAAGACATATTGATTTCCAATACCATCCAAATGATGTGATGAAAAGGGGATTTCATCTCTGTGGTACTCGTTCCAAAACCCATAATCCTACTCTAAGCATGAGAAAAACATCAGACAAACCCAAATGGAGGAACATTTGAAACTTTCTACAAGATACCTGACCAGGATCCCTCAAAACTATCAAGGTCATAGAGAACAAGGAAGGACTAAGAAACTACCACAGACCACAGGAGCCTGGGAGGCATGAGAGCTAAATACAATGAGGTATCCTGGATGAGATCTCGGGACAGAAAAAGACATCCATGAGAAAAACTAGTAAAATCTGGATGAAGTCTGGAATTTAGGCTGGGCACAGTGGGTCACGCCTGGAATCCCAGCACTCTGGGAGGCTGAGGCGGGCGGATCATGAGGTCAAGAGCTCCAGACCATCCTGGTCAGCATGGTGAAACCGTCTTTACTAAAAGTACAAAAAAATTATCCAGGCATGGTGGTGCGTGCCTGTGGTCCCAGCTACTAGGGAGGCTGAGGCAGGAGAATTGCTTGAACCCGGAAAACAGAAGTTGCAGTGAGCCGGGATCACACCACTGCACTCCAGCCTGGTGATAGAGAGACTGTTTCAAAAAAAAAAAAAAAAAAAGTCTGGAATTTAGTTCAGAATAATGTACAGATAGGGAAGTAGTGTGACAATTTGCAGTTTTGAGAAATATGCCACGATAAGGTAAGATGAAGTGACAATGGGGGCTGCCAGGCAAGGAGCAGGGGGCAACTCTCTGCGCTATGTTTGCAACTTTTCTGTAAATCTAAAATGATTCCAAAATAGTTTAAAACAATCTAGTTCCTTAACTATTAATTAAGATATGAAAAAAGGTTTGTATTCTAACATCTGTCTTCGTAAAGACATTATTCTAATAAACCTGAACGGTCATTAACTTGGATAAGAGAACAATAGCCCCATGTGCAGCAAATGCGAAAGATGAACTCCATGATTTTCAGAGCATCTATTAATATTCATTTGAACTCTAGTTGAATCCAAATGATTTACCATAGGAGGATCCAATGTAAATATTCTACTTCACAAGAAAAAGAAATTAAATATGATGAATTTGAAAAAATAGATCATCTCCAATAGCCAGCTTCCCACTGAAAGTCACATAAAGACAGCAGGGCACACACACAGACGAAAGCTCCCAGCCTGGAACCACTGGCACGCACGGCCAACCAGCCTAGCCAGGACCCTGCAAGGCAGGCACCAGAAAGAGTTTGCCTCATGATGTGTTCACGTTTCCTGTTGGAAATGCCACTGGCGAAAAGTAAGAATACACCTTCTTCCTTCCTCACTCCCTGTGTCTAAACACCATGCAGAAAACGGGAAGTCTTTGCTTTTCTCCCATGATTGCTGGCTTCCCAGACAGTTCTCCAACCCTCTGCTCTTATTCAGACAGTAGCTACAGAAAATAAGAGAAAAGAAGGCAGCCGTGGGGACTGACCATGAGAACTGCTATCCTGGAAGATGCTTTTCTCTTTCTCTTACCTCCTACACCCAGTATAACAAGAGACATGTTGCCTCTTCTGTCAGTACGCATCCAGAACCCTAGGCATTTTTCTTTTCTCTCTTTTGTTTTTAACTTTGACTGTAAGTTCAGGGGTACATGTGCAGGTTCGTTACATAGGTAAAATTGTGTCACGGGGATTTGTTGCACAGATTATTTTATCACCCAGATATTAAGTCTAGTACCCGTTAGTTATTTTTCCTGATCCTCTCCCTCTTCCCGCCCTCCGTCCTCCAATAGGCCCCAGTGTGTGCTGGTTTCCTCCACGTGTTCTCATTGTTCACCTCCCACTTATAAGTGAGAACATGCAGTATTTGCTTTTCTGTTCTGTTAGTTTGCTAAGGATACCAGCCTCCAGCTCCATCCATGTCCCCGCAAAGGAAACAGTCTCGTTATTTTCTGTGGCTGCATAGTATGCACCAATTCGCGGAAAATGAATGGCCACGCGTCCCAGTGATGCGTATATGTACCACATTTCCTCTATCCAGTCTGTCATTGATAGGCATTTAGGCTGATTCCACGTCTTTGTTGTTGTGAGTAGTGCTACAGAGAACATACGCATACATATATCTTTATAATGAAACAGTTCACATTCCTTCGGGTATATACCCAATAATGGAATTGCTGGGTCAAATGGTATTTAAGTCTTTAGGTGTTTGAGGAATCGCCACACTGCCTTCCACAGTGGCTGAACTAATTTACACTCCCACCAACAGTGTATAAGTGTTCCTTTTTCTCCACAACCTCGCCCTAGCTGCCTTTCAACACCTCCATTACCAGCACTATGGTACCAGCCAGTGTCGTCTCCCCACAGGATTACTACGAAGGCCTTCTACATACTCCCTCTATTTTCAGTCTCAGAAACTAGAGTGACCTTTTTCAAATGGGAGTGAGACCATATCATTCCTCTGCTCTAAAGCCTTCAGTAGTTTCCTATTTCCTTCGAGCACAACACACACCCCTTATAATACCCCCAAAGTCTCCACCTATCTGACCACCTATTACCTTTCTGATCACATCTCCTACTCATCTCCCTCTTGTTCATTCTCCTTTAGCACATGGAGCTCATCGCCATTCCTCAAACATACCAGGTTTATTCCCTGCCCAGGGCCTTTGCACTGGCTACCTCTCCTACCTGGAGCTTTCCTTCGTTAGGTATTTCTATGGCTCTCTCTCTTTCTCTTCTAGTCTTTTGCTATTAAAATACTCTATCCTGTGGCCAGGTGTGGTGGCTGATATCTGTAATCCTAGCACTTTGGAAGGCTGAGGTGGTTGGATCACCTGAGGTCTGGAGATCGAGAACAGCCTGACCAACATGGAGAAATCCATCTCTACTAAAAATACAAAATTAGCCAGGTATGTTGGTGCATGCCTGTAATCCCAGCTATTCAGGAGGCTGAGGCAGGAGAATCGCTTGAACGTGGGAGGTGGAGGTTGCTGTGAGCCAAGATTGTGCCATTGCACTCCAGCCTGGGCAGCAAGATTGAAACTCTGTCTCAAAAAAAAAGAAAGAAAAGAAAAAAAATTTCAATCCTATTAATATTTAAACTCATGCCTACATATTTTTATTCCTTAACCCCCTTACCCTGCTTTAATTTTTATAACATTTTTTCTATATAATTTATTTATTTATTAAGCTTATTATTTGTTATCCATTATAATAAATCCTCCCAGGAGGTAATTCCATGGGGAGAAGGATTTTTGTATTTTGTTTGTTGAACAATGTCTAGAACACAATAGACACCAAACATCTTTGGATTAATAAAGCTAATGATTCACAAAAGTAAGAGATGGAAAGAATCTCTCAGAAGAGCATGTTGGCTAATGCAATATGTTTTATAGATGGGCTTAGATATTAAAGAACCAAGCAATGTGGTAAACAATATTCCTTAGTAGATAGGAGTTGCTTCAGTGACTAGAGCTGCCTATACAAATGCGGTCTTTCACTGTAGGACTGTGAAACGGATTTGGCTTTTAAATAAGAATTAAGGCCAATACAAGCATTCTGCCTGTTGACAGTCACTCTATTTGGACAGTCCTTGCTTTAGCTGACGGTGATTAAAAAATAATAATAATAAAAGATAATCTACAAGCTGCCACAAGTATGCTGATGACATTTCAGGCAAATACTATTCTTAATATATAAAGAGTTTTCCAGTCTACACACAAAAGACAATGTTTAATACTGGAAAACAAAATGGACAGAAAACATAAATAGGTGAAGTCACATGGGATTAAAAAGTCCAATTTATCTGGTATCCAAAGAAATATAAGTCAAAATAATGATATTGTTTTTCTGTATTCTATTTTCAGATTTTAAAATATTAAAGAATATGCACTATAAAATTGCCCACCAGAAAGGGTGTGTCAACATTTAGTATCTTTAGATTTGGTAATCCTATGTAAATAAATTAGCATTTATTCTAGGGAAACAGTCGTGGAGACATTAAATAATTGAGTAACCATTGTTGTTCATTGGAGTTTTGTTCATAACTTCAAAAAATTGCGAACGACCTACACATTCATATGTCACTGGTGAACACAATAAATAGCTCAGTGAAAAGGTGCATGTAATCTAGAGTCATTGCTCGTATTTAAATCTTGGCCTTACTCCTTTCAAGCTGTGTAATTTTGGACATACTAGTTAATCATTCTAACATTTTATAGTAAGGAGCCACGAAATAGCATGCAATATTTTAAGAGGGATGAGACGTGAGATGTGACTGGATTGCAGATTTCCTTGGCAGGAATGTGGGTGGGAGTGTGTTTGTGAAAATACGTGGGGTTTAGGCCTTTCGTGGTGCCCATTGAGCATGGGGAGTGTAAGGCCGGTTGCCTTGCTGGGAGCTCGGACGCACCCCCCCCCCCTTTTTTCCCTTTTAAAAGCCCCGAGCAAGCTCAGACATGCTCAGGCATGTTCCCCTCTCCCTTGCTCGCACAGCCTGGTCTTCACTTAAAGAGCCCAGTATGCAAACAAGGTGCTGCAACCATAGCTTCTTAATAACCAATAGCAGCTGAGTCTTAACAACCAATAGCAGCTGAGTCTTAACAACCAATAGCAGCCGAGTTTTAACAACCAATAGCAGCCAAGTGTTAACAACCAATAGCAGGCAAGTAATTCCAACCAATAACAAGCCAAGTCCTAGGTCAAGGCTTGTAACTTACCCAATAGCAGTCTTGCTCTCCCTCAACCAATCGAGCTGTTTCACTCCCTATAAAACCCCCTGTCTAAGAGGAGTCCTGGCGACTTCTCCGGCCCCTCCTGTCCTGACTGTAGAACCTCACTCGGGAGCCTGAATAAATTCCCTTGCATTGGATTATTTTGGTGCTGGCCTCAGTTTCTTCGTTTTATCCTTGGAAACAAACCTTAGAGGGAGCAGTGGAAGGATCTGGCCGAGGGAGCCACTTGATCATGTATGTCTACAATTTTGTAAAGATCATTTCAGTAGAATTGAGGAGGATTGACCAAAGCGTGGTGATGCCAGAGGATGCATCAGCTGAGAACCGAACGTCTCACAGGGCTTCAGCAACCGGATATGAGGATAATGGGAAGTTGTGTACTTCCTCACTTCACTTCAATCGTTATTTTCCTTCCCATCAAAAGCAATAAACGACGGGATCAGAGAACGACAGTTTGTGTGGGGATGAGAGGAACATTCAGATCAATTGCTGAAATGGTCTAATGACTCTACATTTGCTATGTGAAAAGCGACCTCATCCCCTTCCCTGGTAGGGCTCACCCAGGCAGCTGGGGTTCAGTGTCATATTTAGCTGGATGGCGACCTAAATAATTTAGAGAGCTGCCCTAGGCAAACTCTTGCTAGTAATTTTGGGAGGGAGGGAGGAAGGAGGTAGCAATGAAAAGGAGGGCGAAAGAAGGAGCTCCCGAAGGAAAACTGTGCAAGACCAACTTCAGAAGTGAGCAGGGACACTGCCTGCAGCTCTGCACCCCACTTTATCACACACGGAGAGCAACATCAGTCGTCTTTTTGATCCGTGGCTGAGGCTTCAAAACGTGCCTTTGACACACAAGGCAGCATCTGGAGAAAATGACTTCCAGTCAACCCAAAGCCCCTCCAGGCGGAGGAGCCCCGCTCGGAGCCCGCTGTCCTGACGCGTGTCGCCGGGCATCCCCCAGAGCTGCGGGCTGAGCCTCCGGGAGCGGTGGGCCCGGGACGTCCCAGGGCGCTGAGTCCCTTGCAGCAGACTCTGTGGCATACAAGAGCTATGTCTTCTGTGTTTCCGCTTCGGGGGTTCTGGATTTCATTAAGGCTAGACGGAAGTCAGGAACAAATTAAATGACTCCTTAGAATAAATTCACCTTCCTTCTCTCATCCATTTACCTATGCATGATGCAGGGGCTGCTTGGGAAGTGTGTAAATTAGGATTAGGTGAGCTGCCATGAACTAAAAGTTATAATGGCTTAAGCAACTTAGAGATCTGTTTGCCTCTTATGTAAATGGAGTAGGCAGCTTTGGTTTACTGAAGGAGTTAGAATGGAGTTAACAGAAACCAATGATCTTTTCAACTAGTGAATCCACCATTGCTAGGAAAAAGAGACCTTTTGCTCACGATCCAAGATAAAGGCCAGAACTCCAACAATCATACCAGAGTTTTAGGTATCAAAATGAAAGAAGGGATGAAGAAGAAAAGGGCAAAGGTCACATGTAAGCAATCTTTTAAAGGCATTTCTCAGAAAGTAGTCTCCTCCACATATCATTCACTGGAATTTAAACATGTGCTCACACACAAATGTAAAGGCAATTAAGAGTTGGAGGCTCAGCCAAAAATCTAAGATACTATTACTAAGATAGAAGGGGAGAATAGAAACAGTTCTCTGCCATCATTCACCATTTTGGCTACTAAAATATTCATGGGAGGACTTGTAATGCAAAGAATACATCTATGCTGGTCTTCAAATCAGTAAACACAGAGTGCGGCCTCCAGCTTCAAGTCTAGGATCTACAGTCTTCTCTTTTTTTTGAGACAGAGTTTTGCTCGTTGCCCAGGCTGGAGTGCAATGGCATGATCTCGGCTCACCGCAACCTCTACGTCCTGGGTTCAAGCAATTCTCCTGCCTCAGCCTCCCGAGTAGCTGGGATTACAGGCACGCACCACCATGCCCAGCTAATTTTTGTATTTTTAGTAGAGATGGGGTTTCACGTTGACCAGGATGGTCTCGAGCTCTTGACCTCGTGATCCAGCCGCCTCGGCCTCCCAAAGTGCTGGGATTACAGGCATGAGCCACCACGCCTGGCAGGATCTACAGTCTTCTATATCCATCGCCATGTGCTGCTGCTTGTAGACAGGCAACTTCTTTATTTAAAGATAAGTTACCTCCTAACACACCATGGTACACAAGGAATAGGGTAATGAAAATGAAATCTCCCACTTTGAAAAATGGGAGTATGAAAACCACAGTAGTCACTGGTTTCTAGCAATGATCAAACCTTGCTAGGCACTAATAGTGTGTACTCCTGATCTGGAAATGGAGAACCTTCCTTAGTCGGAGAATATTCCTCGTGCTGGGCTCTGGGAAGAATGTTCCCGTCCATCATTCACTGTCACTCGTGGCCCCAGGTCCCTGATTTCCACGTCTTTCACTTCTTTTACATATTTCTCCAAAGGTCCATCTGAAGTTGGCATGACAGTGTATATCCTTCTTGAAGGCAGTCCAGCTTTCTAGACCACTTTCTGCTAATGAGAGTTAAAGGGCCCAGGGACTGTTAGAGTCCACTTGTCTTTAGGTATCCATGGGGGATTGGTTCCAGAAACTCCTACATACCAAAATTTTTATATGCTCAAGTTCCTGATGTAAAAAGGTGTCATATTTTCATATAATTTACATATATCATCCTGTATACTTTAAATCATCTCTAGATTACTTCTAATATCTAATACAATGTAAATGCTATAAAATAGTTGTTATACTATGTTTTTTAAAATATGTATTCTTTTTTTGTTGTTGCATTATTCTTTATTGTTTTCTTTCTAGTATTTTCCTTCCATGGTTGGTTGAATCTGCAGATGTGGAACCTACAAACATGGAGAGACATTTGTATTTATAGTCGCAAGCCTTTTGCAGGCAGATTCAGGACTTTTTGGCAATATCATTATGTTAAAAATGTAATAGGGTTTTGGAGTACTTGCTTTCAGGCAATTGTAGGTGTGAGTAGCCATAACCTAAGGTCTCCTATACACAGGAAGTGTTTCAGCATGATACCCCTGGGTTTTACTTACTGGCCTATGTGTTCAGCCCATCAGGACGCAGCCTGGATGCTACTGAGGCATCTGGAATGGTGGACCCGTGAGGGTGGGAGTGTCTTCATTCTTCATTCTCTCTTTGAGATTAGGCCTACAGCCTTTGCATGGCAGAACAGCAGGCTTGTCTTCTGCAAAGACAGCAGTTTCACAGCCACTCCACATAATTTCCTTTGCACAAGTACAGAGGCATTTGGCTTTTTCTCCTTTGCAAGGCCCAAAATTACAGGACAGTTAGTGAGAACTGTAGAACAAGGACTCCATGCCTACAGCGTTATAGTCCCCTTTCTCTGCGTTTGCAGACTGAGTAGGTCTATGCTCGTTCATCCCTCCGTAGTAGAACTTTGCTCAAAGTGACAAGAAGTAGCCATCAAGGAAACCATTCTGAGATTTTTGGACCATTTGCCCTAACAATGTAACTTCAGTCACCTTGTAGTCTGCAGGCAACATTTTGACAGAATATATTGCTACCACTTTACAGAGATTACAAGTTTCCCAGCTGCTCTATCTGCTTCGTCACTTCCTCTAGCAAACTAGTGCCATGTTTTAGGCACTAAAGAACTCTAAACTTTGTTGAACTTTTCTATTTTATTTATTTCTGTTCGAACCTTTTATATTTCCTTCCTTTTGCTAACTTTGAACATTGTTTGCTCTTGTTTTAGTTCCTTGAGGTGTAACTTCAGGTTGTTTATTCAAGATCTCTCTCTTTTTTTTTTAATGTAGGCATCTATCACTATGAACCTCCCTCTTAGTACTGTTCTTGCTGTGTCCCATAAGTTTCAGTATGTATTTTATCCTGAAGTATTTTCTTAATTATTTTATGATTTGCACCCCCCTTTAACCCAGAGTTTCTTCCAGAGTATATTATTTAGTGTCCATGCACTTGTGGTTATTTCAGTTTTTCATGTGCTATCAATTTCTAATTTTATTTATTTGTGGTCAGAAAAGACACTTGATATAATTTCAGTCTTTTAAAATTTGTTACAACTGGCTTTGTGACCTAATGTGTGATTTATTCTGGAGAAAAATCCATTGTACTTGAAAAAAAATGTATATTCTGCTGTTGTTGGGTAGAATGTTTGACATATGTCTGTTAAATCTATTTAGTTTATAGTATTATTCAAGTTTCTTATTGACTTTATGTCTGGATGTCCTGTTGATTATTGAAATTATGGTATTAAAGCAACTTACTAGTCTTGTATTTCTGTTTATTTATCTCTTCGGTACCATCAATGTTTGCTTTATATATTTACATCTTCTGATGCTGGATTCATATGTATTTATCATTGTTCTATTCTCATGATAGATTGACCCTTTCTTCATTATAAAATGTCCTTCTTTGTCTCTTTTGGAAAGTTTTTGATTTAAAGTCTATTTTGTCTGATATAAGTATAGCCACACCTGCTGTCTTTTTATTACCATTTGCCCTCAGTATTTTTTTTCCACTCCTTAAAATTCAACCTATGAGTGCCCTTAAATTTAAAGTGAATTTCTTGTAGACAACATGTAGTTTGGTCTTATTATTAAAAAAAAAAATCAGTTCGGTCAATCTATTTCTTTAGAGTGTTTAAACCATTTACATATAAGATAATTATTGATAGGGAAGGATTTGCTATTGACATTTTGTTAGTTGGTTTTTGTCTCTCCTGTAGTTCTTTTGCTGTCTTTTTATCTCTTGTAGTCTTCTTTATATTTTGTTGATTACTTTGTATTGATATCTTTGATTATTTTCTATATTTCCTTTGTGTAATTTCGATTGATATATTTTTGCAAATCCATGTATGATTATCTTGAGACTTAACATAAACTATCATATAGCTATGATAGTCTATTTTAAACTGATAACAACTCAAGTTCAATGACACAACTTCACACTTTAACTCTCTACACTTATACTTTATGTTATTGCCACAGTTAGTATCTAATTATATTGTGTATCTTTTAACACATTTGTAGTTATAGTTATTTTTAATACTTTTGACTTTTAACTTTTATGCTAGAATTATAAGCAATCACAGTAATAGAGTATTCTTTATATTTCTATATATCTATCTTTACTAACAAATTTCATACTTCCTAATGCTATTGTGTTTCTATTTTGCATCTTTTTATTTCAGCTTGAAGAACTTCCTTTACCATTTCCTATAAGGCAAGTCTATTCCCTCCATTTTTATTTGTCTGAGAAAGTTGTATCTCTCCTTTATTTCTGAAGAACAGCTTTTTTTGGATATAGTATTGTTGATTTTTTTTGTTTTCTTACTTTAACTATAGCATCCCACTCCCTTCTGGTCAGCAAAGTTTCTGCTGAAATATCTACTGATGGTCTTACAGAGGTTCTCTTATATGTGACAAATCACTTTTGTTGCTATCAAAATTGTCTTTTATTTTTGACAATTTGATTATAATGTGTCTCACTGTGGATTTTTTGGGTTCATTTTATATATAAAATTATTTCTTCTCAGTCCTGATTAGGAAAGTAAATATTAAAACAACAATGATTTCACACCCATCAGAATGGAAATATAGCAAGACTAGTAATATTAAGTGTTGCTAACATGTGAAAGAAAAATAATTGAACGCTTGCATTCGCTAATGGTTAAAGTTTAAATTGATACAGTAACTTCAAGGAGTATTTCATAATTTTCAGTTAAATTGAAAATATTTATAACTATTGATTCAGTAGTTCTATTTTTAGATATTTACATCAGAGAAACTCACACACATATAAAAAGAAACATGTATAAGACAACAGCAGTACTATCTGTGAAAGTAAAAGATTGGAAACTACTTTTATGTCCATTTTTTGGAGAAGAGAACATAAATTGTATTGTAGTCATAGAACAGAATCCTATATAATATTGAAATAAATCAACTAGACCTTTTTGTATTGGTATAGAGAAATCTGGAAAAAAAATTGAGAAAAAAAGAAAGCTGAAGAAAATCACATATAATATGATTCTATTTATGTAAGTTTAAGTAAAATTTTAAAGCTACCATGTATTTTAATTGATAAAATAAATATTAAAAATGTGAACAAGTTAAACGTCAAATTCACAAGTATAGCTTTGTCTTACAAGTGAGATAAATTAACTATACCGAAGAAGGAAACATAGGGGGTTCAATTTGCCAGTGATGATCTCTTTCTTAAGAAGTATATTTTACTTTGGAAGGATAAGGTGGGGGAATCACCTGAGGACAGGAGTTTAAGACCAGCCTGGCCAACACGACAAAACCTCATCTCTACTAAAAATAGAAAAATTAGCCAGGTATGGTGGCATGCACCTGTAGTCCTAGCTACTTGGGAGGCTGAGGCAGGAGAATCACTTGAACCCGGGAGGCAGAGGTTGCAGTGAGCTGAGATCACACCTCTGCACTCTAGCCTGGGAGACAGAGCGAGACTCTGTCTTGAAAAAAAAAAGTACATTTTACTAAAGACATTACTAAAATTACTAAATCATATCAAGGTAATGTGATAACATATTAATATGTATCCATTTTGGTTGTTATACAAAAATTCTTATATTAGTATTTCTCTATAATGTGTTTTTAGTTTTCAAAAATACCACCTTTAAAATAATATTTAACTCAATGCTTCTTCAACTGATGAGAACTGTGTGTTTTTAAAAATCATGCCACCTTGAAACATCTTGAAAAATACTTTGAGGCACACTGACAGAGAATATTTTAAACTATGTCCAAGAAATACTAAGAAATACTGATTTAGAAAAATTTCCCTAGACCAAATTTTCATAAACTTTAAGAAAAAGAAATCTTTAAGAAATATAATTTTTGCTATCTGAAATAATTATAAACAACTCTATATTCTTCTTAATTTGCTTTAAACACTCTTTTTGTTGAGAAATTATTTTGTTTGTAAGTAGATGGCCTTTGCAAGAAGTTTTAAAACTGCCAGAATCAGAACCCAGTTTCATTGAGATCGTGAGAAAAGAAGTGAAACCTAGTCCTAATGCCCCAGGACACAAACCTTTCATGAAAATGGAATGTAAGTGGAACCAGGAGACAGGCATGGATCAGAATATTTTCTAAGATCCTTCTCACCTTTGCCACTCTGATTTATTTTAAGTCCTGTTTGCCTTAGTGATAATTTCCTTGGCCATCTTGGTGGGTTCTAATAGTAGTATCGACATCCATTCAACTTGGGTAGCTAATCAATAAAATCCGAAGTAAAATAAGCAGTACAACTTTTACTAAAAGTTTCAGTGAAAGGAAGTTATCATTTTTACTTGCTTTGAAAACTCAGGACAGCAAAAGCAAGGAAATGAGTATTTAAATAGGTTAAGACTGTGTTTTGAATTTACTGTGAATATAATGACTGTCTACTAACAGAAATAAGAGAAAAGATTGTAAACTTGGTTTCATCAGACATCAGATTAGCTGTCTATTTAGAGGTATCAAAGTTCAAGTGGTGTGCATGACTGTAGTACCATCTTATGCATTAGTTGGAGGAACTGTTGCTTAAGAAGTTGAGCTGAACACACATTTTCCTTCACTTTTCTAATAATTTACTGAAGAGCATGGGGTGGAAAGCACTAATAATGGGGACAGGTTTGGGAGAATGGAGCACGGCAGTGGACTAAAGACTTTTCAAAGTTTTGGAAAAGAGGGGAGGTTGTTTGCTTAAATTAGAGGAGAGGAAGTCTCAGTATAGAAAATACACAAGGGAACGACTCTACTGAGAAAAAAGGAAAAATGCAGATATTCCCAGACAGGGCTCAGAAAGTTTATCACCTACACATCAAGATGTTTATCAGCAAAATAAAGGAATCAGTGTGGTGTGTGTGTGTGTGTGTGTGTGTGTGTGTGTGTGTGTGTGAGAGAGAGAGAGAATGAGAAAGAGAGTGAATGAGTTAGATACAAGAGCAAATCAAACCCAGGAGTACAATAAAAAATATTCTAGAACAACCTCTTTGCAGCAGTTTGAGAAAGTAAGTTACCCAAACCTGACTGACAGCTTAAGGGCTCTGAGAATACTGTCAAGAAAAATTTCCTATAAATTTAACACTAAAAAGCTGGACAATTTCAATTAAAAGATAAAAACTATAACATTTAACTTTAAAAATATGCAAAACATAGGTCAGCTTCTTATTCCCCTCTCAAACTTGCAATTTTCAAAACCTATATTTTCTGGGTGACACGTATTTAATGCGACAGAGTTTCCATCTCCATGAATTAAACTCACTACTTGGTTCTGCAGTAAAGGATATTTAGACAATAATAATAATACGCTCCGTGTGAATTACAGGTACTCGGTTTTAAAAATCCATTTATAGACAAAACACTAATGACTTTTCAGTTCAGAATGAAATGTAGAAGTTTTAGTTTGTGACACTATAAAATCAGTGATACAGTGAATGGAGGGTGGGAGTAAAGACAGGAGATGAGTTAGAGAGAAAATGTTACATGGCTACAGAATTCATAATTCATACTACATACAGTAAGTTAAGAGGGGCTACCTAAAATGGGTAGATCAAGAAATAATGATTTGTTATTGTAAAGCCCAGATGGTAACCAAGAAGGGATGAACTGAAAACTTAAAAGCAGAAGATTACTGCAATTATCGCTAGGGCTTTGAAATTTCGTTTTTCATGATAGAGAATCTGCAGACACTTTCTAAAGACAACCAGTTAGGAAACAGAGGTCTAAGAAATTATTTAGAGTTAAACAGAAATGATTAAATTTGGGCTGTGGGATTAGAAGTGGGAGAAAGGAGAATATAAAATTTAATTTTACACTGCTCTGATGGAATTCCTATAATTATCTCTGACTACTGAGGGCAAGAAAATCTAGGCATATTTATGAATAGAACCCAGAACCAAAGGCACTAGAAGTTCTGGTTCCTGAAAGCGCCTGAGAAAGCAAGAAGGTGGAGGATGTCAGTGGAATTGGAAAATAAAATTGTGGGTAAAGAAGAGAGTTTGTTTTGACCTCACATAAGTCATTCAACCACCATATTCCATTTCTTCTTCCATAAAATAAAGATAATACCAGTTTTATAGGATTTTATGAAGATTAAAAATATGCCTATTTCATAGGTGATTGATAATATTGGTTGATCATATAGTAGGTAATCAATAAATATTGATTTTCCATTTCATTGAAGACTTAGGTCCCATGGTTCCCATAGTTCTGTCCTCTTAATTTATCCACTGTCCACCAGCCCAGTCTCTGTTCTAGCCAGCCCTGGCCATTAGTTAAGCAGGGATCTTGAATGGAGGGAGAAGGGTTAAGGACTTCTGTTTCATGCTAATGAGTGCATACCTACCTCTAATTCTAACTCCTTGCAGTGTGTTCACCCCTCCTAGTCTGCTGGACTCCAGGTGTCAGATAGTCCCAGCTTGCTCTGCTGGCAAAATAAAACCCGATACCTGACAGATACCAAGAAAACCAAGGTTTTAGAATGGAGTGGCTGAGCTGGAGACACTCAAAAAGGAAAAATGTTTATTTAGGTGCCCACTATCCTTGCATTCTCATCCCTCACATCAGAGGAGACCAAGACACCAACTGGGTGATTTCACTCCCTGCCTTTCTTGCTCTTTCTTATCCTCAAGGGCAACTGAAGAGTGGCTTTACCAGCTTGTAAATCAGTAGCAGCTATAAAACATGTCTGTCTGCAGTGATGACTTTTCTCTGTGGGATACTTTACAGCCATGGAACATGCCCAACATATTAATGACACAAATTCATTACTCTAAATGCACATTCTGATGGAGACATTGCGGAATTGTTGGAAGAAGTGTATGTGAAACCAGAGTCTAGTATGGCAAACACCAGCTGTTTCCAACTAACTTGGAAGACTAAGCTGATTAGCAGATCCACCCCACTCTCAGATCTTTAATGAATGAGTTTCAGTGAAACAACCTCCCATAATCCCAGTGTCCCAAGAGAGTTTGGGAAGCAGGGAGGTTTGGAGGGACAGAGATGGACTGAACATCCCAGGTCAAGCCACTTGAACCATTTTACAGCAGGAACATGTCAATTCACTCAAACCCTGTGCTGTCTTCATGTTTTATGAATCTTCTGCTTTCTACTATTAAAACATTACAACAATAATAAGAGGATTTCAAAATTTAAAAATGGGCCATTCACAGTCTCATTTTTTAAAACGTATTTCTCTTCCCAGCTCTAATTTATGGAAATAATTTCACAATATCATAATCATGTCATAGGTTGTATTTTGTTCTCCATACATTTACAGTGGCTTAAAATAGTTAGGATCCCTATTCAAAATTGTAACTGAAAGCATAAATGAAAGTAACTATGCATTTCTTGGAGCATGAGCCAGGACAGCGCAGGAAAGGGTATGCATTGCAAAATGCAATCTGTGGCCGTTGTTTTTGATATGCTCCCTAGTAACTGACTAATGTAAAACATAGTATTTAAATATCCAGCACTCAGTTGACCCTGCTGCCTGAGCAATAAGAATATTCTCCCTCTGCTACTCACCTCAAGTCTCAGTAAGGACCAGCATGTAAGTCTTGCTCATATGGGCATATGGATGTGAGATTTCATCAGAGGAGAGCTTAAGTGTGTATAAATGAAGACTAAAGCAGCATTGGCTTTGTGCAGACATCACCAGAGGCAAACTAGACTGCAAGATTGCACTGTAAGATGCAAGTACACCCATAGTAAACATTAATTTTTATTACAAGAAACAAACATCTGAAATCAAGGTGTATATATGGGTCCTTAACATGAATGAACCGCGAAAGTCAGCTCTCTTGAATACTATGAATTAATCTAGCTTTTTATTAAAATCAGCATTCTCTGGAATCTTCTTATGCTTATAAAAAATGTGTGAATCCCCTAAAACGAGGACTAAAAGTGACTCACTTTGAGTAAATCAAGCCTCACATTTACTTAGGTAGCAAATCTTCATATCATGTACCCTGAAACTTAAAATTAAAAAAAAAAAAAAAGAAAGAAATTGATTTGCCTAATGGTAGGGCTGAATCAGGTGATTATTAGTCAGGGTAGATGGTTGTGCCATAGAAACAATCTCAAATTTCAGAGATTTATACCAAAGGAAGAACCAAAAAAGGTTAGTCTCTTTCAGGTTACATTCCCATTATGCATGGGCTGGGAACGCAGCTCCATGGCCTCACCTACACTGGGCCACAGCTAACGGAGCACCTGCCACAGGGAACTTTGGTGGTGGCCCTGGAGGCTGCAGAAGAGGGCACTTGGTAAAGCACGCACTGGCTCCTCATGTTTCTGCATGGAAGTAGCCCACATCACGTCTGCTCATACCTCCCCATTCAAACCAAAGACTGTGGCCACATCTAAGGATGTGCAACAATCCTCCAGAATGTCTAGAGAAAAGAGAGAATCCAATATTTCCAACAGCCCTAGTGACTTTCACAGGGCTATTCCAAGTTCAAGACCACCTAAAAGTCCTATGGAGGGTAAGAATGAATGGTTTATGCATGATGAACAGAGGAAATGGAGGGGGTGATAGGACCGATTGCTTAGATTGAATTATCCTATCCAGTCCATGGTGTTGCTTCCATTATCCCTGCCCCAGTGACCTCATCTTCTGGTTGTTGGGCTCTCCTGAGTCATAACCTAAGAAGTGCCAGTCACCAGCCACAGCAGCTCCTGTAGACATGCCCCACAGCCCAGTATGAGTAAAGACTTGGGCCCAAACTGGGAATTGACAAAAGGAGGCAAAGGGTTAACACTAGTCACAAATCTTACAACAGGATTTATCCTCTTAAATTAGTTAACAATTAGAAAACTGCATACCTACTAGTCAGTTAATTAACTAAGTGCTCTTTATGGCTAGAGAGCTGTAAGCTTTAATCTTTGCCTTAAAGAAGCTCTAAAATAATTAAGGAATTAAGTCATGTGAATGTGCAGGTAAATGAGGATTACTCATTTGCTTCATATATTTAGGAGAATTTAGGGCTTAGAGTTCAATTCTCAAACCAGCTAGATTTGGCTGACTTCTACACTGCTATTCTTGCCCACCCCTCCTTAAACATGCACACTTCCTTGTTTGCTTTTTAAATTAAGTGGTATTTGCACATGGACATTAAATGGATCTCACTTGAATTAATTGGCTTTGTCAACTTGTAGAGGTCAACCTTTGCCTATGGGACACTCACATTCAGGCTGGTGATCACCACTGGCATGGACCAAGATGCTCCTAGTCTGTTGTTGGAAGAAACTCAAATGCCAAGTGATGTTTCTTTTTTCACTGACTTGTCTGAACCACCCAGTTGCTTTGGCCTCATCTATGACAATTTTATATGGAAAAGGTCCCTATGTAAATCTCACAGCACCCTTACCCAGTCTATGAGCTTAATCGCATTGGCTGAAAGAAATGATTATGCAGTTTAACAAAATTAAACTGATCAAGGGACTCATTTGAAAGGTAACTCCAAACTCAAGATTCAGTGGGTTGTAGGTTTAGACACAGTTTTCTCTTCACAGTCAAAGGTAAGTGGGAGGTAAAGATGATGGTAAGGCTGATTTACTTTGAATCATTCACAAAATGGATTCTACTTTCTGCTTGACCTTAGCTGAGGTGATTGTGTCAAACATCTCCAGTATGAACCAAAAGTTCTATCAATGTCACTGGCTTGCAGCCTGACAAAATATTATACTATTCCAGTCAGAGTTATGCAAAACCTGAGCAGAGAAAATGAACAGAGTGTGTGGGATTAGCTTAAGAGAATGATTTCCTGCACAGAAATACCATTACCCACAATTTTCAGGCCTTTGCAAATAGTACTTATGGTCACTTTGAGCCCATTAGAATGCTTTTTAGGCATGATGCTGGACTGAAGACCAGTCATTGCTGCAAATCCCAGAGATGAGCTGATTGCATTGCTACGCAAATTACAGGCTTTGGAAAACTATTTGCTAAGAATCCTTCTAACATACACAGTTAGTTGAATAGAACTTCTGAAGCTTTAATCTAATTATGACTAAAGCAAATTCCTAAGTGAAATGAGGGTGTGAGAGAGAAGAATTTGCTTCTGTCTGAACAAGGAAAAGAGCTATGAAAGCTTTATTGACCTAGTAAATAAAGGAGAGTAAATAAAGAAGTCAGTGATAGGACACTTCCAGTTAGAGAACAAAGAGGGGTCAGTATGCTGCTCAGTTGTCTCTTTGAGGAAGGTAGGATTAATTCAGAAGGAAGAGAAAGACCAGAAATTATTCTTATTTAAGGAATTAGGCAATAATTCAATATAAATAAATGATACTCTTAGGAACAGCAATTAATTTCGTCATGCTAAAAAGTCAAATAAATCCAAATGGACAAAAACATTTAAAAACGATTTCAAGACCAAGCACCCATTCTCCAACAATTGAAGAAAAGTTAGAGTTGGCATTATTTTAGTTTTGCACACATCGAAGTATGCTATTTAACACCATTCTGTAACTCAAATTACTGCTAGAGAATGCTGACTTGGAAATGAGGAAAAGTGAAAACAAAGCACATGAACTGAAAAAGTGTCAGGCTCTGACTCTGTAGATCACAGGGTTTTGGATTAGAAAATCATTGGCATTTTTCCACTAACTTGTCCGCAGAGATGTCAGTTACTCCCTACATTTGAAAAGTTCTTTTCAAGTATGAATACCCACATTCGCCTCTGCTCACTCGCACCTCACAGAAACCTTAATCAATGTCTTTGATTCATTAAAAGAAAAAGTGAGAATGAGAAGTTCATTGTTCTCACAATTTTGGAAGTTACACAAGGAAGGTTGCACCTGAGCCTTAAAGAATCAGAGGTGTCTGTCATTGTTTGGTTGAAAGCCAGTCATTCCCCAGCATTGGTTTGGAGCAAATGGTCTCAGCTCAGATTGTCTATGGTAACTCCTAGTGAAGAAATAAGTTGGACAGGATGAATGGCAAGGTGATTATACCTGACAGGGCGTGACATGGGATGGCACGGAAGATAAGAGATAGAGATATTATTCCTAGTACTACTCCAGGCACTTGGGCCTTCCTGAGATCAGGTGCAAACCCCCCGCACTCCCAAGGTGTAGAAACTCCTGGCCTGGGCACCTCAGGTCCACCAGGAAGTCTCAAGGAAATCCAGGAGTAAAAATCCATTTAGTGTCCATTCTCCATTTACTCATCACATTGCATATGTGGGAGACATGGAAGAAAAAACTTGGTGTTTGCCTTGGTTGAGTCTTGATCTGGGCTTCAAGACTAGTCTACACCTTGACTGATGGACTCTGGGACCTCAGGCCCCTCACATTTCAGCTGCAAATCTCTTTACCTCTGATTTATCAGGATACTCACGTATTTCAGAGGTAACCACACATCCACATGTGGCTAGCTCCATCTTCCCACAACTTTTATCTGTTGTTCTAAGTGATTTGTTCCTTATCCGTGGCCCTGCAATCTCGATGGAAGAACAGTGCCATCTTTTCCTGCACTCTGTGGCTCTCTGAATTCATTTGAAAGTCAACCTTTCTTTTAGCTGTACCACCAAGCCCTATTTCTGAGTGTATTTGCAGAACAAAGGTAACCAACACAACAAAAACAAAAACAAAAGGACCAACCGGGTAGCACATTTCCATATGAATATGGGTTTCTTACTGGACTTTTGACCTATTCCATGTACCAGTACTGCTGCATTATTTTAATTAGAGGAGTTGTGGCATTTGATTGTCTGTTAGAGTTAATTCCATCTCCTTCACTTGTTATTCTTCTTCATTGTTTTCATGGCTATTGTTGCATGACTGTGTTCACTAAGAAACCTTAGAATCAACTTGTCCAGGTTCTAAAAAAGCTTGTCGATATTCTGATTGGGATCACATGACTTTTTATTTAAATCCATCCCAACATGCTCCGTGTCTTTGTTCTCCCCTGACAACCATGGAGTTTGTATTAGTTTCTTATGGCTGCTGTAAAAAATTACCACAACGTGGGGGCGCTGGGGGTGGTGGTGCTTGGAACAACAGAAATGTATTCACTCGTGGTTCTGGAGGCCAGAAGTCTGTAGTCAAGGTGTCAGCAAAATCATGTTCCCTCTGAAGACTCCAGAGAAGAACCATCCTTTGTTTCTTTTTAGATTCTGATGGTTGCAGAATATGAGTCTTGGCATTCCTTGGCTTGTGGTTGCACCACTCCAATTTTTGCCTCGATAGTCACATGTCACTCTCCCTAGGAGTATGGCTGTCTGCATCTTCATATGCCCTTCTTGTGAGAACACCAGTCATTGGGTTTAGAGACGAGGCTAATCCAGTATGACTTCATCTTAACTAAGTACAGCTACATAGACTCTATTTCCACAGAAGGTCACATTCTCAGGTTCTGGGTGAAGATAAATTTTGGGGAATATTATGCAGCCCAATACAGGGCTGTTTTTATAAGTAAGAGAATGTGTGTGGAGACCTAGCTAGAGTCAGGCCTAAAGGTCTCACAAATGATAACTATCACTCTGGGAAAAACTACCTTACGGTTTTGCTCCAACTTGTAGCCATCATCCTATTACTCTAGTTCCTTTTCTCTTTCTTTCTTTTTTTTGGGACGGGGTCTCACTCTGTCACCAGGTTGGAGTGGAGTGGCATGATCTTGGCTCACTGCAGCCTCTGCCTCCCAGGTTCAAGCAATTCTCCCACCTCAACCTCCTGAGTAGCTAGGATTACAGGGACGTGCTACCATGCCCAGCTAATTTTTGCATTTTCGGTAGAGATGAGGTTTCACCATGTTGGCCAGACTGGTCTTGAACTCCTGACCTTAGGTGATCCACCCGCCTTGGCCTCTTGAAATGCTGGGATTCCAGGTGTGAGCCACCACGCCCAGCTCTGGTTTCTTTCATAGTCAATTTCTACAGCAAACAACAAGCTCTCTCAACTTCTATTTTCCTCAGTCATGCCCTTTTAACTCTTCCTTCTAGCTAATAGCTGTCTCTACCGTTCTGCATCTGTTTACTTGAAAGTCCTTAAAGTTCATCTCCTTTTACTCAGTTGAAATCTCCAGGGTAAAATGTCATTTGCACATTAAAAAAAAATCTGCACTGGGAGCCCACTGACATTTAAAGAATATGTGATTCTTTGTCTGAAGTGTATTTTCCAGAGCTCCTTTAGACCATCTTACTTTTTAGGAACTATAAAAAACCACAAACTGGTGGCCCATGGGCCAAATCAGAGTAGCACAGCTTTAAAAAATAACAATGGTTTGACTGTCCTTAGGTGAGACATACATGCAATGCATACATGCTCTAGTTCACCCAGACTTCATCACCTCCCATTGCTTTGTACCCACTGTGTATCCTGATTCACGCATGTGCACGCCCAATCCTGGAAACATTTCAGCTTGCAACCTCATTTCATTTTATTTTTCAATTTTCGAATTACTATTATTATTTTTTTCAAGACTGCATCTCACTATATTGCCCAGGCTGGCCATGAACTCCTGGGCTCAAGCAATCCTTCTGTTTCAGCCTTCCAAGTAGTTGGGACTACAGGCCACGCATGTGCCACCTTATTCAGCTTGCAGCCTCATTTTAGAGGCTAAATTTTTAAAAGAAAAACTTCAGCCAAATTAAATGTAAAGGAGTTTAATTGAGCAATGAACAATTCACAAAATCGAGCAGCCCCACAGGATCACAACAGATTCAGAGAGACTCGTGGGGTGTTTCGTGGTCACAACAAATTTATAGACAAAAAAAGGAAAGCGATGTGGCCAGGCGCAGTGGCTCATGCCTGCAATCCCAGCACTTTGGGAGGCAAAGGCAGGCGGATCACCTGAGGTCAGGAGTTTGAAACCACCCTGGCCAACACTGCGGAACTCCATCTCTGCAAAAATACGAAACTCAGCCAGGCGCTGTTGTTCCAACTTGGCAGGCGCCTGGAATCCCAGCTACTCCAGAGGCTGAGGCTCGAGAATCGCTTGAACCCGGGAGGTGGAGGCTGCGGTGAGATGGGATCACACCACTGCACTCCTGCCTGAGCAACAGAGTAAGAATCCGTCTCACACACACACACACACACACACACACACACACACACACACACAAGTGAGGTACAGGAATCGGAAGCGAGGTACAGAACAGCTGGATTGTCACAGGGCCGTGTTTTCCCTCCTTGAACAGTCTGAACTGTCAGCAGTCGGTGAGTGGGATTGGCCGAGACTCGGCTGTTGTTACAGGCGCTTACTCCAAAATCAGGTCTCCAATCTTGTCTGCCTGTGAAGTTAGGTTGCATTTCATCCCCAAGGACTCAAATGTAGAAGAATGGAGTCCTTCTCAGGCCGTATTTAGTTTACATTAACAGACCCAATTTTGCCCATCTTTGTCTAGGAGCTGTCCTTGGTGCCCTTCGAGCCCAGAACTTTCTTGCCTAAGACTTCATAATTCTTAGACGTGTAATTCTTAGACGTATACTTCTTAGATGTTTGTTAATATCATTTGCTTTTTTCGGTGGTAGATTTTTTTTCTCATTGATTTAAAAGGACTCTTTTTATCTATTAAAGCTATTAAGCTGTTGTTTGTGTGGTAAAATGTTGCCCTTTGTTCCACGTTTGCCACTCAATTACTTCTCAACTGCAAAAGTTATGTAGTTTCATTTAATTGTCAATTTTCTTTTATGGCTGTTGCTTTTCATACCATGACAATAAGATGTAGACTTAAAAAGATATACGCATTGAAATTAGGACTGAAAATCCATTATATTTATAGATTGATTTTAAGCAAATTATAAGAACTCCACATAGTCAAGTTGATATATGTATTTTTAAATTTTTGTTAGTTTTTATATATACATTGGAGTACTTATTATAATAGAGTACTTTATGTTATATTGCATTTTTAAAATCACCTTTCATTACTATAAAAGCAGATATGCATATTTGAGAAAATTATAAAGTACACAGAACAAAAATAAGAATATAAAAACATTATATCTCACTACTCACAGGAGAGCTCTTTAACACTAATTTATACCTGGTGACATCTTTTATAATTTTGTAGTAAAATGAGTTTATATTGAACATACTGCTTTGTAACTTTTTTTGTTAATATTACTGATCTTTTCATTTCAATAATTTTTTAATCTCATCTAATGGCTAGGCAATATTCAAATTATCCTAATTGTCCCCAGAAGGCTTTTTAGCTGTGTTTTCTTTGTTGTTCTCCCTCCAATCCCATGTTATATGCAACCCAGGACTATGCATTGTATTGCTTGTTGTATTCCTTAAGTCTCTTTAAAATAGTATTAGCTATTTTTAGCACTGACTAAGTTTAGGAGATCAGGCCAATTGTCTTCTAGAGTGTTCTTCGTTCTGTCATTTGTCACTTTCTCATTGTATCACTTAACTTGTTTCTGTATCTCATATATATCCAGTAAACTAGAGTTAGCTCTAAAGCTTGATGTATTCGCATCAAATATTTTGACATGTAATATGATAATTCACAGAAGTGATGTGGGCTTCATGTTTAATCACATCAGAGACACATATTATCTGATTGTCCCATCATTCCTGGTGCTAGGAGGGAAAAAGATACTAAGGCCAACCACTGGACCTGAGGGCTTGAGTAATGCGAGCGTGACCCATGTGTAAATTTTCGCTCTTGTGACTATGTTGCATTGTACACTGTCCAAAAATCCAGTTCCCCCCCAATGATTGTTTCAACATTGGTTCATAATTCTTTCTAAATCTGGAATATCATTAGGCTTTACAGAAGTGTGTGTTTTAATGCTGTCAGTCTTCTTGCATTTAATAAGGACACATCCTTCTATGGAGTTTACACATGTTCATCAGGGTTATTCAGTTATCATAACATCTATTTCTATTGTAAAGACAAAATAAATGCTTTGTTTTTCCCATTATCATCAAACCAGAGCTGTATGATACTAATTCATTTCATTTTAAATCACTACAATATTATTTTTTGATGTTATTTATTAATTAATACCTTTTGATTTATGTTGGCAATGTATTAGGTGCTGGGAATCCAGAGGACTCTATGAAAAAGATGTTTTTTCTATGTATGCAAAAGATAAAAAAATAGTCAAAAGACTATTGTTAAACCCATTTGCTTGGAAATCCAATGTATGATTACAAACACTATTGTCAATAATAGTAGGTAGAGTTGATTAGAGTTTGTTCTTTTAGTCTCTGTGACATGAAAGCCAATGTTCAAAATTCTTAAAAGAAATGCTTGCCTACAACAGTAAATAAAACATCACTTTGGGAGGCCGAGCTCGGTAGATCACTTTAAGTCAGGAGTTCAAGACCAACCTGGCCAACATGGTGAAATGCTGTCTTTACTAAAAATACAAAAATTAGCCAGGCATGGCAGTGAACAGTTGTAATCCTAGCTACTCTCAAGGCTGAGGCAGGAGAATCACTTGAACCCAGGAGCAGGAGGTTGCAGTGAGCTGAGATTGCACCACTGCACTCCAGCCTGGGTGACAGAGCGAGACTCCATCTCAAAAAATAAAATTAAATAAATAAATAAATAAAACATGCTTTAATAAAATCACAGTCTGTGGGTAAAAAGTGAATAAATAAAATTACATTACAACATTACCTCTCCAGGAAAGGGCCTGAGGGATAATACTGAAATCAATGTATCTAATGTGTAGCTGCAAAATTTATCAATATCTGGTCAAAGTTATTTTATCTGTACCCCTATTCACTTTTCCATAGCCTGTGCATAATTTGAAGACATCAATCATTATTTTATATATCAATGTTTCAATACTTGTCTCTAAAAGATAATGACTTAAAAATCATAATATCACTATCAAGCTAAAATGCATAATAAATCCTTAATATATCAAATATCTTATAGTGTTCCTATTTCCATTGTCTTGTATAAACTGTTAAAGTTAAATTCACTTGAGTCTCAGTCCAAATAAGATTAAATCATTCTATTTGGTTGATATATGTTACCAAGTTCAAAAATTCTTTTTCTAAATCTTTTTTTCTTTTTGAAAATTTTTATTGAAAGCACAAGGTTATTTGTCCTGTAAAATTTCCCTTAGTCTAGATTTGATGATCTCATCTACATTGAGTTTCCCATCCTGTCACTTAACACAAGCCTTGAATTTTTCTGAAAATGAGAAGTTAGATCCAAAGGGGTGAGTCTAACCTGAATCCAAATATATGTATTATATGTATGTGTATATATATATATATATATATATATATATATGTTTAGCAAGAACGCTTCATAAGTAATTCCATTTACTTCCACCAGAAGACATAATATCCAGTTGTCTCTCTTTTGACAAAATTATGAGCCCTGATGATCATAACTTAGATCCATTAATTCATGAGTGGTTACAAACCAGTGATACTTGAATTGTATCATTCCTTCTTCATCCATTAGCAGAAATATTTCTTAAAAGATCACTGTTTCCTCATCAATTACTTAATTACCCAGTGCTACACGTATAGAAAAGGCAAGAAAAATGCTGGGTTGTTTTCTTTTACTTGAAAACTTTCAAAATAATTGGGTATATTCACAGAATATCCGCAAGGTTACCAATTTCTATCATTATGAGCTCAACGGTTTAAATATATTTGACATATTTCAAATCCATTATTGTTACTGTTTTTTGATGAACAAATTGTCCCATCTCTGTCCAGTGGGAGCCTCTTCAAGTTGATTCCCGTATCCTTTTGACATGATGTTCAACTGAGAGCAAGCCCACGGAAATCTACCTCCAAAGTCTGAAGAAGCTGAAAGGCTGAAGAAAGAGGCTGACAAATTCAGTATCTCAGAAAGAATAGTTAATAGGGACTTATGGACAGGAGCCACGTCTGTGTCTTGGGCTGCAGAAAGACAAGATGATGGATCCCTTTATACCATCACTCTCCAGAGCCAGGGCTTAGATCTATACCATAGGAAATGGGTAATTCAGAAGGGATGTGTGGGCAGTTGAAGTATGATAACCTCAAGGCAATTTGACCTAAGGGCAGGATTTGCAATAAATACAGCTGTCACCCAGGGAACACTAGATAAACTAAAAATCTTAGAGACTTTCCAGGAACTAGGGTAAATCAGAAGTCAATATGGCAGATTCACATCCAAGATGGAGTTGCTTTGGCCTCCACCCATGGCTGCAATGAAACTTTGTTAGTTTTCTTACTTTCTTCAGTCACAAGATCCAACTTTGTACATTTCTTTCCTCAGGCTTAGAATCAGCCATTTTTTTCCAAGGAGCCCTAGTTCTTTCTAGTGGAAAATGTTATTTAGAAATTATAATGTGGGCTTTATGGACCCATGGGCTATTGAATTTTTAACAAAGTATTTGCTGGTTTGGATGGAAACTGATGGACATTTACTTTAAAAGCTGCCGTCCCAAATAACTTTCATCGGATTCTTGAAATATTGAAGTATTTCCAGATTCTCTTGAAATATTGAAGTCTACACATTAAAGTTAGCTTAGCTTTCTCTTTTAAAATATTTGTTCCACTTTTCAATTTTTCATATTTTGAAATGAACTCTCAGAACAATGATAAACAGCAGTAGTGATAGCTGTTATTTTACTCTTCTTTCTAGTATTAGTGGAATATATTTGCTAGCTATATATTGCCATTAGGGATGACATTACCATTATTTTAAAATAAGTATCTTTTACATCATAGTTGATTTAGCAAGACTTTTAAAAAATAAATTAAAGTTGGATACTTAATTGTACAAAAGCCATGTTTTTATTTATTAATTTTATTTAACATTTGAATATATAGATATTGAAGAAGAAACAATCATTTTTATAATTTTTCACTTTAATTATGTCAATACATCTTGTTAGAAAAAAAGTGTTCTGTTATTTCATTTGATCTTTTGTGTGAGTGTGTGTAAATCACTGCTCATAAATACTATCGATTGAGCAAAACCTAATCTCTGCATGTTAAATAATATTATAATTCTTCTTGAAGTAACTTAATTTTTACTTAAAATTTAAAAAATAATTTCAACTTCGCTTTTAGATTCAGGGGTACATGTGCAGATTTGTTACATCGGTATATTGTGGGATGCTGAGGTTTGGGGTACAGTTGATCTTGTCACTCAGATAGTACCCAATACTGAGTAAGTTTTTCAACTCTTTCTTCCTTCCCTACCTTCCCACTATAATAGTCCAGGGTCTGTTGTCATCTTTGTGTCCATGAGTATCCAATGTTTAGCTCCTACAAATCTCAGAACGTCCAGGATTTGGTTTTGTGCTCTTGTATTAATTTGTTTAGGATAATGAAAAGCCATTTTTAACACTTAAGATTTTAAGTGTTTCTCCTTTAACCTAATGACACCATGAGAAATATGAATGGATTTTCTAATATTGATCCATCATAGCACACCTGTGGTGAATTTGCTTGGCCATGATGTATCATAATTGTATCATTATTCTTTTACTAGAGTACTAGTTTTTATTTGCACATATTTTATTTATAACTTTCCAATAATATGCATATTCAGATGGAATCTATTATTTTTCTTCTATTAGTATGTCTTTTGTCCATCTATTCTTGTGAGCCAGGGCAGTTTAAATGGTATGTGAATTCTCTTTTTTTTTTCTTTTTTCCTTTTGGAGGCTAAAAATACTATGCCAAAAACATCACCTGGGCCTGATGTTTTTTAATTGCTGATTATCTGCAAGATTTGCCAAATTCTTTCACTACTAAAGGTAGACTCCAGTTTTCAGTATCTTTTAGTTAATTTCTGTTGTTGATATATTTCAGGCATATTCTTATTTATTTATTTATTTTGACATAGAATTTCGCTCTTTTTGCCTGGGCTGGAGTGCAGTGGCATTATCTAGACTCACTGCAACCTCTGCCTCCCAGGTTCAAGCGATTCTCCTACCTCTGTCTCCCAAGCAGCTAGGATTACAGGCATGCACCATCACATCTGGCTAGTTTTGAATTTATAATAGAGATGGTGTTTCACCATGTTGGCCAGACTGGTCTCGAACTCCTGACCTCAGGTGATCCACCCACCTTGGCTTCCCAATGTATTGGGAGAACAGGCTTGAGCCACTGTGCCCAGCCCAAACGTATTCTTTCAGCTGCTTGGCAGTATGCTGTATTCATAGATTTTTGCCTGTGTGATTTCTACATTTTAGAATTTTTTTGAGATTTTCTCTGTAACCTAATACACTATTTTCATAAGTGTTTGGTGAATTTGGGGAAAGAATTGTACCTTCTTGAGCATAAAACCTGGTATAGAAATATTACTAGTAAAAGAACTTTGTTAACTTATGTTACTCAAATTATGTACATCATTATCTATTTTTAGCCTAATGATCTAGTCTAATGATTTAGCCTAATAACATAGCTGTTTTGTCAGTATATCTCAGTACACCTAATATTTATTTTTATTTATATATTTCAGTTCTGGGTCACTTAACTTATATAGGCTCATAACTATGATAGTTTTATTTATTTCTTCCTGATTTTTAAACTCAGCTTTGCTGTAAAATTTGTTATTTCTGATGTTAGTTATTTGGTCAACCCAGTTTTCTCTTTTAACTTTTTTTTTCCTTCTTTCTTCCTCTCTCTTTTCCATACTTTTTTTCTTCCCTCCTTCATCTCCTTCCCTCGCTATCTTTTAAAGTTTACATATGCAATCTTTCTTACTTCCTGTTCTTCTAATTTTCTGATTTTAACCCTATAATTTTGAAAGTAAGATTTGGTGAATTATATTCATTGCATATAAAAATCTTTTATTTCAATATGAGTGTTTAATTCATTGTTACATAGTGCTACAAATGCCTTAATTTTCTTCTGTTATTTTACTTTGTGCTTTCAGTTTTTTTGTTTCTTTTGCTATGTTGCTTCTTTCCTATGTACTTTTTTTCTACAGTAATTGTTTTTCAAATAAAATTTTGCAAATTAATTGTTTTATGAGATGTTAATGGATGCTCTAGGAAAAAAATCATAACACTTTTTATGACTACACAAGATAGGGAAATATTTGAATATTGTTTTGGGAGAGCCACAATAAATATTAAAATGATTGTGCTTCCAAGAATATCAGCAACTAGGCAATCTGTTTGATTATGTTTAATCAGAATTTGAAATCTTATTTTAACACAGAACACATTTTTCATTTTATCTCTTGCAATAGCCTATGAAATCGTAGTTGTGGGATGCTGGTTTGGGAAATGCTCTTTTAGTGATTAGAAATTCATAGAACCTACTTTACTGTATCATTGCTCACCTGGAACTGTTCTAAAAATACTCATTGAACCTACTTTTCCAACCCTACTTTTGAGCTAATCTCCTGTTTTTTTGTGTCCCTTCAACTAAACTCTGCAATTAATAACTTGGATTTACTGCTGCTCATGACCTGGTATCATGGTGTAATTCTATTACCATTATAGTTTGCCAGCTGAGACATTTTATTAGCAAATGATTAAATTGAGCTATCAGAAGAGAAATTTACAGAGACAACTATAGCTTGGCCTCAGGTAGGTACTCAAATTGTTATGAGTAGGAAAGGAACATCTAATGGATGGTAAAAGAGAAACAGATGATCTGAAGTCCACATGAAGATGGGCTGGAGATTACCACCCAAACAGGAGATTGGCTTTAAAGGAGCAGCAGCATCATGTTAAAATAAATATTTTAATTTATTTTAAATAAATTCTTCCAAGGAGTTAAAAGGACTTCAAAAGCTCCATAACCAAATTATTTTACAAGAGCCCCAAGTTGACATGTTTGGCTTTGAAACAACCATCAGTGGTTTAATGGTTTACTCATTTTCAAAGAAATATAATACAATACAATTTGCAGGATGGTCTGTGAGATGCAACTGGCTAAGGATTAAGGAGAACAGGGTTCTAGTGACAACTCTTTGGATAAGTCATTTTGTTTCTCTCAACTTCAGTCACTTGCAGCTACAGAATGAAAACAGAGAAGTAACTGAAGTAATTCAATGATTCTTCTGTCATATGACCTCAGAAAGTCTACCAATCAATGAATATAAGTTTTGGGGTATTACTACTACAAAAAAATGTCATGATAAACACCCTTGTACATGTCTCCTTGTGTGTTTTAGAGTTTCTCTTGGAGAGTGTTGGTTATGCCTCTTTAGAAAATTATGAAATAAATATAGTCACCACCAACATATTTTAAGAAAGATGATTGAGTAATATAAAAAATACCCAATTGTACTACATAGAGTTAAGGATAATGAATGTTTCATGAAATTAAGTTTTGTTTTATTTATAAGTACATATGTACATATATATGTACTATATATTATCCTGTAAAAGGTATTTTCTACTGTGAGTTATTTAAAGACAGTTTGAAATACACTTTACTGACAGTAATTATCTAAGATGAACTTGATGAGTCATAGGTGGTCTTCATTTTTAACTTAATTAGGTACAGCAAAATTTTCTCCATAGTTGGTAGTATCGACTTACACTCTCATCATTTGCATTTGAGAGCCTGAATCTTATCTAAAACTCAGATGGATCATCTTTTTCCATGCTAAATGGCATAAAACACTATGCCATTTCCATTTTTACTTTCCTGATTGCTAGTGAAGTTGAGTAACATTTGACCACACTCTTGGTCATTGAGTCTCCTATTCATTGCTTTATTCATTTATAGGTTTTGCAAACTGTAGCATTTTTTGCTCTTTTCTGAATAATTTATGGGAGTTAAAAAATATATTCCATATACTTCATGAGTTATATCCATTGCTAATCTTTTTCAAGTCTGCTACATTACAATATGCAAAGTTTTATGGTGGCTTGCAGTTCAGAAACTTTAAAATTTAATGTGAACAAATTTGTCAGTCTTTTCTTTATGAGTTGTGCTTTTGGAGTCATGTTTAAGAAATTCTTCCCCATCCAAATTCATAAAAACATAACTCTACATATTCTTCTAAACGTTCTAAAGTTTTGCTTTTCAGATTTACCTTTATTCCACCTGGAGAGGATGTTTTATGGGTTGTGTGAAGCAGGAATCTGCTTTTTTCAAAATGAATAACCAATTTTCTCAATGCCAATTATTGAATAATTTATTATTTACTCAATTGTAAAGTGGCTTTTCTCATACACCAAGTTCCCTGATAAATGTAGCTCTGTTTGCTTAACCTGGCACCTTACATATTTGACCATATTTGCTGTTAGACTTTTTCTAACTCCTTGAAATAGTTTACAGAAAATAATTTCGCAGAGAACTGTGGCCTTATACTAATATTCAAAGGGTTTAAATTCGTAAGAAACAGGAAATGTAGGTTACATGTATTAAATAGATGGTAAAAGGTAATAGTGCCTTCTATACAGAAGGTATTTTGTTATGAATTAGTAATAAAAATGTAAATATGATGATTAACCTTGAAGAATAAGAAAGATCTTCAAGTAAATTATGGTCTGGTATAGTATTTTGCAACCTTATCAGACCTAGCACCTTTTAAATAATATTTTGTAATCACCCCTGTTACTATCCTGAATTTTATTTTATTTACAAACTAACGTATCACATATCATAAAATCAATAAAACACCTTTTACACATATCATAAAAATCAATAAAACACCTTTTGTAACAAAATAAAAATGATGCATAAGTAAATAATCTATATTTCAACATATATTTCACAACTTTACTAAAATAGTCAAATACTTATCCTATATGTAGAATCACCTCTAATGTGACAGCTACAGTTGTAGGCTCATCTTTTTTTGTTTTATTTTTTCTTAACCCAATCACCAGAGGAAGTATTGCTGCTGAAATGGTGAATAATTAACTATGTTTCAAACCAAACAAAGTTCAGTTTTCTCTTGATTTACACAGTGGTTGCATTCCTAGAAAATTCAATATATATAAATGTGTATAAAAAGTACTTAATGTATAATGTGAAGTTAGAGTCTAGGCTTAGAGGAGTACAAACTAGATTTTTAAATGGATAAATATCCAGGTGAGCACTCCAAGCCAAACAAGCCTGCCCCTTGCTTTGCAGTATGCTCAGCCTCCCTGGTTCTCACCCACAATATGCCAGCAGCACCTTTGAATCATTGCAACGACCAAAAACATCTCCTCCTCCTGGAAAATTCCCGAAATGTCACCCCAGAAGATGGGACTATCTCTATTGAATGACACTGGTCTAAAAGTAGGAGATTTGAAACCTAGTAAGGGCAAACAAATATCCAAAGTGCTGAATGAATGCATACGCGGGGTGACTGGGGTACAAGAGAGGCATGACTGGCACCCCAGGGTGAGGTGAGGTCTGCTGGCAATGGTAGTACTGACAGATGACAGGAATTAAGGCAAGAATGATAAGTAGATGTTACTCAACTGGCTGAGTCTAAAGGGTGGGGTGGAAAGCATTTCTCACTTCTCTGTAAAGGAAGCCTCTCCTTCTTTGGTGTTGGAAGGTGATTGTGATGCAAGTTACAAACAGTGAAGAAAATTATATACACAGAAATGTCACCAAAACCAGACTCAACACATCCCTTTCCCTTCCAGAATTCAGAAAATCTTGGTCTTAAGTAGGTTACAGATGCAGATAGAAAAGATCCACCATTTCTTTAAGCTTGAGGAAGCAGTCTTTTTTTGTTGTTGTTAAACTCGTACATCAAGATACTCCTAACTTTCCTTCATCTGAGGCACTTGCCTAGCTCCATTACCTTCAAAACTAACTAGTAGCTTTACCTCAACTATCTTTTAGGAATCTGCTTCAGAAACACATCTGTCCTTTGAAATGATATCTTCGAAAGGAAAGAGAAAAAATAGATTTAAATTTTTGAAGGAGTCTACTCCCTATATGACTCTTTAAAGGTCATTTTTCCCCTGATACATTTGTTGTAGCATTAATAGGCAAGTGATAGAAGAGAAACATCTGGAAGACTAGCTGAATTAATATGCAGAATATTCTCTGTATAGATTTATTAGTATAACTAGGAATTTCACAGCTGGAATAAGGTGTAGCAAGTAATACATTTCTTTTCCTCTAGAGAGATAACAGTAAACCAAAATGATCCCAGATGAAATATGTTTTACTTGGAAAAATTTTATCACTAAACAAGTCAATTCTTGCTGGTATCTAACTGCAAACATAGTGTCTCTGATTATAACTTCATTTACATTTTTTTCTGTCATTGCTTCATATGAATTCCGAATTCCATTCAACCCAGGGCCATGAATAAGAACAGTATGTCCTCAAGGCTGGCCCTGTGCCTAGTATAATGAACTTTTGCTGAATAATGGGATGAATGAATAAATGATTGACTTCACAAAATGGCAAGGATGTGTACACTCTGCCAATTTATTGTGCTGTTATTATTTTAGCACACCATTTTGCCCAGACTCCAACCTTCACGATCTAAATCCACAAGGAAAACCCAGTGAGATCTTAAAGTAAGAAGCTCTCAAGCTAAGAGGAACTTGGAAGGGAGCCTAAAATACAACTGATGGAATCTGGTTTTCTGTTTTCAGTTGATCACAACACTGACACTCAACATTTTCATCCCCGTTTTTCTCCAGCACGTCCATTATCTTTACCTACTTGAGAAAATTCCCATAATGATAAAATCAACTAATGTAGTTCAGACTGTTTCTAAAACCGTAAAGTATAGCTATTCTAGTGTCTAGTATGTAACATGCCTAAGATAATATGTTTAGAATATAAACATGAATAGGACTTAGTTTCTGTCCTAAAAAAGCTGGCAATCTAGTGAAAATACCATCATATAAAAATTTACTGTAATTATAGGACAGAAATAAGGCTTATTAAGAGATTCTTGCAAAGGTACTGCCTTACTCCATTTTGCATTGCTATAACAGAATACCTTAGACTGGCAAGTTTATAAAGAATAGAAATTTATTTCTCACAGTTCTGTAGACTGGGAATTCCAATATCAAGGTGCTGGTGTCTTGTGAGGGCTTTCTTGCTGTGTTCTCACATCGTGGAAGGGCAAGAGAGATAAACTCTCTCTGTGAAGCTTTTTTATAAGAGCATCTAATCCCATCCATGAAGGAGGACCCCTTAATCTAATCACCCCGTAACGGTCCCACCTCTTAATGCTGTCACACTGGAAACAGCTGAATTTTGGAGGGCACGTTCAAACCACAGCAGAGGCTGTAGTCTCCTTAGTCCCAAGACATAATGTATCACGATATATGGGGACACGGTACAAGATGCTCAAGGAATTTGATAATATTTACTAGTGGAAATAAATGACTAAGAGAATTACCCATAGTTTCAGTACATTTTAATATACAATGAACTCTGAAGCATATACACTAGGCTCAAAAATCGAGTTCTATTCTCCTCGCAAAGGAATTAGTGGAACACTTAACCAGGTGGCTAAGCCAACAACTTGTGTTGATCTGGTTCGGTTTTGTCCTCCCTGTTTTTTCCCTTCTTGTCTGGATTGTGCTGGAGAGTGACTTCTTGCTAGTGGGCTCTAGCTTTAATCCCTGCTTACTGATTTACTAAAAATACAGGATCTTTACTAATTAATTTATTTTAAAGTCTTCATTTCCCTTCAATAACTTCAGCAAATATCACCTTGGGCTTTTCACTTATCCATAATCGGAATACTGCCAGTTTGTATGTGTGACCTTTTTAAATAACTCTGTTCTGATAAATATGCTTTGAAATAATTCCTTTGTTGATGGGATGGGTATTTAATTAATGCAAATACATAAAGTGCTAGTCAGAGGCTGTGGTTTCCAGTGTCAAGAGAAGGAAAATACTATGAAGATGTTGAGAATTTTGTCTGGAAATTGTTTATTTCTTATACTAAATATCTTTTGAAAATAATCATTTCCCCTCTCCTACCCTTATAATCTACAGTTATTTTGGCCACAAATGCATGGACTGATGTTTTCCCCTGATAGAGACTGAGGTGGTTACTGTTGGGGCTTGGGGCTGGAAGGTTTTGTAGATTAGGGGTTGAGGCTGCTGTTTGTGGGGCCCTGAACCTAGCTGCATACACCTAGATGACTGAGCAGTGGATCTAATCTGCAAAAAGAAAAGAGTAGCATTAGATGCAAGTGAAAAACATGGAAATTGCCTGAGGAGCTCCCTTTCCAGTTCCATATTTTCTGTGGTTGTTCGCTGTGAGATTTTCTTGATTCCTTATGTTCCAGGGTTACAACTTACACATACAAATACCTTGTGCTGAATAAACGTGACTTTCATTTTTTGCTAAATAACTGACATGGTCTTTCCAACAGCCTGCACTCCACTGAGCATGTCTTCAAAGTTTGAATAGTATATTCTCAGAACAGCTTGTGTCCTATTTTGTCTCCTTTTGTTTTTAGGTTTTAAGGTAACTGCTCTGTTTTTTCAGGGCCCTGTGTCCCCTCCCACTTTTTCTCCCAGAGATGGCATTCTGCATATATGAGGAAAATTATTGCATACACAGAGCACATGTCCTCACAGCACAAGAAAATTATAGCATCCTCACTGCAGGGTTGGTGGCTTCAGTTGTACAGAGGTGAGTTTCAGATCTATCTTATCAGTTGTGGTGCCATCTGGCCCTCGTGGCCTCTAGTAGCAATGGAGTCCCTTGTATGCTTGTGGCTTCCGATGTTTGCAGCTGGTAAAATTGTGGTCTCCTCTGTGTGATCAAGGCCATCTTTCATTCCAGGTGTTCTACTTGCATCCCTCAGCAATAAACAAGATCTAAGAAAGCCTTCCATATGCTGGATCATTTGTTGTTTATTTGGCATCATTTCCAATCCCTTCTAAGGTTTATTTTGCAGATGGATAAGCTAAGAACTACATGTTCTAAAGCCCTCTTTCCAGGGATGGTCCAGGATAGAGTCTGTTAATGAGAGACCCTCATGGAGATCTGGAAGGTGGTTGAGAAGGACCGCCATTACTTTCCTGAGGCAGTTGCAGCCAGATATGTGGGCAGATGTAAGATACATAGTGCCCTCCTGGCATGCTCGTGAAAACTACTGCATTGGTGTTTTATGCTGAAATCACTGGAAAGGGTCTTAGTCAGCCTGAGCTACTATGTGGGTGGTTTAAACAACAGATATTTATTTCTCAGAGTTCTAGAGGCTGGGAAGTCTAAGAATAAGATGTTGGCAGATTTAGGTTCTGAGATTTCTGGTGAGGGCTGTCTTCCTAGCTTGCAGATGACCACCTTCTCCCCGTGTCCTCACATGGCAAAGGGCGCCCTCTGGTCTCTTTCATTTTCCATATGGGTCCCACCCTCATGAACTCATCTAAACCTAATCACCCCCACAAGGCTCTACCTCCAAATACCATCACACTGAGGGTTAGGGTTTCAGTATATGAATTTGGTGGGGACCTCAACACCCAGCCCTTAACAGAGGTGTGTTCTCTTCCCTCCACACTCCCAGGTATTCCAAAAGGTTAAGACCCTACGTCCTTATCTAAAGACTTCTGATACTCAAAAATACATAAAGTGGCTTCAGTTTTCTTGACTCAAGCCTGACTAATTAATACATGTAGTCTCTTCTGAGAGACCCAATGGGAAATTGGGTAAACAGTCTTCTGCTTTTGGTTTTCTTTCTCTTCCTACATATCCCCTCCCTCTACCTGTCGTTTTGCTCAGGAGGATGAAGCTGTGTCATACATTTTGCCATTTCTCTATTTTATGTCCTTCCTCCTTCCCTCATTATATGATTGAAAAGAGTATGCTTCTGTCATATTTACTACACATAATACTATGTAATCATAGTATATTGCCTTGCTAAATATTAAAAGGCACATAAATCGTCAACAGAGTAGTCAAGAGATCTAACTACAAATAACTGGGAAGGTGGGAGAAGAAATGAGAAATGAAGGAGAGTAAAATTCTCAGCTATCATGACAGAGAGTGATGTTTAAATTGACAAATCAATAAAGGGTAATATGAACATGCCATTTAGAAATGTAGAATTTACTACCAGGATCAACTAAGAGAGTTCCAACTGATTGACTTTGGGGATGAAGAATAAGTGACAAAGAGAGATTGGGACGGAATATGGTTATTTTTTTATTTTAAGCTTTTGGTAAAATTTTACATTTAGTCATGTATATGTATTGCCTCAATTAAAATATATGTCTTTTAATAAAAAGCAGCAGATGGTGCATGGTGGTAAAAAGAAGAAAGCATAACAACTTTGCTGGAGAAATCTGAGTCTCAATGCAGGTGGTGGTCAGCAGCCAGTCCCAGGGAATCAGCTGAGAAGGTGAGATGTCACCAATCCACCCACATACACAGGCGAACCTGGGCAAACAATAAGACTAAAGCAAACAATATTTCTTCCAGGTTGCTTCTGGCAGCCTTCAGAGCTTGAAGAGTTGATTTACAACCTCAGGAAAGGAAGCTCTCTTCTCCTCATTTTGTTTCCGTCTCTCAGAGAATCTACATTGACATCGTGTTGTATCACAAAGATGGACTGGAGAGAGGAGAGGCCATTCATGGAGAGATCAGGCTGCTGAAACTGTCTAGACAGGGATAAGGAGCATCTGAACCGAGAGGCAGTGATATCAGCAGAGTCTCAGTGCTGATTGACTCTGGGCAGACAGAGTCACAGGTGCTGGTGAGGCGGGTGGAGGGAGCAGGGAGGGAAGTGCCATTCCCAAAGGGCAAGACTTGGTGGCAACAGGTGACATGTTGGAGGTGAGGATTGCGAGTGACTGCATTATGATTCAGTACCATGAATAATGGCTTAGTAGACCTCAGAAGGGAAAATTGGCCAATGTGTGAATTTGCTTGGGCTGCCACAATGAAGTACCACAGATGGGGTGGCTTAAACAACAGAAATGTCTTTTCTCATGGTCTGGAGGCTAGAAGTTCAAGATCAAGGTGTCAGAAATGTTGATTTCTCTGAGGCTTCTCTCCTTGGCTTGTAGATGACCGTCTTCCTCTGGTGTCTTCATATGGTCTTCCCTCTGAATGTGTGCACGCGTGCATGTATGTGCATGTATGTGCATGTGTGTGTATGTGTGTGTGCGCACGCATATCTTAATCTCCTCGTTTTATAAGGACACCAGTCATATTGAATCAGGGCCTACCCTAATAGTCTCATATTAGCTTATTTACCTCTTAAAAGGCCCCATCTCCACAGACAGTCATATTCTGAAGTACTAGGGGTTAGGACTTCAACATGTAAATTTTGGGGAGAAATAATTCAGCCCATAACAATCCTGATGCCATGAGTAATATGACATGCCATTTTCTCTTCTCCAGCTTCCAGATCTATACACATACTAATACATCTGCCTTTTTAGTTCCTGTCTGTGTTCCTCAGCCCTAATTCTTTGAAACGCACCCTCCTATCATTCCATTACTAGGCTTATTTTTTGCCCATAAAATGTCTTCAAAGATGCAATATTACAATTGCATACTACACAGTTATTACTAATTGTGCATTTTCAGAAAATTTTCCCTGAAATAAAATACATTTGTGATATAAAAATAACAAAAATAATCCTTAAATCATGTTATATATTCTATATGTCTTAATTAAAAGTAAAAATATGTGCAACATGATTATCTCAATAGATGCAGAAAAAGCTTTCAATAAAATTCAACATTGCTTTGTATTAAAAACACTTAATAACTAGGTATTGAAGGAACATACCTTAAAATATTAAGAGCCATCTGTAACAAACCCACAGCCAACATCATATTGAATAGGCAAAAGCTGGAAGCATTCCCCTTAAAAATCAGCACAAGACAAGGATTCCCTCTCTCACTGCTCTTATTTAACATAGTATTGGATGTCCTGACCAGAGCAATTAGGCAAGAGAAAGAAATAAAATGCATCCAAATAGGAAGAGAGAAAGTCAAACTATCCCTTTTGGCAGACAATGTGATTCGATATCTAGAAAACCGCATAGTCTTGACCCAAAAGCTTCTTCAGTTGATAAACAACTTAAGCAAAGGTTTAGGATACAAAATTTACTAGCATTCCTGTACAGCAACAACAGCCAAGCTGAGAGCCAGATCAGGAATGCAACTCCATTCACAACTGTCACAAAAATAATAAAATACCTAGGAACACAGCTAATTAGGGAGATGAAAGAGCTCTGCAATGAAAATTACAAAACACTGCACAAAGAAATCAGAGATGACACAAACAAATGGAAAAACATTCTATGCTCATGGATAGGAAGAATGAATATCATTAAAACGGTCATACTGCCCAAAGCAATTTGTAGATTCAATGCTAATTGTATCGAACTACCAATGACATTCTTTACAGAACTAGAAAAAAAATTCATATGGAACCAAAAAAGACCCCAAATAGCCAAGGCAATCCTAAGCAAAAAAAACAAAGCTGGAGGCATCATGTTACCTGACTTCAAACTGTACTACAGGGTTACAGGAACCAAAACGCATATACTGGTACAAAAACAGACACATAGACCAGTGGAATAGAATAGAGAGCCCAGAAATAAGTCTTCATACCTACAACTATCTGATCTTCAACAAAGCTGGCAAAACAAGCAATGGGGTGGGGTTACTGCTTAGCCATATGCAGAAGATTGAAGCTGGACCCCTTCCATACACTATATACAAAAATCAACTCAAGATGGATTGAAGACTTAAATCCATAAATTCTAAACCCAAAGACCCAAAATCATAAAACCCAAAACTATAAAAACGCTGGAAGATCACCTAGGAGATACCATTCTAGACATAGGAACTGGCAAAGATTTCATGATGAAGACTAAAAGCAATTGCAACAAAAGCAAAAATTGACAAATTGTATCTAATTAAACTACAGAGCCCTGCACAGGAAAAGAAACTATCAACAGTGTAAATAATGGGAGAAAGTATTTGTAAACTACGTTATCTAAAAAAGGCCTAATGTCCAGCATCTAGACAGAACTTAAATAAATTTACCAGAAACAAACAACTCCATTAAAAAGTGGGCAAAGGACATGAACAGACACTTTTCAAAATAACATAACACATAGATGTGGCCAAGAAGCATATTAAAAATGCTTGACTGGGCATGGTGGCTCATGCCTATAATCACAGCACTTTGGGAGGCCAAGGTGGGTGGATTGCTTGAGGTCAGAGTTCAATACCAGTCTGGCCAACAGGGTGAAACTTTGTCTCTACTAAAAATACAAAGATTAGCTGGGCACAATGGCACATGCCTATAATACCAGCTACTTGGGAAGCTGAAGCACAAGAATCACTTCAACCCAGGAGGCAGATGTTGCAGGGAGCTGAGATTGCACCACTGCACTCCAGCCCAGATGATAGAACAAGACTCTGTCTCAAATTTAAAGAAATAAAAGTCAAATATTACTGATAATTAGAGAAATGCAAATCAAAACCACAATGAGATACCATCTTACATTTCTCAGAATGGGTATTAATAAAAAGTGAAAAAACAAAAAAACAAAAAACAGATCCTGGTGAGGTTGTGAGAACATTTACACACTGTTGGTTGAAGTATAAATTAGTTCAGCCATTGTGGAAAGCAGTGTGTTGATTCCTCAAAGAGCTAAAAACAGTACTACCTCTTGACCCAGCAATCCCATTACTGGGTGTATACCCAAAGGAATATAAATCATTCTATTATAAAGACTCATGCATGTATGTGTGTGTTCATTGCAGCACTATTCACAATTGTGAACACATGGAATCAACTTAAAGACCTACTGATGATAGACTGGATAAAGAAAATGTGGTATATCTATTCAATGGAATACTATGCAGCCATAAAAAAGAATGAGATCATGTTCTTTGCAGAAACATGGGTGAAACTGGAGGACAATCATCCTTAGCAAGCTAACGGAAGACCAGAAAACCAAATATTGCATCTTCTCACTTTTAAGTGGGAGCTAAATAATAGGAACACATGGACACAAAGAGGAGAACAACAGATGCTAGGGCCTACTTGAGGGTAGAGGGTGGGAGGAGGGAGATGATCAGAAAAAATAACTATTAGGTACTAGACAGTACCTGGCTGAGGAAATAATCTTTACAACAAACCCCTGTGATATGAGTTTACCTATATAACAAACCTGAGCATATACCCCTGAACCTAACATAAAAGTGAAAAAATGTTCAATTTTTAAACATAGAAAGAATAAAGAATCTTAAACATTTTTATATTTTCAGAATTAGTGCTTGCGATAATGGAATTTCTCATCACCAATTTGGGTGGTAGTTTAAGTTCTAAATGTTCATGGGCCCCCTTTGAAACCCAAAGGTAGGTAAAGACCAGTGACATAGGCTTTGACTATACTGACATCGGAAGGCTGCCTTTTCAATCTGTGCTCTTCACAGAAAAACATCACAGCAAATTTTCTTTAAATAATATGCTATACAAGATTCAAGACATGCCTGGTACATTGAAAGCTTTAAGAATATTTAGTTCATGAGTATATTTTGAGTATATTTTGTTCCACATGTTTTTGTATCCACGGGAAGTAAATCTCTAACATAAAAAAAAATTGAAGTTTCCTAAAATGATTACCGTCTGTTTGACCTATATTGTTTCCCAAGGTATAATTAAGGCATGTGTTAAAGCTACCTAATGATAGCGCGAGGGTTAGAGTGAGGGTCACAACACTTAATATGGGTTGTCACCAGGAAGTTGCTTCTCCCCATCAGCATTGTGTCCTTCTCTCCATGGTATGCAGACAGCATCCAGGTGACACAAAGTCATGCTGCAACCTACCTTGCTGCTGACACCCTGTAAAATGTTGTCAAAAGCCATGCATAATTATGAGCCTTGAATGTGTACCTATTTAAATTAGTGCCAAGGTGACAAAAAGCACTATTTATTTATTTTTTTTTTAAGAAAAAAAAAATACATGAAAGCCAATGGAGGGAAGATGAGGACATGATTCTGCCTCCTACCCTGGGCCACACTGCCAAATGGATCAGAAGAGCAGCAAGAAAATGGTAATTGAGAACCTTGAAAGCAAAATCTGAACAAAAGCCAGGATCTTTTCAGACTTTGCAAAAATTAAATTATTTATTATTTTTTTTTCTATTGTTGGTTTGTCAAACTTTTGACAGGTAGACAGAGCACATCCTTTTTAAATGGCTGAATCTTTTGGATTTGAGTGAAGCACCAATATTATGAATTTTATCTTACGATGACTTGACATTTATTTTAATTCTTAGGTGACATTTTGGAATACAGGCTTTTGAGGGTCTTCAGTTTTTCAATAAGATGATCCTTTGCTACCTCCCCTGGGTAGGGTCATATCTTGTCTTAGAAAACTCTTTCAGAAAGTTAAATCCATCTCCAGGGTCCTTGATTTCAAGCAACAGAAATATATCCAACCTTTCTAAAAGGAGATCAACTATACAGAAATGGGAGTTGTACTGCCCACGAGTGTGAAATATGCCCTCCAAACTCACAGGCCCACAGCAAGAGTCTGGGGGTAAATTAGAAAGATGCCTCCTTCTCTCAGCAACTCTGTCTACAAAGTTTGGCCCCTGTGTCCTCCTGGTCTCCTCATAGATACTTCCAAAGTAGTCACTCAAAAGTCATTCACAAGCATCATTCCAGTGAATTCCACGGCTACAAAAAATAGTGCCTCCCTCATCAGGTTGTCATAGGGACAAAAGGAATTGGCTTGTCATCTCAATAATCAACACATCATTGAAGCAAAACCAGATTTTAAAAAAGAAATGACAAGTGAAAACAAGATCAAGAAGTTCTCCTGAAACAATAGGAAATTGCTCCTAAAGGCTTTTCCAATTAAATACAACAACGCTTGAATTGTATCACTGTCTACCTGCCTGGACCACCTGGCCGGCTGCCTACAAATAGGCAAAGGCATGCTGGAAAAAGGAAAACGATAAGAAAGACTAACCCACAAGCTTACAAAACTGCGATCTAGCTACATGGTAATTAAAAACTCCACATTTCAATGGCAGATTTCTGGATGACAGCTTTGGAAAAAGTAAGTAATCCAAATGTGCACACTCTCCAGCAGAATTCCAGATTTGGAACTTGATCCGAAGGAAATAAATAGAGAAGTGAGTAAATATTTAGCTGAAAGAATTGACACCGCAGCATTCTTTATGAGTGAAAAATTGAAAGCAATTTAAATGACCCTCAGCATAGGCTAAACATGGAAAAAGTAAAATGCATATAGCCATTAAAAATGATGCTGGAGAAGTATTTTCTTCACATAAATAGATGTTCGTAATGCCTATTAAGTGAAAAAAGAAGTTATAAAATAATATGTTTAATGTGATTCCATTCTTGTCTGAAAATATATGTGCAATTGTATGTGCAGAGGGAAAAGTACCTGGGAGGTAAATGGTCACATTGTTCATTTCTGGAGGGTGGATTACAGGGACTTTACTATTTTCCTGTCTGTGTTTACTACTTTGTTTTTTTTTAATGAGTTTGTAAAACTGTAAGAAAGATAAATGAAAAAGAAATGCAGTGAAACTTCTTACAAGTAGAAGAATCTTTTTGAAATGCAAATAATTGTACCTTCTCTTTCTTCATTGGAGCATATCTGTTCCTTCCGAGGTTTGCTTGCAGAGGGAGACCCAGCGTTTTCCTTAGCTTCCAGTAGAGGCTGTTACCGCAGTCTTTAACCAAGAAGAGCTAAGTGTTTTCCAAGCGGATTTTATGTTTCTCACCGCTGCAGATCAACTACAGGATCTGGGCCATGTAATAACCTCGCCAGGCCTCAGTTCCTCATCTAGAATATGGGGATGATTATCCTTCTGTCTTGAAGGATGGAAGTGAGAATTTTAATGGACATAAGCCAACTGTTTGGCTCTCTGTGGTTGCTGCATAAATGTAGCAGTCACCACTATCATCCTCAATTCTAAGGCCATGGTCCCTGCCTTTTTAGAGGTGACAAGAAAGGGAGAAACACTTCTTCCCCAAGTCATACAGCCTCCTTTCATTGATTCAGTTATTGGGAACACAGTTTGGAGGTTTCTATTTTCTTACTTTGAAAGAGTTTGAGCTTCCATTTGCGTGTGCGCAGGGAGATGGCATCAACTCATTGCAGCCTGGGCTTGCTGTGTTCTGTAGCAGGGCACGCAGAGGCTCACGTGAGCAGAGACCCCATTGAGCTCCACTGGAGGACGAGTGTTTGACAGTTTTCTGTTCCCCAGCCATCAATGTCTGCACTGCCTGGTTGTATTTCTTATGAATACTCCTAGACCCTGAAAAGACTACATTGGAAAAAATTCTTTATAGGTCACTACTTCTATTTTTTGACAGGTGAACTTTCATTGACCCCCATGAAAATCTGCCTCTGTAAGCCAGGCTAATGCTGCATTCTGCAAAAAAACAAATAAAAAGAATTGTTTCATTAACTGGGCTGAAAGAGATATCACCCTAATTCTTGACGTGCTAATGATTGCTGTTCTCAAAGGTGCTAATTTTCAGACTGGAGTGTGGAAAATGTGTTCATTCCCCTAGAGGTTCAGCATTAGCCATTTTTCCCCCCTTTTTTCTTTACCTAATCCTGATATTAGTTCACATTTGGACTTTGGCCTAAATAAATAAATTAGAAATATACACATTTTAAATAAATACATGTTTGATATTTCCCCTCAAATTTTATGACCAGGCACATTTGCACAAAATAGAATGTTTGATCTTGAAAATGGCATCCCCTCTTTCATGGGAGAATGGCTATGGAATGAATAGCTTTTATCATACGTCTAAAGGCCTTTTTATTTCAGGGGGAATTGGGCTTTTACTTATAGTGTGTGCTGATCTTCATTGCTAATGCTTTCCCATTTGAAAAAAAAAATCTTTCATTCTTTATTTGTTTTAATGCAAAAGAGAAAAAGGAGATATGTAAATATGGGCCTTTTAAAAAAATCCTTGGGCACATTGAGGATGTATTGAGTTGCAGTTTCTCAGTGGGAACTCCTGGTGGCTCACACCTCTATCTGTTAAGCACCTACTTTTCCAAAAGCAGCCAATTGCTTAAAGTTCTTTCTATAAAAAACTGCTTCCTAATAAAGGAGTGGAGGTAGGCTAACAGTTGGGGGACGGTTAGTGAGACTAGGAGCTTCAGAGCTTCTCCTCTCTGAATGCAGAAGGAAGGAATTTTCACAGGTAAAAGTAAAGAAGAGTAAAGGTAGAAGGAACACTAGAGATCAAGAATAACTACCTCGTCTTATCATTTTGGAAACCAAGGAGGAAAAGTTGATGTCACTTGTTCAAGGCCTCTGAGGATAGACGATAATCCTGCCTGGAGCTTTTCCTACAAACTTTACTCGCCACCTCCACCCATACCCAGCTTGGTTATAATTAAGGGGCTGCTGGATAATATACTCAGCTTAGTTCAATTTCCTTCAACAATTGCAAATTGAATCTAATTATGTGTAGGCGCTCTTCTGGGTGCTGGGGAGGGATGGGGAGCATGGAAAGAACCTAGGCTACAAACCAATTCGACTTATCAATTGACTTCCCAGTTTCATTGCTGACCAACTGGTAGATCTGGGCCGTGTAATAACCTCACCAAACCTCAGTTCCTCATCTAGCATATGGCGATAATTCTCATGCTGTCTTGAAGGGTGGTGGTGAGGATTAGAATGAACATAAGAAAAAATGTTTGGCTCTCTGATTGCTCCATCAACAGTAGCTGTTCTCATTGTCTTTAGTTCTAAGATAAATAAGACACAGTCCCTGCCCTTATAGATCTGACAGTCAAGTGAAAAACACTTTGGGAAATATGGGCCTAGCATGCTTTCAGCTGCATTATTTATCAGTGACTGGATCAGCTACAGTCATCTTCACAACCTAAACTATACTGTGGTGAGGAAATTCCCTAACTTTCTTATCACAGACCCTAGGAGTGAGAGGAAAAAGAGGAGCCTGGAGGTGGGGTAAATTAGACATGATGTACCCCAAATTTGTCTCCTTAGCTTATAATCTGGTTGCTGGGAAAACTCACCTATAAAACATGAGAGATTTTTTTTCTCCAATTCATGAACAAATCTCAAAATGGCAGGGGATCATTGCGGAGCTTAGCGAGAAAATCCTTTATGCTTATGTGTACATGGATATGTCTTCCCACTATGTAAACCATCTGTTGAAAAACTCAACTTTTATTAGTAGATTTCCTTGACACGACATACAGAGCAATGCTTGATTTTTTTTTTATTGCTTTATCTACACATTGGATAGAAATGACTGACAATTGATTCACAGTGGTTGAACTGATCTTCGGTGAACACATATTCCTGGCTTGGGGAACACATATTCTATATTATAAAGCAAATAAAAATCACTTTTACATTTTAAGATATTTTGCCTTACCTATCTGTTTTCCATTTCTCTGTCTGAATATTAAGAAATACGTTTAGTGGACCAATCTGTGCCTGGTTTGGAAAGATCTCTACCCAATCTTGGTCCTACTTCTTAGATTTCAAGGCCATCTCGTCAGAAGCACAATTATTACTAAAGTCTCCTAATTAGCATCTAGGAGCAACTTGATAAATGCTTTCTGCTTGTTCAAGCAGGAAGGAGATTCTTGAACATTGGGACGTGCTGAGCCAGGTAAGCTATTTCTTTGCTTCCTGATTCTACCTCTGTCCTTGTGGCCTGTAGAAATACATAAATATTCCATTTTATGTATATGTGTTGAGTTAAAATATTGACTGTTCTACAAGCTACAGTCAATTGAAAAGAAAAAATACTGTTCCTTATCTCAATGGCATTTAAAATCTAGCCAAGAAGAACAGTAGTAGTCTACTTACAAAAAACACCATTTGATATTTGAATTATTTCTATGTCTTATGTAATTATTTAATTTTCAAAATTAATTTTAATTATTTTGTATCACTTAATCTTTGCCATTGTAAATTAGAGGCACTAAAATTAGTATTAAAATGTAGTAAGTTCACAAGGCCAAATATATAATATAAATATATAATGTGTTAAATATATTTATATATAAATGTATGATACAAATAATAAAACTTTCTTGTGTTTTAACTTTGTTGCTTTTATACATTTTAATTCATTATTAAAGCTTAAAATGGTACCAAGACTTTTGGAGTGTGACTAATAACAAAATAGTTCAAATTATGAATAGGTGAGTGTATATATACATATATTTTTATGTAGATATGCATATTCCCCCCCCTCATCACTACAAGGCTTTTGAAGCAGCCACCCTCTCTCCCAAAAACAATAAGCACACCTTGTGCCCACATTGATTCTAAATACTTTACTAAAAGGATCTAGGGCTCCTTGGAGAAATAACTGGATCCAGGGGTGCCACAGGAAAGTACAAGATGAGTCTGAAATATCATGCCAGGAAGTGAAGAGGAGTTTGAAGAATCAGGAACACATATCAAAAGGGGCAGGAGCCCGCTTGCAGGATCTCCCTAGCCAAAGCAGAACAACCTGAGCACCAAAATATTGGATGGCCTCCCACTGAATAAAATAGAAGGCCACGAGTGCATACTGACATCAATAGATAAATGAATGGAAGAGAATGGATGCTTATTCTTATAGCAGAATGCTCTCTAATATATGTAGAAGCAATGATGAATTTTAAAAAGTCACCTTCCAGCCGCTGTCTTAGTGGTGGGTGACTCACAGACTGAATTTTGACAACTGTCCCAACCAAGTCTCTTTATTCTTTCTGACCCTATTTAGGAACACACATTGCACTTAACTGTTGAATCTCATTATTGCCTTCAGTCTGAAATAGTTGCTTGTTCTCCCCCTACCTGTCATGTCTCTGACTTTTTTAAGGCGAACAAGATTTTCATTCTCTAGGATGACCCTCAACCTAGGTTTGTCCTGTGTTTTGGGCTGATGAGACTCTGGACATGCAGAACAGATGCAGGGATATGCAGAACAGATTCTGGCTCTTCACGGTGTCTCACATCAAGATGAATGTAAGGTCCATTCATCACACCGAATCATGCTGGTGTCTTCCAAGTTTCTCCAACCTAAATTGACTATTTTTTTCTCTTTTTACTTGCCTAATGTTTTGTGGGAAGATATTTCTCTACTTACCTTCCTGTCTGCCTCCCAAGTCCATGCAATGTTCGTTACCCTAGAGGTCCACAGTGACATCCTAAATGTTCTATGGATACGTGGAAATTACAACATGGTAGGTTTTAGGGACCACAGCTACAAATCTTTTGAACTTGAATGTGGCTGAGAGTCACCTTTTGACGATGTTCCTGGGAAGAAAATTACCTCGTGTTCAATTCAGTGGACTCGTGCCCATGAATTACTTTGAATTCATCTGTTGGCCTTCCAGGGGGAGGACATGATGAAATGGAGCCCAAGCTTTGAGGAGGATTGGTTTCGCTTTGCTCCCAGGACTCTTCCTGTTTTTCATGCTGGTTAGATGGCCTTCGGCTACTGTCACTCATGGCTTCCTGGGGACTGGCTCTTGTCATGGGATTGTTTTGATTATCCTAATTCTTGACCTTTTGAATTCAGTTGAAGTGGTTTTCTTTTTCAACCTTGCAACAACCCTCAGCTGTTTGAGGAGAGCTTACTAGGAAATGTTTGTTTTTCATTAACTGGTTTCTCTCTATTAGAGCCAACAGAAAACCAGAAGAGCAAAAGAGAAAGGAGTCCTGTTCAATTAGCCTCATTAGACATCCCACTTCAGGTCTCTGTCTAGCTCTAGTAAATTCACCATGGGAGACCCTGGGAAAACCATGATCCTTCTGGTTCCTTCTGTTACATGTCAGTGCCTCCTTGGTTCATCTGCTCAATGCTTGTTAAGTCCTTAGGATGTGCTAGATGCTCTCACATGGAATGTCCTTTTTCTAAAACAAGCAACACTGAAAGATACGGGTTATTAACTTCATTTAAACACCAGGAAATTCAAGTTTGGAGAAGCTAAGTGACTTGTCCAAGATTCCTCTCATGGAAAATCATGGAACCAGTTTTGAATCTTTACACACCACATTGTTGTCTATTCTCAATGTCTGTTTTGAGGAAGTAAGTGGGCTGTGGTTTGTGGCTATATTGGCCTAGGTAGCATAGGCAGAGGAGAATTCCACATGCCCACATGCCCAGCCTGGCTCACTGAGCTTGTGCCTGGAATCTAGGAGCTAAATCATGAGCTCAGTAGCTATTTATTCTTCTCTCCCTTTTTCCCTATGAATGCACTTCTCTTGGGGGACTGCATGGGATAGACAGGAGATAGGAACAGGGCTTGGCTGAGCTATAACTATAAACATTGGCATAATATCATATAAATAAAACTCCCAATTATATAAAGCTTCTACTCAACCTGAGAACTTGTAGAGAATGAGAAAGGGACATGCTGTTTTGTGGACTGGAAGGAAATGTAGGGAGTATTTAGCTGTATCTGCCTTTTAGGTAGATGAGGACTAATTTGGAACTGGAAAGGGGACGATATTCATCTGAATTCCATAGCAAATGAATGTCAGGACCAGGATGTGAATTCAGGTCTCCTGACTCCTGAACATTGGGTGGTTAAGAGCAAAATAAATATCTATAAATTTGAAGAATAATATGAAGAACAGAATAATTTGGGAGCTCTGGGAATATTTTACAACACAATTTACAGATCCTCAAATCATTTTACTATAGAAGTGAGTAACAGATATTCAAGAGGCTCAAGATTCTTGGGAAAAATATAAAAACTTTAAAAATTAATACATAAAAATCAACCTGTTAACATTAATGAAAACTAATCTTTATTGATTTAGGAAACAAGTCTATTGAGATATATTTTTATATTATAAAAGTCCCATTTTTCAAATGTGCAGTTCAATGATTTATTGTGCAATCATCTGCATAAACCAGTTTTAGAATATTTCAATAAGATTTCTAATGCCTATTCACAATAGTTACTATTAATTGAATGCTTACTTATTGACTCATTGTTCTGAGTTATTTGTATGTAGTAACTTTCTTTGCAACAATACTCTGAAAGGTTCTATTATCATCTCCCCCATTTTACGAATGTGGAAACTCAGTTGTAGGAAGGTTAGATAACTGCCCAAGTCACTCAGTCCCTGGGTAAACTTAGTCTAGTTGTCTGTCCAGGATTTGAACTCAGACCTCAAAGTCTGACCTCAAAGCTTCTGTTCCTTGCTACTTCTCTCCTCTACTTCCACGTCTAGAGAGAGACTGAGCAACTGTTTGTCTATTTTGTATGATGGTTTTGGGGAAGTGGTGCTGTCCCATTCTCTTTCTTATTGCATATTTTTACATGGCACAAAAACATAGTAACCCTCTTTAAGTAATCTGCTGTTATGAAGAGGTGATTGACAATGTCAAATTGCATCTTCAGAGGTGTAATTTTTTTTTTTTTAGGTATATAAACTATTTGTTAACAGACAAGGACTACAGACTTATTTCTTTTTGGACACACCCACAGTGGGGCCACGGCGACCGGTGGTCTTGGTATGCTGGCCTCGGATGTGAAGGCCCCAGAAGTGGCACAGCCCTCTATGGGCCTGAATCTTCTTCAGTTGCTCCAGGTCTTCACAGAGCTTCTTGTCCAGACCATTGGCTAGGACCTGGCTATATTTTCCATCCTTTACATCCTTCTGTCCTGTTCAAGTACCGGTCTGGGATCTTGTACTGGCATGGATTCTGCATAATGGTGATCGCACATTCTACCTCATCTTCAGTGAGTACTCCTGCCCTCTTGGTGAGGTCAATGTCTGCTTTCCTCAACACCACATGAGGAGTGTATCTTTGGCCCACACCCTTAATGGCAGTGATGGCAAAGGCTATTTTCTGCCACCCATCGATGTTGGTGTTGAGTACTCACAAAATATGCTGGAACTTTTCAGGGATCACTAGAGACATGGCAGCAGCACAAGTGGCGGCCGGGGTGTAATCTTTTTAAGTAAGGAATGGGGTGTGTGCAGAGGAGGAAGATGGGGAGAGTCATGCTCCTGTTAATAGTGAATGCTGGAGGCTGTACTTTTCCATATACTCCATGGATCCAGCGTGCCATAGAACAATGCAGTTGATGCAGTAGAGAAGAAGGATGGGGGCACTGTCCGTTTATGTATACCTTCTAGGGATGAGGTTTGCGCTGGAGGACGCTGAGTATAATGCCCTGGAAAGGAGATGGAACCCACGTGGAGTTCAGGACAATCTACCTCTCTGGCTGATTCTCATCCCCCACTGAGTATCAGAGGAGAAGACACCTGTAACTTCTGTCCTCTGGGATCCAGAAAAAAAAAGTTATTTGTTGTAAATACTTGATGTCCTTAGTAGACTACAAGCTAGCCTGGCCTCTACCAAACAGGAATGAGAAATTATAAGGAGATAATTGCCTAAGATGAAAAGACAACAAGATGAAATATAAAGGCAAATGGTTGGACTAAGAAAAATGGCAAGGAAAACAAAAAATTCCACTGTAGAATCCAAATCTGAGTGGGATGAGGTAGAGAGCCACAGTGATATTAAGGAAAAACAAATGTCATTAAAAACAGTGGAGAAAAGTATTGAAGACAGAGAACAGAAGCCAAAACTGAAGAACCAAATGTATTTCTGAACAATAAAACAGCAATGATAGAATTACTAATTAAACATCACACATGTTTTTTCTACAATTTTTCTGCAAATTAAAACATTACCACATTACATTAGAGAAAAATATGAAATAAGTCCAACGCCTGGAAAAACCAGAGCAAAAATTTCCCTTATAAAGACAAATTCTACAACTATCCAATAAAAATTGGACAAATTAAACCCAAAGTAATGCAAAGCTTGTAGGTTTTAGATTTCTCCTGTGTAATGTCAAACAGCCCCAAATAAGCGGATCTGAAACATCACTGAAGGAAAACTATTGTGACTACACAATAGTAAACACTCACTTTTTCTATGTACAGGCAACAAAAAGATTTCCAGATATTGAAAGTTTAGGAAAGATATTCCCAGGAAATATTTCTTGAAAAAATTCATTCCATGTGAAATGTCAAACAAAACTAAGAATATAAGACCAGAAAATTCTGTGAAAACAAAAAATAAAACTGGTGGTGAGAATTAAAACAGTTAAACATGGAATTAATTTAAAATATCTGTTAATAATAATATTAGAGCCAACACTGATTTAGTGCTTACTGCGTTCCCGTACTGTGCTAAGTGTTTTATGCTTACGTTTGTTTAGAAAATTTCATGTCAATGTCAAAAACTATTCAACGGGGCCAGGTGTAGGGTTCACACCTGTAATCCTAGTACTTGTGGAGGCTGAAGCAAGAAGGTCACTTGAGGTCAGGAGTTCAAGACCAACCTGGGCCACCTAGCAAGATCCTGCTTCTAAAATGTTATTTATTAAATAAAAGATTTAAAGCATAAAAATAGGAATGTAATAAAAGCAATCCGAGCTTTATGTCTTCAAATTATGAAAACCAACCGCACAGAAAGGAGTGAAAGAACTGCTTCCTTCTTCATCTTAATATTGGAAAGACAATGGTATGCAAAAGATACTGTTTTAATTTTTATTTACTTTGATGATTTGAGGCATATCTGGCTGCCTACAAAATAAAAAATAATTTTAAAAATATAAAGTAAAAATTTAAAAGCATTTTATGACAAAAAATAGTAGGAAAAAAGAGATTATGCATATGCTAAACTTTTTAATATATCAATAGGAGAAACATAAGTGACCACCTGCAAATAAAACAAAGCAAGAATCCAAATAGGTAATTCAAAAAACAATACTCCCTGACAACATGAAAAAAATATAAACTTCATAAGTAATATTTTAAAGTACAAATTAAAACAGCATTGACGTATCATGTGAAAATCATCAAATTGGCAAAATTCAAAAGAACAATAATCCCCGGTGTTAGCTGGGATTGAGTGAGAGGGCCCTTTCACACACTACCAGTAAAAGAGTAAATTGGTAAATTGCTACTCTTTTGGAGGGGAATTTGGCAACATACATCAAAAGCTTTCTAAATGCAAATATCTTTTGACTCAAGGATTGTTTGTCCAAAAGACATACTCAGAGGTGGCCACAAAGATTTACCCACTGTGATGAGAAGAGAGCTATTCATGTATGGGACTTCCCCGTTGAAATGCAGGATGAGGCACAAGCCAGAAATAGAAAGAGGACAATGGTGGATGATTAAAAGGCAGGGCCTTCCTGTCTATTGGATGCTCTGCTCAGATATAGCACAGGGACCATGGGCACCCAAGGGACCCTGGAATCCCGAGAGCCCTTCGTCTCTAGTAAGCCTGGTCCCTCAGTTGCCTGCATCCATCTCTGGTTTATTTCTTGTGCTACCCCGGAGGCTTTTCTCGATCCCTGTTTAAACACTTTAGGTTATCTCTATAGTAGTCTTGGCAATTAGGGGGAGGGAGGGAAACTATACAGAAACAGGATAGGAGAATAATGGGGTGCAAAGGGAGGCCAGAACTAGAGTCCCAGAAAGCCATCTGGAGACTCAGGTGAACTTGCCACTACTGGCTTCTGCCACTGTGCGTCCCCGCTGTTTCTAGACCTAATACTGGCTGGAGCTGCCCCCGCTGTTTCTGCTGGAGTGACTCCTCTCTGCTCCCCGTGTGCTCCCATCTCTAGCGCCTGGGCAAAGTACCCTGAGGGGGCACAGGTATCCTAAGCACCCAGAGAGCACCATCGTGGAATGTAAGCCTCTGGGCTGTCCGGGGCTTTCTGGGCTTAGGTCTCACCAGGACTCTCATGGTGGGGACTTCTGCAAACATGGGAAGAGGGCTTAGATGCCAGGAAGCCTCCCACCAAAACAACTATTCATCATGCAGATTATATCAAGAACAACACACCTTGGGAGGCAGCTGTGTTTCTCATTGCTCAGTATTGCCTGCCTAAGGCTCTCCACTCCTTTAGAGAGGGAAGCCCTTCTAGCTGGCTTCCCAGATAGCTCTTGGTAACTTGGAGAGAAAACTGGAAAAGAGACTTAAAGGGGAATTTTATAGACTCAGAGAGCAAGGGATATAAGAAGTGAATCCATATTAGGGTTACATTTGGGATGAAAGTTTAAGTCGCAGCTCTTTTGTGTCTGGGTCTTGTTATCCTGCAAGGGGATGAGCAATACCTCGCTCATGTACAGGAGCAGCTTTACAGTTTACGAATTGCTGTCACATGTATGAGTGCATAAAAATCAAATTGCAGTAGCATGGTGCTGTAGGAGGAGTTCGTGGAGGAGCTGCTGGCAGCAGCTGTGCTGGGAATCCAATTATGCATATATAATTTAGCCAATCAGTCAATACCTTGGGGCCTTTGTTTCTGAACACCTACTGTGTGCTAGTTATGGTATTCTGTGCTGCAGGGGATGTAAGAGCAAAGAAGCTACAGTTACTGACTTCCATCCATGAGCAGGGGTCTAATTACATTAAAAACTGGCTGTAATTTAGCCTAATAAATTACATGACTCTTATTCCCCTCTCTTACCCAGAGAGGGGAATAAGAGCCATGGGAGCACCAAACATCAGGTGTGAGTCAAAAGGCATGCTGATTTGGCCAGCGTTTATTAAATTGGCTTGTCGTGCACAGGGACAGAAGTATGAGTGATAGTGGGGTGTCTCTCGGCATCTCTGTAATAAGAACTGAAGTCTGTCACGTGTAATCTATTAGGAAACTCTCGGTAACTGGCTGTTCTCCCGCGCCTCCATTCCCCTAGGATTCCATTATGTATCATGATTCATTATCTTTCCTTTTACTGAATTAGCTCTTCTACAATAAGTGAGCATTCTCATAGACTATACCCCAATTAACAACATTTTCAGTATGTACAAGTGGTTGCAGAGGGACTTGAGGTGACATTTCTGGGGACTCTCCTTTATGCAATTACGAGAAGAGGGTGGAAAAAACAATCTAAGTACAGCTAATCCAGGGAGGTAAAACTAGTTGTGCATGTGCCCTGCTCCAGGGGAGGGGCATCTGTCAGCGCTGAGCAGACCACACCAGCCTTACTTTCGCCATGACCCAGTTCAGGCTGTCACATTTCTCTTTTGTGATTGCAAAAGGCCTCTGGAGACTCTATGCCGAGAAGTTTACCTTCCAACTCAGCCAAAAGATGAATCACACATCCAGATGCAAAGTGACTTTATGAGAAACACCTTTGACTAGAGGGTTGACTCAGGGTTTTGTATTAATGAGACCAAGTTTGCTGTTTCTGCTGCAGGAGAGCCGCCGATTCCCCAGGGCCACCCATGACCGTCAGTCCTCCAGGCCAGCTGTGCTCTCGGTGCATGACCCTGGGAGAGAGAGCCTGGTGTGGGTGTCCCATGAGTCAGCATGGACCCAGTCCCGTCACTGGAGAAACAGATCCGACAACCATGACTCAGGAATGTGGCCATCTGTCCCAGGAGCACCACAGAGAAAATCATGTTGAAACCTTGATGTTAATGACAGAAAAGGACACATTGCTCAATGAAGTGTGAGTCAAATAACCATGAACTTAAAAATATAGTAGTCTCTCCTTATCAGAGCTTTTCTGTTCTATGCTTTCAGTTACTGCATTCAATTGTAGTCTGAAACTATTTTTAAACATTTCAGAAATAAACAATTCATAGATATTCAATTATGCGCCATTCCGAGTAGTGAGATATGATCTTGCACCATCCCACTCCATCCAGTCCCAGCCTGAGATGTGAACTATCCCTTTGTCCAATGGATCTGCGCTGCCTACGCTGCCAGCCCAGTAGTCCTTAGTAGCCGCCTCGATGAACAGATTGACTGTCATGGTATCGCAGTGCTGTGTTCAAGTAACTGGTTAATCTGATCACAGGATATGCTGGGTTCCTGTTTGAGGCCTTTTCTGGGGGTCTTGGGATGTATGCCCTCAAGAAAAGGGGAACTACCATATCTAAAGTCATATCCAAGTAGTACGCAAATCAAACTTCAGAAATTCTAGCTAAGCTCATCAAATAAAATGGTAAAAAGTGTGTGAAGGATTGAATGCTTGTGTCCCCCTAAAATTCACTTGTTGAAATTCTAACCCCCAAAGTAATAGTATTAGTAACTGGGACCTTTGGGAGGCAATTGATGAGGTCATAGGAGTGGAGCCCACATGAGTGAGATCAGTGTCCATATATTAATACAAGAAATCCTGGAGAGCTCTCTCACCCGTACTAACACATGAGGACACAGCAAGAAGACAGCTCTCTATGAACCAGCAGTGGGGCGCTCACCAGACACTGAATATACCAGTGTTTGATCTTGAACCCTCCAGCTTCCAAAACTGTGAGAAATAAATATTTGTTGTTTAAGCCAGTGTATATATAATATTTTTGTTAGACCAGTCCAAAAGTACTAAGATAAAATGCAAAAAGATCTGTTTTCTCATTTTAGCAGTTTAATTGCCATTGCATAGAACACAAATCCATTTCTGGATTTTCTCAGTAGTAGTATATATGTATCTATTGTAACATCTTTAATGGCTGAATATTATTTCATTATGTGGGTGTACAAAAGTATTCTCTAGATGGGAAACATGGTTTCCCTGTAAAAATCAAGCCACGGGAACATTTTTAGAACTATGTTGGAACTAGATACTTTTACACACCTTTGACTGTATTTTAGCAATAAAGACCTGGAAGCAGTGTTGTTGGATCAAGGGATAGGCTTTAAGAAACATTTGACTCAATTGATATCCTAAAAGATTCAATTAATTTGAATTTAGACAGCAGGAGTAGAAAGAACTTCTAAGGGGCAGAGAAGGAAGTCTATTTTTGAGTGGTTACAAAATCTCCAGGTGGGCTCTGAGTCAAGGAAAGGGGACGAAAGTGGTGTTAGGAAACTTGTGAAGCACCTTCTCTCCTTATTTTTGTTTTTGTTTTTTGTTTTTTTGAAACGAAGTCTTGCTCTGCTGCCCAGGCTGGAGGACAGTGTCTCGATCTCGGCTCACTGCAATCTCCGCCTCCCAGGTTCAAGCAATTCTCCTGCCTCAGCCTCCTAAGCAGCTGGGACTACAGGTGCACACCACCAAGCCCGGCTAATTTTTTTTTTTTTTTTTTTTGTATGGTAGAGACGGGGTTCCACCATATTAGCCAGGAATGGTCTCGAACTCCTGACCTCGTGCTCTACTCACCTCGGCCTCCCAAAGTGCTGGGATTACAGGCATGAGCCACTGCGCCTGGCAGATAGATTTTTAACCCAAAACAGCTCTATGTCAGTTCCCATTAGATTCTGGCATTGGGTTGTCTTATTTTGTTAACATTATTTAGAATGCTCAACTTTCTTCGTCCTCCTGGGTATTTTAGTGAGAAGGAAGGAGAGGCTGCATCAAAATCTGCTATATCCCATACTCTTTTGGGAACAGATGTCTGTACTTGGGTTAGAATGTTCAGGTATATGGCTGGCAAAATCCTCAGCTCTGCTGTGACTCTCTCTCCTTCAGCTTCTTCAACCAGCCAGACTGAAAACATCTTGGTCCCACGTAGCCTGTGTGGCTTTCTCCAAGGCTGACTTCTGATGCCAAACTGTACCATCAGATACCACATAACGATGGCGGATCACCTGAGATTGGGAGTTTGAGACCAGCCTGACCAACATGAAGAAACTCTGTCTCTACTAACAATACAAAATTAGGTGGGCGTGGAGGCACACGCCTGTGATCCCAGCTACTCAGGAGGCTGAAGCAGGAGAATCGCTTGAACCCGGGAGGTGAAGGTTGCAGTGAGCTGAGATGGCACCATTGCACTCCAGCCTGGGCAACAAGAATGAAACTCCATCTCAAAAAATAAAAATAAAACAAACAAAAAATAAAATAGATACTGCAGAAATATTTACCATTGTGTTTCACTTGTCTCCAGTATTCAGTTCAGTCACATGCTGTACAGCTTTGTAGCCTGGGAGCAATAGGCTAGACCACAGAGCCCAGGTGTGCAGTAAGCTATACCATCTAGGTTTGTGTAGGTCACTGTATCACGTGTGGACAACAGTAAAATTGCCCAGTGACGCATATCTCAGAACATACATCTGTTGTTAACCAGTGCATGACTGTATTCCACTCTTCAGATTTCATGAAGTATACTCGTAGATAATCCCTTTATGTGAAATTATTCCATGAGAGTAAAGGAGGGTTATTTGAAGATGGGTCCTTGTCATGTTTCTAGAAGCCCTTCTGCTTGCTTCAGCGGCTGCCCTTGGGGAAATAAGAGGAATTTTTTGTTCCTCTGTATGTATCTTTATGTTTCCAGTGCCTAGAACTATAATTGGAACATAGAAGGTACTCAATAAGCACCAGTTGGATGTATTGATCTTCTACATGCTCACCCTTGACACAATATAGTACAGCATCAGTCATTCCAGTTTCTGTATTGCTAGTACCATAGTCCCCCCTTATCCATGGAGGACACATTTCAAGACCCCCAGTGAATTCCTGAAGCTTCAGATAGTACTGAACCCTCCATCTACTTTGACTTTTTAAGTGCGGTCACCAAGACAGGTACTGATTGACTTACATGCAGTGAGCATCTACAGTGTGCATACCTTGGACAGCGGAATGATTCGCGTCCTGGGCTGGATGCAGAGGGATGATGAGAGATTTCATCACGCCACTCAGAATGGAGGGCAATTGAAAACTTATCAATTGTTTATTTCCGGAATTTTTCATTTAATATTTTCAGACCATGGTTAACCATGGGTATCTGAAACCATGAAAAGTGAAACGGTGGGAAGTGAAATTGAAGACAGGAGTAGACTCCTGCAGCACACATCCCATTCTTTTCTCTCAGGCCTGCGTGCCTCCTCTAGAAAGCCCAACTCAAGCACTTAGTCCTCGTGAGCACATGACCACAAGCAAGGCACTTGCCATTTCAAATGCCTGGAACAGCTATTTTCAAAGTGTGGTCCTGGGGCTTCCTGAAACCCTTTTAGAGAGTCTTGAGGTTAAAGCTGTTTTTATAATACTACTGAGAAGTCATTTTCCTATTTCACTGCCATCTCTCATGAGTCTACAGTGGAACTTTCTAGAGGCTAATAAACTGTGATGATGTCATTGCTCTGGTGCTAATGCAATGTGTCACTGTATATTCTTGCATTTTAAAAATGTTTCAGTTTTTCATTGTAATGTGATAAATTTCAGTAGACGTAATTCCACGAACAGTGGCTCTTTGAGGTCCTCAATAATCTTTAAGAGTGTAAAGTGGTCCCAACGCCAGAAACTTTGAGAACTTCTGGCCTTGAATCACACTTCCTAGATCAGTGGATTCTTACCAAGGAATGAGAGGGAAACTGTTCTATTTCTCAATTTCCTGATTTACTCATTCAGTATTTTACCAAGTTTCTATTTTGGGGCAGACACTGTGCTCAGCCTCAGGGGAACAGTATGAAACAAGATGGGCAGTTGCTCCCAGTCTTGTGGTTGAGAGAGATAATAAGGGAAGACACCCCCTAAGGCTTGGATGCCAATGGTGCAATCTCAAAGAAGAGTGGGATCCAGTTAAATAGGAAAGGCCAAGGTCCTTGGGGCGTCCTGGCGCTCCTAAGGAGTTGAAAAAGGGCTGCAGTGACTGTTCTAGGGGAGCATGTGGTTCTTGACATGAGGCTGGGGAGGCCTGCAGAGCATGCAGGATCTGCAGAACTGGGAAAAGGTCTGGATCTTGATGTCAGAGGATGTCCGAGGTCAATGAAGCATTTTTTTTTCTTGTTTCTTTATTTTCAATTGAGATAAAATGTACATTAAAAAATGTGTCATTTTAACCATTTTAAGTGTACAATTTAGTAACATTAAGAACATTCACACTCTTGTGCAGCCATCACCATCCATCTCCAGAACTTCTTTTCACCCCCAATTGAAACTGTCTCCATCAAGCACTAACTCATTCCCTCCTCCTTCCAGTTCCTGGCAGTCACTGGTCTACATTCTGTCTCTACGAATTGGAGTATTCTAGGTCTCACAGAGAAGTGGAATCTCATAGAATTCATCCTCCTGTGTCTTATTTCACTTAGCCTCATGCAGTAAAAGATTTTCAAGCACCAAAGGATATTGGTGAAATATCTCAAGGATAGAGACGGGCACTTCAATCTCAATGTCTGCCCTCTCTCTTGCCTTCTCTGGATGCTAACCAGGTTTGTATAGTAGCAGCCAGTTTCACTTGTCCTTCTCTCACCTAAAGACCAGGCACCAGCTGTCTTCAGGAACCCACCTGTGGTCCTCAGCATTCAGAAGGCAGTTGTGTCATTCTCTTAAATGGAACATGAGGGGAATGGTCAGAGTTTGTTTCAGACTCAGCCTTCCAGGTCTGTAAAAACCATCAAATAAACTTAAAACAAAACAAAACAAAAAAAATCAGGTTGGAGTGGCCAGGACCTGAGATGAGAGAGCAGTATTATTTTAGCTCAGCCCTGGGGTGCTGGACACTGGCGCCCTTCTTCTCTGGACCCTCCTGAGGCTGAACACTAAAGCTAAACTGACCGTGTAGCGGTGACCTGAAAGAGGGACTGGGAGTCAGTGAGGTGCCTGGCTTTCATCTTTCCTCAACACCTTCTCTAGGGCTCCTACCTTATTTTTTTATTATTGTTTTTTGAGATGGAGTTTTACTCTTGTCCAGGCTGGAGTGCAATGGCACGATCTCGGCTCATAGCAACCTCCGCCTCCCGGGTTCAAGCGATTCTCCTGCCTCAGCCTCCCAAGTAGCTGGGATTATAAGCAATTTTGTATTTTCAGTTGAGGCGGGGTTTCTCCGTGTTGGTCAGGCTGGTCTCAAACTCCCAACCTCAGGTAATCCGCCTGCCTTGGCCTCCTCTCAGAGTGCTGGGATTACAGGCGTGAGCCACTGCACCCGGCCTAGGGCTCCTATTTAACAAGCATCTATTTCTCTTGTTCAATTGATGGGAGTTTGAGGCTCATTGATTGCTTTTAGAAATTTTAACCATCCTGGGAAGAAAAAGAAGAGGTCAAATGCTGAGAATGGACCTTGATCTCTTAGAGCAGGGGTTGGCAAACTTGGGTATGCAAACGCATCACCTAGAACCCCTTTAAACATCTTACCTGGGTCCCACCCTTAGAATTTCTGATTCAATAGCTCCAGAGTTGGGTCCTGGACTTGGAATTTCTAACAAGTTCCCAGATGATGTTGATGCTGCTCGTACCGGCAGTGCACTTTGAAAACCACCCCATCAGGGACAGGCAGGAATTTAGAGTCCCTTTAGAAAGCACGTTTTCCTGCCCACATTGTTCTTCCCACACGTCAGCCTGGTAAAGGGCGGGGACTCCAAGCTCGTCATAGGATGTCTTTTCTTATTTTCTGGCTTACTGAGCAAAAGTCACCTCACTCTCACAAATGACCCGCATGGCCGTCATGTTTCCACCCGCCTTCTGCTTTCGGGAGGGAGGGACCAGCAGTCTCCTATGGATCTTTTGAATGATGAAAGGAAGTTCTTTACCCTTTTATCACTCTGCCAGCCCTGAAGAGGTCTGTGAAGACCCATTTATTGAATCTGCTGAGGCTTAGTCCCTCTGGGTTTAAAGATACCGATGGCTGTTGGTCCCAGGGTCATTCATTATTGGGAAGCAGAGTCCTTGTCCCCTCAGCCAGCCAAGTTTTCACCTCATACTTCACAGACTGAGCAGTTAAGGGAAGAAAGCTTTCACCCTTAATTGCAAATGATTTCAATTGTGGGGTCAATGAGCTCCTGTCTCTTCTGAGGAGTGGTAAGGACATTTGACCTCTGGGCAGGGACACAGGATGTAATCACTTCCTCCTGCGGCTGTCATTTCTCTGTGTTATCTCAGTATTCTGGCAGAAGAGCTGGTTTTTATGAGGAATAGTGGAGGCCAGCTAGCTCGCCCCAGAGGAGGCCGTGTAAGACAAAGAGCCTCAATATGCTCCTCTCTTGCATCTCCCAGACACCTTGCCAATTGCAGACCAGCATTCATGAGGCTTTTCTGAACCAGGTCTGATAAGGGATCAAACCACACTCGAGTAATGCCATCATCTTTCCAGGCAAGATGACTGCCCTTGCTGTCATAACAGCTAACACAATCATTTCAGCTAACATGTATTGAGTAGTACTTAGAACATGGGCTATATATTTTGTGCACATTGCATTATAGGGCTTATTTCTCATCATGACGTACATGCTGTAATGAGATCCATGTTTCAGATGAGGAAACTCATTGTGCAATGGTTAGTATCATCAAAGGAAAACAGCCTGGACACATATTAAAGATAGAAAAACACATTTTATTCAGATGATTACAGTAGGGGACAGAGACTCTAATATGAACGAGCTCAACTCCACCAAAGAAAAAGATGGCTGAAGTTTCTAAAAAGGGAATAAAGAGACCATGGAGAGTAAAAAAAGAAGGAACCAATGTAGAGAGTAGGGGCCCACAGGGAAATGGAAAAAATACAGGAAGTGAGTAAAGGAAAATTACTGAAAATGGTTGGGATATCGGTGGTTTAGCAGCACTGAGTTTTCTTGAGCAAAGATTCAACACGAGGACTGTGGTCACCTTAACAGACATGACTCAGTGCTGGTGGGAGCCAGGTTAACGTGTGATGAGGCCTCTTAACAGAGCATTCAGGCAAGGCCTTGGCACTGCTTGAGAGTCTGCAGTTCTCAGGAACTTGCCTAAGGAAGGCCACACAGCTGGTGGGCAGCAGATGCTTGAGATCTCAGCCCAAGCAGTGGGATGGAGTTCCGAAACGCAATCCTATACTGCCCCTAAAGACTGGTTTCTCACAGCCGCCCTCTCTTGTTTTCCAGGCTCACATTTCTGTCTTCCATACACCTGTGGAGTTAGCTCAACCTGGGCTTCAGGCTCAGAAATCCTACCTCATATAGAAGTTCTCAGAGTGTCTGCCTCCTTCTCTTCTGCAACCATAGGTCTGCCAAGAACAGAAATGCCCTTGGGCCTGGGTGGTTCTTCTCCTAACCTCCACCCTTCCCCTCCCCTCTTCAGTCTCCTACAGATTCAAGCCTGAGTTGAAAGAAGACCCTGAAACCTAGGCTTGATCTCTATTGAGGGTCCTCATGACAGCAAGACATCCTACCTGGCAACGTTTTATCAACCTTAGAAAAATGCCCCTATCTGTTGGTACCAATTAGCCTCTCCTGCTGTAACACAAGGGAGTCAGGCTTCCTGGGAAAGACAGACAACAGAAAAATGAGCTGCCTGTGAAGGATCTGTGCAGTTCACACAGGCCATTTATCTCACAAGCAGTGCATTTTGTAACTAGGAATGACAAACCTGTTTTTAACTTAAAAAGTGAATGTACAAAGGGCATTATCAGGGATCTCTCGGCAAGCTCATCTGTCGTCAGAAAGAGACGAAGACCAATTTGGCATATTCTGGATCCTGTCTTTTCCAGGGATTGCAATGTGAACATACAGGATGTGAATAGTTAATGGTATTTGCTTGAATGTCAAATGGCAACTGCATTCCTGTCCTCTGGTGAATGCAAAGTCTGTCTGTAGCCCAAGGAAGGCTCAGAGCATCAAAGATCCTGGGGCAGGTACTAAGGAGGCACCTCCGAGGAGGGAGGATTGAGTTATGACCTAGTCTCCAAGTTTGATTTCAGGGGGAAGGAAGGAGAGAAAGGGATGTGAGGACCCAGGAGGCACGAAACCAAGTGCTTTTCAGATTCTGTACCTTTTGATTTTTATAACAACTGTGTGAGGTCAGTAACACTGTCTTCATTTCAAGGGTAAGAAGACTGAGACTCAACACAGCCAGATTTCTGGAGGTCACAGTAAGGAATTTCTGGCCTTCACCTGGCTTCTGGTCATCATTCAGGGTTCACTCACAGCAGTCCTCCCCTGGAGGGCCTTCTCTGACTAGCTCAAGGAGCTCACACCTGCATCTTTACCTTCCAGAACATTCTCAGTACTAGTATTCTACTCTCTTGTCTCCAGAGTGGTCACCATCATTTAAAACTTTGTAGTTATTTATTTGTTTTCTTGTTTATTTTCTATCTGCCCACCATGAAATACAACCTGATGAGCAATAAGAAATGTGAATCGGCCGGGCACGGTGGCTCATGTCTGTAATCCCAACACTTTGGGAGGCCAAGGTGGGTGGATCACCTGAGGTCAGGAGTTTGAGACCAGGCTGACCAATATAGTGACACCAGGCCTCTACAAAAACAAGACAAAACAAAACAAAAAACAACAACAACAAAAAACTAGCCAGGTGTGGTGGCAGGTGCCTGTGATCTCAGCTACTTGGGAGGCTGAGACCAGGAAAATTGCTTGAACCCAGGAGGCGGAGGGTGCAGTGAGCTGAGATTGTGCCACTGCACTCCAGCTTGGATAACAGAGCGAGACTCCAACTCAAAAAAAAGGGGGAGAGGAATGTAGATAAGCTCTGAGCCGAGCTCCAGAGTTTCTGATTTGGCAGGTCTCAGCCAGGGCTTAAGAACTTGCATTTCTAACATTTTCCCATTGCTGCTAATGCTGGTGGTCTGGGCTGCACTTTGAGAACGAGGGATCTAGGATGCATCGGATACCAAGAAACATTGCTAAAGATAAAAAGTCATAACGGCCTTCACTTTCTAGTTCACTGCTGTGTTCCCGCACCTGGGCTCTGGACGGTACCTAGAAGGTATTCAACAGATGGCTTTTGAATCAATTAATGAGTGAAATAGTGAAATATGAATCAGGTCTGTGACACTAGAGACCATGTCTTTTTCCTCAGCAGAAGCCTAGAACCTCTTCCCAGGTCTCAGATCTTGACCATCACATATCTGATGGTCAGTGGAAAAGAAGGTCCCAGAAGGCCTGGCACAATGCCCTTCAGTTAAAGAGACTGCCGTTATCCCATGCAAAATACGGTGTTAGTCCTTTCCAAGTAGGTTCTGATTAGGTACAAGGAACCAGGTATGCTATCTTCATTTCTTTGCAAGAGATCCAGGAAATATGTCCCATTACATTAAACTAGAGAGGGTTTGAAACCAGACTCTTTGGGAATATTACAAAAGTGGCCCCCATCTGTAGCTCTGATGGCAATGGCTGCTGCCATCATGCGGGCTATTGCAGCAGGGAAGTGCGGCTGGGGCTGTGCACTACATGGAGCCAGTGGGAGCCCTGCCCTTCTGAGCTGGGATGGGAGCCGCCCAAAGTGCGGCTGCAGACCCAGGCCTCCTGCTCTATGGAGTCAGCCACCCAAACTGCAGCTGTGCTCTTGAGGGAGCCGGGAACAGGCAGGATCTGCCTTCCCAAGTGCTCTAGGTCTCCTGCTCCAGCAAGCAGGCAGGAGCCAGCCAGAGACAAGCAGGAGCCCTCCCTCTTTCAGGTTGGCGGGACAAGAGTTCCTGGGTGCAGCTGCTGCGCAGGACCCAGGCATCTCTGCAGCCTGCACCCTTAGGACCCCAGGAAGGACCCTCTCCTACTCCCCCACTCCCCCAACTCCCGTCCCTGCAAGCTCCCCGGTGTCTGCTCCCACTGTCTGGCCTCTCTCTGCTCCCAGAGCCTGCTCTGATCTCCATCGGGAGTTGGGACTGAGCCCTGGGGCCATGAATGACAGCAAGAGGCAGATTGATTCCTGGATGGAAAAAAGGGGGCGGGTCCCCGGGAAGGCCCCACCTTCAGGCCAGGAAGGGCCTTCCACAGTACCCTCTCTGCTGACAGCTGGAGAGGTTGGGACAATCAGCTGCAGAGAGGATCCTCTCATCTGAGAGCTGCAGAGAAAACCCACCAGCAGAGAGGAGCTACCCTCTCTGCTGAGAGCTTTAGAGACCTGCTGTGACGTTGGAATGACTTGCCTGTGGGAAGGAGCCACCCTCTCCCAGGTCTCCTCTCTGCTAAGAGCTGAACACTCGATGACCTGTGTAGAGAGGAGCTACCCATTCCTCTGAGCTGTTCTAACACTAAATAAAATTCTTGTTCACCTTTCACTTGTCTGCCTACCTCATTCTTCCTGAACGCAGGACAAAAGCTTTGACAAAGGTGCTGCGGCCACAGAGGTTTCTGGCCAGAAAAATGGACACCCCAGAGATCCCAGAACATTTTCACTTGGCTCCCCTGCTGGCCTTGTTCAGAAAACTTAGTTGTGTTATGGTTGATTCAGAGAAGGGGTGTGAGAACTCAGTTCCCTCTGCCAGATTTGATCCCATATTCTTTCCCTGTGAACCAATGAAACCCACAGAGCTAGTAGTAATCTCTCCTGCCTCAAAATTCCCCTGACATTTTATCTGTAATCCTCCTAAACCACTTACTTCCTAGGTTGCATTATAATTATTCATCACATGCCTCATCTCCCCTGCTGCTTTATGGCCTTCTCATAGACAATGACAGGGTCTTAATCATCTGTGTCCATGCCTCAAATTTAGAACAGAGCCTCAGATGTTGAATGAAAGAATGAATGAATAATGTAAATGAGAAGAAAGCAAAGAGCAACTTGTGAAGAGAATTGAGAAGCCATGGGTACGGCGATTCACTCTTTGTCAGGAAGTTATTTCAAGATTACATCATGGTGAAGAATTCAAAACTTGTGGCTGGCATAGAGTTGGTGCTCAAAAAATGTTTACAAAAGAAAGGATGGAATTCATCTATTGTTCTATATTTCTGATTGACGTTGACTCATCTCAAAGAAAGAAAAATCTGGAAAGTATTTTCTGAGTTGTTTTTCCTGTAGGTGTATGTTGAAGATCTGACTTCAAACCATGGATTCACTTGGGCTGTATAGGTCTTTAGGGTGCTAGTCCCTGAACGAGCTGAGGTTTAACTGAACCCTAGGGATGAGGCCCTCAGTTAAATAGTGGTCACCAGTTGCTTCCAAGTTGTTTCATTGCCCAGGACAGCTCCTTCTCTTCTCCCAGACATAACTTCCTTGCCTAAGAAGCCTCACATGTGCCTTGGAGCACTAAAGTGGTCACCTTCCAAGGCCTTGGTCTTAGGGTGCAGGACTACTGGAAGAAGCATTTAGAAACTGGGCGTGGCGGCTCACATGTGTAATCCCAGCAGTTCAGGAGGCTGAGGTGGGTGGTTCACCTGAGGTCAGGGGTTTGAGACCAGCCTGGCAACAGTAGAAACCGTGTTTCTACTAAAAATATAAAAATTAGCTGGACAGCATGGCCAGTGCCTATAGTCCCAGCTACTCAGAAGGGGGGAGGCAGGATAATCGCTTGAACCCAGGAGGCAGAGGCAGAAGTTGCAGTGAGCCAAGATTGCACCACTGCACTCAAACCTGGGGAACAGAGCGAGACTCCATCTAAGAAAAAAAAGAAAAAGGAACCCAGTCTGTCATAAACGTTCTTAGCTTCAACAAATATTTCCTTTTTTTTTTTTTTTGTTTTGTTTTTGAGAGGAGTTTCACTCTTGTTGCCCAGGCTGGAGTGCAATGGCACGATCTTGGCTCACCGAAACCTCTACCTCCCAGGTTCAAGCAATTCTCCTGCCTCAGCCTCCCAAGTATCTGGGATTACAGGCATGTGCCACCACGACCGGCTAATTTTGTATTTTCAGTAGAGATGGGGTTTCTCCATATTGGGCAGGCTGTTCTCAAACTCCTGATCTCTTATGATCCACCTGCTTCGGCCACCCAGAGTGCTAGGATTACAGGCATGAGTCACCGCACCCAGCCAAAATGTTTCTTTTCATCTTATGCATCCCAGATCCTGGTTCTCCAAGTGTGGTTCCCGGATCAGCAACATTGGCAGCAATGGGAAAAAATATTAGAAATGTAAATTCTTGTACTCCAACCCAGATCTGCTGAATTAGAAACTCTGGGACATTTTGAGGGCAGCAGGTATCATAATCACCATTTTACTGATGAAAGTGGAGATTCTTGTCGAATGTCAAATGGTAAGGAAATGACAAAGACAAGTTCTGGGACTAGAACCTGGATTTTTTTTCCCTAGCTCCAGAGCTCTCCACTTAATTTTACTGTCTCACTCTCTGTACAGACTATTTCTTCAGTCTCTTCTCTGCTCATTTAGTTTATGTCGAGCTCTTGTCAAAGCTGGCTATATTTCCATAGAACTTGCTTTGAGTTCCTTTATTCCAGAACTACTCATTCTATTTCCACCCCGTGTGCTTTGGGGCACATATCTTGCAGCTTTGAAGGCACAGAACCGAGCTTCTCCAACTTGAGTGTCCACATGCGTTACCTGGGGACCTGGTTAGAGCACAGAGCTCTGATTCAGGCGGTGTGAGCTGGGGAGGAGGTTCTGCATTTTTAGCAGCATTTAAGAGATGCTCTTGGTCTCCACACTTTGAGCAGCAGGGCAGTTGGTCCCTTTGGTGCCTTTGTCTACACTCTCTTCATGAAAAGAATGGAAGTTTCTTGAGCCCAGGACCAAGTCTTTTCTGTCTTCATACTCCTGAGTGTCATCATTAACTCCTGGAAGGGAGGCAAGGAAGGAAAAAAGGAGGAAAGAAAAGTGGAAGAGGTAGATACTTTTCCACTGGCATCTACCTTTTGAGCAGAGAAGTGGGAAGATAAGGTGCTCACTTTCAGTGCCTTGAAACCTCACTTCTACCTCTAGGTGCCAACAAAAACAGCCCTGAAGCACCTTTATAATTTGCAAAGTCTGAACAGAGGTAGTGGAGAGGTTTGTGGCTACCGAAGCTCTGGCTTCTATCTGGCACATTGTTGCTTAGTATAGAAGCAAAATGTGTGTGAACGTCTTTTGATTTGGAGAAAATGTCAGGTTTGAGGGTTCACAACCTTGCTGGAACCCCTTGAAGAAGCCACACGAATGTCAAGGAATCTGATTGGGTAGTTCTGGTGTTTGCCTATCATTGGCATTTAGGAGATCATCTTAACTCCATAAATACTAACTCTAAGCACTTTGGCAGGCAAAACTGCCTGGGATCTTGTAAAACATACAGCCATCTGGCAGAAACCATTGATGCTGTCAGAAGGAGATGAGAGGTGGACAGCAATGCGTGAGTCGTTTTTACAGTCCTCCCCGTGAAGACCAAAGGGCGTTGCTTGACAGCTCAGGAAGCAGGCAGCCCAGACCTTGTCCCTATTTGGAACTCTCTACAGACCTTTGAAGAAAGTCTTCCTCTCTGTGCAGGAAAGAAAGAGAGCCACGCTTGCTTGAGTGGTACAGGTGGGGACATACTCCAAAGACTTACACAGTCTAAGTGGATCCAAAGACAGAAGTAAAATCTCCAATTGCCTTTCCTTAGGAGAAGCTACTCAGAAAGTCTGCACAGAGAGGTGATAGCAGGGAGATAGGTGTTTCCAGGCATTTTCAGTTATAAGAATGTCACCCCCGGCTCCTCACACTGTTCCTGGCTATTGGTAAGGGAAAAAGGCTCTTCACCCCAACTCAGCCAGGGCTGAGAGTCAAGCTGGCTTTCCAGTTTGGGGAAACTCATGTGTTTACCTGGCCTCTTAGGTGACCAGCCATGCCATCCATGTGCACAGGATTGCTTCTGAGGCAAAGTCTGGGTGGCAATAGCCAGCCCCATCTGTACGGCCGTTCTCATTCCCATTTATGGGTCATACAACCTCTACCCTCTTGCCATTCCGCATAACTTGCATGGCCAAATGCACCACGCCCTGAGGCACTCTGTGCCTTTGTACACATGATTTCCTCAGCCTAAAATGCCCTTCCTTTCTTTTCTCCACTTGATGAGTGCCTATTAGCCCTTCAAAGCTCAGCTGAAGCCTCTCTGCAGAGTCCCGTGACACCCCTTTCATTCTTAGGGCAGTACTCCATGGCCCTCTTCATGCTGCATATTTTGATTTTGTCTACCTGTCCCACCTGCTAGACTCATCTCCTCGTTCACCTCTTGGTCTCAGGGCTTAGTAGAGCATCAGCCACATACTAGATGCTTAACAAATTTTAGATACTTAAGCAGAAAACTACTTATAATTATACCCAGCGAATGACAAGGCCATTTGCCTCAAGGGGAGGGTGAAGTGAATAGCTTGCTTTCTTCCCAGTTTTAGCTTGAACATGTCTAATGTCACATGTACGGGGGTAACAGGGACGGGTTCTAAAGTCCTAGTTACAGTGACAAATTTCTGTTCAGAGCAGTCTGCAAACCCTGCTCCCATTTGTCACTTTGGCCCTTCCTTCTTCATTGCGGCCAAAGCCACACACTGCTTGAAAAGTTACTGGGGAACCCTAACCACAGATTTCCCTTAGGGATAGTTAGGGGTCAAAGAATGTTTTGAAACCAAACCAAAACCTCCACCCAAGTTGAACTGTCTTGGTCTGAATCATCCCAGATTCTGAGACAAGGGTCTAAGTGCAAGGAGTTTATTTGGGAGTGATCCAGGATGTGCTGAGAGGAGAGGCAGGGATGAGATAAGGAAGCAGAAGCCAGTGCAAGGTGAGCAGAAGAGGGGGCTCTACTGAGGACAGCTGGGGCTTCATCCCACCCGGAACCTCTGGACAGGACATGGAGCACGCCTTAGGCCGGTCCTGCACTCCATCTTCATTCTCACCATTTGCTCATCCGTTCACCAGTTGGAGGACATTTGGTTGTTTGTAGATTTGGTCTATTAAAAATAAAGTTGCCTTAAACATTCAGTGTTTGTATGTGCATATGTTTTCATTTCTCTTGGGCAGTTACCTAAAAGAGGAATTGCTGAGTCGAATAGTGGAATGGTAAGTGTATGCTTAGCTTTATAAGAAACTGACTGTTCCAAAGTGGCTGAACCATTTTAAATTCCTGCCAGCAATGCATGTGTGTCCAAATGTTTCAAAAAAAAAAAAGACAAGACAAGAAAAGAAAAAGCCTGCGGCTTGCCTTTTTATCTTAACAGTGTTTTTAGAAGAACACAAGTTTTAAACTATAATGAAGTCCAATGTATCCGTGTATTTTCTTACATGATTTGTGCTTTTTGTGCTTTAAGAAAACTTTGCCTAACCCAAGGTCGTAAACAATTTTTACGCTTTTTTTCCCCTGAAGTTTGAATTTTAGCTCTTTTGTTCAGTTCTAGATCCATTTTGAACTAATTCTAAGTCTGACGTAAAGAGTTGAGACTGACGGCTCTTTCTGTTTAATGACATACGGATAGTCAATCGTTCCAGCACCATTTACTGATACTCTTTCCCCAATGCATTATCTCAGTAATTCTACTCAAAACCAATTAGATACCTGCATTGGCATCTATTTCTGCACTTTCCATTATATTTTGTTCACTGCTATTTCTACTCTTGTACCAAACACTGCACTGCATTAGCCACTGTAGCTTTAGAGTAAATATTGAAGTCAGGTAGTATGTGTCCTCCAGGTTTTTATTTTTCAACATTCTTTTGGCTATTCTCCATTCTCTGCATTTTAATGTAAATAAAACAGCTCATCATTTTCTCAAAAAAGAGTCTCATAATTTTGATTGGGATTGTGTGGTGTCTTTCTATCAATTTTGGGATAATTACTATCTTAATAATATTGAGCCTTCTTATCCTGTCTTTTTTATTTTCTCTCAGCAATGCTTTATAGTTTCTAATGTACGAATATTGCACATATTTTGTTAAATTTGCCTCTAACTCGATCACATTTTTATACTATTTTAAATGATGTTGTTTATTTCTATTTCGTAGTTGACTATTTCTTCAAATGTATTTTTAGATTCGCCACATTTTAACGTACTTATATATGCATAATTTTACATACTGTTTATTTTGCTTACTTATTATTAGTTGTCTTGCTCCAGAAAGATTTTAAGAAAGTTTATAAGAAAGTATAAAATAAACCAAGAACTTTGAAGAAGGAGAGAGTGAAAAAGGGAGAATAAAAGGAAAGGATCATCAGGTAAAGCCAGGCATGCAACTAATACACAAACATGTGATAAGTTCCTGTACAATTGCTTTCTAGATGCCAGTGTAAAAAGCAAAATTTGATTATGACATAATTCAGAGCATCCTAAAGTGATAAATTAGAAAAGCACAGCCAATTCTTATATTTTTCTGTAGCAGTTTCTCAAAAAGCAAAATATAACATACCATATGATAGAACCTATTAGGTTGGTGCAAAAGTAATTGTGATTTTTGCCATTAAAGTAATGATAAAGCCACAGTTACTTTTGCATCAATCTATATAACAATTAAGGTCCTGATCAATGTCTTTATGAAGCTCTGCTGCATTTGGATGTGCTGTTTCTTTTGTCACTTGAAATATAGAATAGCAGTGGTAAGAAAATGGTCTTCAAGGCAATTACATTTGACCGCAACCCCATGAGAGGCACTGAATTGTACCACAAAGCTGAGTTGGTCCTGGATTTCTTGCCTTTAGAAACTGTGTGAGATCACCTTTGCTATTTTGCACTGCTAAGTTTGGGCAACTTATTATGTAGCAATAGATAATTAATATAGATTTTGTTCCCAAACGATCAGTCACTAAAAGTATGATTTATAATGCTTACTTCATGCCAGATATTTTACTAAGTACTATGTAAGTATTATCTTACTTAACCCTTATGCAACCCTATGAGGAATGAACCATTATCAGACTATTTTACAAATGAAGAAATTGAGGGCAGGAAGCATTTACGCCAAATAAAACCCCTGGAGACTGATTCCAAACTTTGGGCTTTTATTATCTTGCTATTCCGCCCCCTCTCCTATCTCTCCCAACTAGATGAGGCCAGTGGGCCCTCTGCAGCATGCTTTCTCTCTAGGGGTGATGGATATTATCCCCAAGATGGTGAGAACTGGTTCTCAAGAAGTATATATATATATAAAATAGTACACTGGTCTGTGGTCGTCTGAAGCTCAATCCTATCTGCCTAAATTTTACTCCTTAGTGTTTAATTTCTTTTGTTGGTGAGAATTTAAATAACATTTAACTTTTCTCCTTAAGGGAGGATAATAAAACAAAAACTGAGAAACACTGTTTTATGGCAAAGGCCATTTCAGACTTCTTCTCTATAAGCCATTGTCCTGAAAGAAAGAAAATTCCTGACGCAGAGTAGCTGCTTAGTTAACACTGTTGGACTGATGGATTCTGGTCTAGGAGGTTTAAATCTGTAATTTGAAAATAATATCTCCAGCAATAAATAAATAACACAAGCTAAAGTGATGGTCTGGTTTCTGCAGGAAACCAGTCCTTTGCAAAGACCAGAGGCAGAGGGAACACTGCTCTTAAGAGTGAGGGTTCAGAGCTGGCTGACACGAATACCACCTGTCAGTAACTATGAGGGGAAATATTAGTTTACATTCTTCAGTTCTCTGGTGACTGACCTTATTATGCCTGAGCAACATATCTTACCACACTCACTGATCTGTGGATTTCTAAAAGTGGATAATTAGTCCAGACAGCTAGAGCTCAAAATGAAATGAGCTTAAGGTTTTCAGGAATTACAGCAGGTGCCGGAGGGGGTCTACAGTTCAGACCTGACCCATTTCTGCCCGTGCCTGGGGGACAGCTCATCTCTTCCAGACTGATGGATCTATGGGCACATTCACCCATTTATGCCCAAACTGAGGGCGGCTACCCTGGTAACCTTCCACTCTGAGATAAGGCAGGAAAGTGGTGGCTGAAGCCTGAGTTCTTCTTCCAATCACTGCATCCTAAGCATATGGATAAATTCAGGCTTATGAGAATGTGATGAGGATAAGAACAGAGACTCAGCAAGACTGCTAGAACTCCCCGGCGTCACTCAGCTGGTCAGCAGCAGAGCTGAGCCAGAGTCCCCAGAGCCTGACACTGTCCAGGGCTTTTCCTATTGGGCCACACTATCTCCATGGGGGTGTTTGCTTTCTGCAGCTCTCTTCCTGGGCTAAGGAGGATGAAGGAGCCCAGTTATTTTCTACAGTAGAGTTCATGGCTTCTCCCTCCCCTCCCTCTCCACCTTCTGTCTGCTTTGAGTTTACTGTCAAAACATGCCCAGCCAAATTACTTGTCTGCAGACATTTTTGCTGGCCTTACTGTATCCACAAGAGAGCTGTTAATGATTACCCTTCCTGCCCGTACTTAGCTCATCCTCAGAAGGGAACTGCTCATTATCATTCTCTGACTGAAGGCTGGGCCGTCTGGAAACAGTCAGATTCTGGTGGTGGTGGAGCTGGAGTCCAGGCATCTTCCGCTGCTGGGTCAAATCTCTACCAGCAGTGACTCTTGCTCTTGGGAGGCTGTGGGTCTGTGGTCCCTCAGGCCAGGCTTCTTGGAGCTTGTGAGAGGGTAAGTGGGGGCCAGGGAGGGGGGCAGTTTTGTTCATAGTTGACTTCCAATGGCCCCCACTAAAGCCAGTTACATAATTTTCAGGACCTAGCACAAAATAAAATGTAGAGCCCTGTATTCAAAAAGTAGAGGAAAAGTGTTTTTTTCTTTTCTCCCATGGTCTCTTTCAACTTGTCATGATTATTTAATTTTATTTTTATTATTTGCTATTGAATGTCACTCTGTCAAGAAAAATTAAAACTTTAAATTGTGGTCATAAATTTTAACATTCATCTTTATATTGTGCAACGCTAGTTTTAAATACAAACTAAAAATCTTCTGCACAGTAAAGGAAACAATCAACAGAGTGAAAAGACAACCTATAGAATGAGAGAAAATATTTGTAAACTATTCATTCCACAAGGGATTAATATCCAGAATGTACAAGAAACTCAAGTGTCTCAACAGCAGAAAAACAATCCAATTTAAAAAATGGGCAAATGATCTGAACCGATATTTATCAAAAGAAGACATATGAGTAGCCAACACATTTATGAAGAAATGTTCAACATCATTAATCATCAGAGAAATGCAAATCAAAACCACAATGAGATATCATCTCACCTCAGTTAGGGTGGTTATTAGCAAAAAGACAAAAAGAAACTAATTCTGGAGAGAATACAGAGGAAAGGGAACTCCTATACACTGTCAGTAAGAAAATAAACTAGTATATCCACTATGAAGAATAGTCTGAAGGCTCCTCAAAAAACTGCAAGTAGAACTAACATATAATCCAGCAATCCCACTACTAGGAATTTATCCAAAGAAAAGGAAAACAGTATGTCAAAGAAATATCTGCACCTTCATGCTTATTACAGCACTATTCACAGTAGCCAAGCTATAGAATCAATCTAGGTATCCAATAACAGATAAATAAAGAAAGAAAGTACATTAAATATGCACAATGGAATACTATTCAGTCATCAAAAAGAATGAAATCCTGTCATTCATGGCAACATGGGTGGAATGGGAGGACATTATGTTAAATGTAATAAGCCAGAAACAGAAAATTAAACACTAAGTGTCGTCAATTTTATGTGGAAGTTAAAAAAAGTTGATCTCATAGATGTAAAAAGTAGAACAGGTGATACTAAAGACTAGGAAGGATGTGGTAGGGAGGAAAGGAAAAGATATGTTAAAGGATACAAAATTATAGCTGGATAAAAGGAATAAGTTCCAGGGTACTATAGCACTGTAGGATAGCTATTATTGATAATAATATATTACATTGTTTTAAAAACCTGGAAGGAAGATATTGAACGTTCTCAACACAAAGAAATGGTAAAGGTTAGTGACAATAGATATGCTAACTACCCTGATCCAATCACTATCCATTGCATGTATCAAAACATCACCATGTACCCCATGAATATGCACAATTATGTGTCAATTTAATGCAACTATAATGGTGTTGAACTCCTATGTGAAATCACCAAAATTACATCCATCATATCTCTTAGCTTGCACATGCATATGTGCTTTGTTCTTATCAGAACAGAGGAACCCTGCACTAAGGTAACTCAACTGTTTTTGTTTCACTTCTTCCTTTGGCTTTCTGATGAAAAAATTGAAAGGACTAAAAGGAAGGACAGAAAGGACTGAAAGGAAAATGAACTTTTTCTTTCCTTGTATGTCATCATTTTCAACGTAACTGGTTGGCTCATACAGGGAAGTAATAGAAATAAAAGAGGTCAGAATAGAGTTCCTTAGTTGTGTGTGTTTCTGAACATGTTGCTGCCCATTTTCTGCATTTGTAGCAAGTTCTGGCTGGAATGGAAAGCATGGTCTCTCGGGGATTTCCATGCCCCTGACTACTCATTTGTAAACAGAACACACTTAGCTTGTACTCACTTTGAGCCTTGCTGAGTCCCGTGTATGGCGGGCCTCCCAGAATTCTGTGCTCATGGGGCATGGTGAACACTCTGTATAAATGGGGTGGCAGGTTGCATGCATCTCTGCTTCATGAACATGCTCCATTGTCTCTTTGGACTTTGGCTTACAAAATGGAAGTTCAAAGGTAAAATGAAGAATTTCAAGATGACAGGATGGCAGTGAAACATAAAACCAAGCATGGGGTCCTCTTGAGGATGGGGTCCTGTGTGACAAGCATACATCACAGGTCCACAAAACTGTCCCTGGTACCCACTCTACCCCCCACAGACCCAGATCTCATTCTGCTACCAAGAGATCAAGGAGGAATGTTAGAAATGGCCATTCAAAAGTGGGCAGAGTACATGAACAGACACTTTTCAAAACAAGATATATATGAGGCCAACAAACATATGAAAAAATGCTCATCATCACCGGTCATTAGAGAAATGCAAATCAAAACTACACTGAGATACCATCTCATGCCAGTTAGAATGGCGATCATTAAAAAATCTGGAGACAACAGATGCTGGAGAGGATGTGGAGAAACAGGAACACTTTTACACTGTTGGTGGGAGTGTACATTAGTTCAACCATTGTGAAAGACAGTGTGGCGATTCCTCAAGGACCTAGAAATAGAAATTTCATTTGACCCAGCAATCCCATTACTGGGTATATATCTAAAGGATTATAAATCATTCTACTATAAGGACACATGCACACGAATGTTCATTGCAGCACTGTTTACAATAGCAAAGACCGGGAACCAACCCAAATGCCCATCGATGATAGACTGGACAGGGAAAATGTGGCACATATACACCATGGAATACTATGCAGCCATAAAAAACGATGAGTTCGTGTCCTTTGTAGGGACTTGTATGAATGTGGAAACCATCATTCTCAGCAAACTGACACAAGAACAGAAAATCAAACACCGCATGTTCTCACTCATAAGTGAGTGTTGAACAATGAGAACACATGGACACAGGGAGGGGACCATCACACACTGGGGTCTGTGGGGGGGAACTAGGGGAGGGACAGCGGGGGGTAGGGAGTTGGGGAGGGATAGCATGGGGAGAAATGCCAGATACAGGTGATGGGGAGGAAGGCAGCAAACCACACTGCCATGTATGTACCTATGCAACAATCTTGCATGTTCTTCACATGTACCTCAAAACCTAAAATGCAATTATATATGTGTATATATATATATATGAAAAGAAATGGCTGGAATTAGGTAGTAAAGTGTGAGACAGCGATCATCTGCGAGGGAAGGAAAAAGTGTGTTGAGGTTCAGATGCTCTGAACCCTGACTGCTCTTTAGAATAACCTGGGGAATTTTAAGGGCATGCAATGTCTAGGCTCCAGGTCTGGAAGTTCTGAGGTACTAGATCTGAGGAAGGTCCATACATGGGCATAGCCAGGTGATGCTAAGGTACTGCCAGGTTTCCGCCATGTTTCACCCTCACACTTTACACCCGTTCAGCCAAAATAGGGTTACCTGAGGCTGTCTCTAAAGACAAATAGTCTTGAGTGTCTGTTTACTTTTCAGAGGGTGTTTTGCTTGCTTATTTTTGGAGCTATTCTATTAAATTGTTCTAATTAACTGTCATTGACACAAAATAACAGTATATGTTCCATCTTTTTTAGCTAAAATCTTAAGTCATCATTATCGTGTCTAAAATGTAGTGTGATGAACACAAATACTTTGTCTGGACCACTTATTAAAGGTGGGATTTGACCCTTCATTTCAGTTTATCCCAGAGCCTAGATGACTCTTCTTCATGTTCGGGATGGCTGGGGCTAGTGCCTTACCCAAACCTGCTGCATGCTTCCAAGTGTGTCCAGCTCTAGGATTCAGGTTTCAGATGTACTCCTGAGAAATATGGATGAATTAACCTATAAATCTGAGCAAATTTGAAAGTCTCACTATTTAACGGACTCTCACACTGAATCTGTAATACAAATAATAATCCACTTTGACCTTTAGTCAATATTTAAGGTTATAGCTAATTTTACAATTTAGGTCAATTAATATTTACAAGTTAAAAACTTCCTTCTGCTGGGTATGGTGAGAAATGCCCATAATCCCAGCTACTTAGAAGACCAAGAAGGATCACTTGAGGTCAGGAGTTCAATACCAGCTTGAACAAAATATCAAGACCCCATCACTAAATAATTTTTTAAATTAGCTAGGTAGGTGCAGTGGCTCATGCCTGTAGTCCCAACTACCAGGGAGGCTGAGGCTGGAGGATCACTTGAGCCCAGAAGACTGAGGCTGCAGTAAGCTGAAATGGCCCCATTGCTCTCCAGCCTGGTGACAGAGTGAGACACCATCTCTTAAAAAATAATTAAGAGAACTTCTTCTTTTGCCATTTAAAAAAATATCCCATTCTAGTACAGACATGATGAAGTATATAGACTGAATGTTAGCAACCATTCAACCCAGAGAGATTCCCCAACCTCATCACCATGGGTTGCTTGGGGCAGCTCTGCTAACTGGGAGTCTCATCTAGGATTCAGATTCCCCACATCTGGTCTGGGACCTGATTAGTCATTGTGCAAAAACTCCTCTACTGATTTTGATGATCAAGTAGATTTTAGAATCATGGATCAAACTCAAAAGTCTTAGATTTTAAGCACACTTCATCCCTTGTACTAAGGTAAAGTCCTAGAAACGAAGGACTAAAGACTTGTTCTTAATAAAAATTCTAGAAAATGTAGAGAAATAGAAAGAGAAAGGATATCCTTTAACCTATCAACTAGAGATAATCACTTTTGACTTTCTAGTCTTTTTTTTTTTAACTGTGTAAGTGAGTGATGTTCAAAATACTATAGAATCGGCAGTAACCTAGGATTGTTCACTGTTTACATTGTTGAGTATGTATCAGGTGAAAATCAACCATAAGTTTAAGCATATGATTTTTTTTTAAATTGTGTGACATAGTATGTACAATTTGGTAACTGGAATTTTTGAAACTTCAATAAATTTTTAATTTAAAAGGGGGAATTTTATGGGGTTCAGCCCTCATTTTTTTTCCTCTTTTCACCCTATCCTCTTTCCCTAGACAATTCCATCTACTTCCGTGGCTTCAATTCACAACTGCATTTTTGTTACCAGATTTTACCTGTCACCCCAATTCTTCCCTGAGGTGTTAGCTTTCTCTCTCTCTCTAATACTGCTGATTATCAGACATGTTCACATGGATGTCTCTCTAGGCACTTTGACCCCAATATGTCCAAAAGTAAACTCAGGATATTCTTCTTCCAATTCTGAGGAAATGGGACCTCCAAACCATCTGGACTATCAAGCACCACTCTTGACTCCTTCCTCATACTCAATGCTCTGCAAATGTAATCAGAGACCAGATTAAATGGATTCAGCTTTCTAAATATCCCTTGAACACAAGCATTTCTCTCCTCTCCACTGCCATCTCTAGACCAAGCCACTATCATTTGTCATTTGGACAACTGCATCACATTCCTACCTGAGCCACTACTTATTCATATTCCAATTAAAGTCAGAGTGAACAAATAGTAATATAGTATTTTGAAAATATTAACTATGTTTTGCCCTCAGTGATTTATTTTTTGTTTTCCAACACTGACATTAGAAATATACATATTCACCAAGCCCGGTGGCTCACACCTATAATTCCAACACTTTTGAGAAGCCAAGGAGGGTGGATAACTTAAGCTCGGGAGTTTGAGACCAGCCTGGGCAACATGGCAAAACACAGTCTCGACGTCTAGGAAAATACAAAAATTAGCCGGGAATGATGCAGGTGCCTGTGGTCTCAGCTACTTGAGAGGCTGAGGTAGAAGGATTACTGGAGCCCAGGAAGTTGAGCCATGATTGTGTTACTTCACTCCAGCCTGGATGACAGAGTGAGATGCTGTCCCAAAAAACAGAAAAGAAATAAAAATAAATATACATATTTGCGACTGAGGCTTACTTCTCAATAGAGGACCAAATTCTGAAAATGAAAAGTCACATGCTTCACTTTTTACTCCAAAAAATGGCGTATGAAATTGTAAAAGGGTAAAATAAATTTGAAAGTTAAAATTTATTTATAATCAAGGGCTTTTGTGAAGGGAAAATCGATTTGAATCCTCAAAGGCGAAGAGCCTAAAGAACCTTGAACCTAAAGCTAACGCCATAAACACTGAGGGTAGGAAGAATGTATCATCCTGTAAGAGCCAATTGTCCTCCCAAAAGAATATGGCATTTAAAGACTCTAGGAGAGAGGAGGGGAGATAGAAAAAGGAGGCAAATGATAGACACCCTAGATAACTTTACAAAGATCCTAGTATAGAGGATTCATCACTTCCTAGGGTATATATGGAAGTTTGGTATTCAGCATGATCCTGCAGAGAGAATTAACGAAGAAGAGAAATCTAATTATCTTCTAAACAGAGAAAAAAGCGTATGATAAAATTTGTCATTACCTCTGAGATAAAAACAATTTTAGCAAAATCAGAATTCTTAGCAAAATAAGAGCATCTTTAATAAAAGAAAGATTATGTACAATAAACCTACAGTAAAGTAAGTCTAAGTATTATCATACTTAATGATAAAATAACAAAGGTGCTTTTCTTTGAGCTTGAGAGGAACAAACAAAAATAACAGAACAGGGACACTCACAATTACCACTTGTATGTAACACCACACTGGACATCCCATTATCTTGCAAAAAGCCAAGGAAAAGAATGCAAAGGTAAGGACTGTGAAGGAAGAGAAAAACTGTCATTTTCCCCAGATAGCACAATTGCATAACCATACAGTCTGAATAAAACCCAGAGCTAAATTATTAAATTAGAAAGACAGCTGGATATCAAAAAGTCAATTGTATTTCTTTATGCTAACAAAAAATTTTAGAAACTAACATTTAAGAATATATCATTTACAAGCTGGATGTGGTAGCTCACACCTATAATCCCAGCACTTTGGGAGGCTGAGGCTAGGGAATCACTTGAGCTCAGGAGAAGACTAGCCTAGGCAATATAGCAAAACCCCACCTCTACAAAAAATATTAGCCAGGCATGGTGGTATACTCCTGTAGTTCCCAGCTAGTTTGGGGGCTGATGCAGGAGGATGGCTTGAACCCAGGAGTTCGAGGCTGCAGTGAGCCAAGATCACACCACTGCACTCCAGCCTGCATGACAAAGTGAGATCCTATTTAAAAAAGAAAGAAAGATAAGAAAGAAAAAGAAAGAAAGAAAGAGTACCATTTACAATAGCATCAAAACTATTAAATGCTTAGGAATAAATTCAATGAAAGATGCAAAGAACTCTACAGAGAAAATGGAAGGATGTATCATATTCAATATTAAAACTGAGCAACTTCACATTATAAAGATGAAGTTTTCCCCATGGTTTAGGCCAAAAACAGTCTTCTGTTTTGCTCATATCCCAAATACAATGCATTAGAAAATCTTATTGGCTTTACTTTCAAAATGTAGTCTAGGTTTTCTCAAAAGCAAACACTTGAGTCAAAATTCAAGTGCAATTAGCCCTCAGTGTCCATGGGTTCTACATCCATGATGCAACCAAACAGGCACTAGAAAATATTTGAAAAAAATAATAAATAACAATATAAAAATAAAAACACAAAAAGTAATTCAGTATAACAACTATTTATATACCATTTATATTAGGTATTATAAGTAATATGGAAATGATTTAAAATATATGGGTTATGTGTACGTTATATGCAAATACTACACCATTTTATAACAGAGACTTAAGCATCCACGGAGTTTGGTATTCTCTGAGAAGCCTGGAACCAAACCTCCTTGGATACTGTGGATGACTGTATTTTATTTAGAATTTAAGGAAAACCAATAAGGGGAGTAGGGTTATGAAAAAGGACAGGGAAGAAGTCAGCATAGAGCATCATGTGAGCCACTCCAAGTTCACCCTTCATTGCCTGCTTTGCTATGCTATAGATGGGGCCTGTAAATATTTCTCCTGTGCCAGCTGACACAATGTCAAGTGTTTACAGTAGAGGGTGCTGGAGAGACAGTAGAATAGAAAGAGGTTTCATTTCTTAGTTCTAATGCTCTCCTCTCCCCAGGTACCTTCAGCTCATCCACAACTCCAGCAGCACCCAGTCTCTTGCAGTGCAGGCAGCTTCTCCAAGTACCCGGCTCCTGCAACCTGTTGTGACCAGCAGTGCCCAGCTTCCCCGGGAACTCCCTTGAACAGCCTAGTAGTGAAATTTCTGTGTCAAAAAGTCTCCTGTGACAAATTCCCCTGGCAATCCCAAAGAAATTTTGAGGTAAGTTCTAAGAGATGAAACCTCTCTTGTACAGCTTCCCTTGACAACATGGAGGGCAAAATTCCAGAAAGTTCTACAGCATCACAACTCAGGGACTTCACCATCCAGTGAGCTGTGAATGAGATGTGGCATTCTTATTCCAGGTTCTTTACTTCCTGGGGTGCTCACCTCAGCCTCAGGGGACTATCCACTAGTCCTTTGTTCTTCAGAGTTCTCTTTACATCTTACTATCTAATCCCTTGTTACTGCAAATCCCCTCCTATAGTGTATAAGAGGAGATTAGAATATAATATTACATAATTATAGAACAACTCTATAATTATGTAATAATTCCTTATATTAAACTTTTCCTGCTCAAATTACTATGTGACTCTGCCTTCTCATTTAATTTTGGCAAATACAGATACCTTATTAACCCAGCTGCTGTGGTGGGCAATTACTACTTAACTCCATGGGGAAATTCTGAAAAATAGTACAAAATATTCCACTTAAGGGGTAAGAAAGCTGTAGTGTTTTTACTTCAGCTCCCATCAATCACTGGTTGGGAGTGGCTTCTGGGATGTGTGGTTCTCAGCACTTCCAGCTTGTTTCCCACATAGCAGAACACTTTCCACAATTCCAGAAAAAGACCTCAGGCAGAGTCAGAGACTCAGGTCAGTGGACGTCTTGTAGAACACACTGAAGCAGTAGGGGCTGTGGATTATGGCTGAGCCAGTGACGGAGTCTATTGTAGCCCAATCACTGTAGCTACTCAGTTCTCATGCCTCATGTTGAGATCACTTCACTCTGCCACCGCTCCCCCAGGGCGGTGGCTGCTCCCAATTTTTTTTTGTTTCTACATACAAGCAAGCAAGGCTTTAATGATGAGCATTACCTCCCTCTTCTGCCACCCATTCTAGATTCATCTGCCTCTCAACCAGTATTCTGCTGGCTTAGGTCTGAGCAGTTCCCTGGTGGGAGTGGGGTGGTTCAGACCCTCTCCCCAGTGGAGCCTGAGTCCCAGGTTATCACATTCTTTCCCTTGCCAGGCTCTGGTTGTTCTAATTCCCTGTGTTCCACACATGATCCTTCCCATCCCCATTATATATTTCCTCAAAACGATTACGGTCAATGGTCCCTTCTTTCTTCACCTGTTGATCTACTGTGATAAAAAGCCTGTAATTATCAGCTATAAATTTAGTGGGACTCTTCTATGTGTCCCTGGTGGAGCCATTTTTCCCCTAAGAATCAGGGCGTCTAATCCACCAGAGCCTAAAGTTGCAGGAATTGGAAGCACAAATTTCCAAAGTGGGTTACTGGGAGAATTGGAGAGAAGGGCCATTCTCATTTCCACCTTCGATTCCTGGCCATGTGTATCCTATGTTTTGTGGATCTGATCTGACACTATATAATCCACTGCTTCCCATACTTCAGTGTGCAATGCCTAGAAAGCTTGTTAACATTCAGATTTCTGAGCCCCACCTTGGAGAATCTAATACAGAGGTCTGAGGCCAAGTCCAAGGATTCTGCATTTCTAACAAGCCCCCATTGTTGATGCTCTATAGGATCAGGACCCACAACTTGAGACTCACTGAAGTATATTCCACATCTTGAAAAACAGGGCTGTGTACACCACAGGATGCCATCCCTAAGCTCGAGATCTGATGTGCCTTTCACGAGGCTGCCTTGTTGTTCTGTCAGGCCATATGATGTGGTGCAATGATTCCATGGCCACGTGCCTCTTCACTCCCCTTTTACTGTCAAGTGGGTCCCTGGGTAAGAAGAAAAGTCAGGTGGAGTCCCAGGACAATAAATCAGATGCCCCAGTGAATCCTGGGTGGTGGTTTTAGAGAGGCACTGTAGACAAAGTGACCTTCTGAAGTCCTGAGAAAAAGCTCTCAGACATGAACTAGCAGATACAGGAAGGTGGAACTGTCTGTTGCGTTACTTAAGATGAGGTCTGAGAGGTAGGACATGGGCATTTGTGCAGCACACGTATTCAGAATCAGTTCCTTTCACCGTATCCATTGCAACCACTCAGCTCAAACCACCTTCATCTCTTGTTTGGGTTGTGTATTAACCTCTAACTGCTCTCCTTGCTTCCAGCCTTCCCCACCAACTCCCCAGCCCCCACAATAATCTCCTCTCCACATAATAGTGGGAGTAACACTATATTAAAATAGAAGTCAGAATATATCATTCCTCCGTTCAAAATCCTTCAGTGGATGTTTCATGTGAAGAAAAATCCACAGGCTTACAATGACCTTCAAGGTTTGTGTGTCAGTAAATATTGGAAAACTGCTGCCACCAGAAAACTTTGCAAAGAAAAAGATGTTGGAGGGTGAGTGGGAAAGTGTGCTGCTCTCTCTTGATTAAACATGCCTGTGGGAAATCTGGCTGCTCCATAGTCAAGGATAATTGATATGCCCCACTTCACTGGCTTAGGGTGCAGCTTAAGATCGTATTTCTTGTGTGTTCACATTATGACTCCCAGGCCTCATCCCACAAATTGAATGAAGTGCATTTTTCTCTCCATTCCAAGATAATCTCAAAATCCACGAGGAAATTCGCCTATACAAAAGAATTTGCATTGTTCATATTTTCCTCATCAATAAGAAACCTGTTATCAGCCAGGTCCTCTGAAGGGTCTTGTCTTCAGATGGTGCTTAGATGCCACTCTCAGACCTTGAGGAGGGGTTACACTCACTGTGGGTGACCCTCACAGAGCTCCCAAAACTACAGCTCTTTTGTAACATATGTACAAAAATGCAGTTAACTGCAAAAAAAATGTATACACTTTCCCTCAGTTTCCTTCCAGGCAACTGAGAGCCGAGGCAGAAGGTATTTTACCATAAGCTCAGGACCAGCTGTCTTGTGATGATCGCTGTTCCCGCTATTAAGCCAGAGGCCATCAGCCAAGAGTACCCTGACTCATGATAATTTCCCCTTGGGAACCAACATGCTCATCTTCTGACAATTGGCCTCAGTTGGGCAACTTCAGCCCATTTGACATTGCAGTAACTTTGAATCACACAGCAAGGGAGCCAAGAGCTTTCTCTCTCTCATCTCAAAAGGTCTTGCTACTGGGGAAGGAGGGATGGCTTTATCCACCTATAAGGATGGAGCAACTATTCCTGGTCTAATCACAATATCCACTACTTGATCATATAGATATTCTGGTGAGCAAGCCAGAATAAAAAAGACTACCCAAAGCGTCTAAATATTTCTGCACCCTTAGAAAGAGGAAATGTTCATCTTATAACAAGGATAATCTCCAAGAAGAAATTAGCAGCCTCTTCAGCTCTGGATTCATTATCCTAAGCCTGTGACAGGTGAATAAACACGCATTAGGTTGTCAGCTACTAAAAGATAAATTCCCCTCTGTTGTGTGTTCCAATGACTTTTAAAATAACACAGGCATTTCCATTTAATTTTTTTTTCAAAATAAATGAGAACTACCCTAGTCTCTATCAATTCTAAAAAAACATACCAATTACATACAAAACACTATTTTCTATCCATTACTTGGTGCAGTTGCCAAACGGAAGATTTTTTCTCTCCAAAGCCATTTCACTCAATCATCGGGCTGGAAACAGGAAAGGGGAACATTCCAGCGGGCAATCCCTAAATCCCTTGAGAGCATCTTTACAGTATGCCATGCCAGTCTTCAGCGGGGTCTGATGAGATCTTTAGTGCAATGTTCAGGTGCTTTTTAAAATCCCAGTGAAAATTATTCCATCCTAGTAGGCTGCTTGCGTGATTTTTACAGCATGAGCACAAAAGTCACTAATTCCATGACTAACCTCAGCCCTGAAACAAGCAGGGACCACATCTCCTTTTACAAATTCAAAAATACTACAACAATAGAAAATAACACAAAAGAATCCACAAAAACCGAACATTTTTTCAGAGCTCCGGTAAAGATGGATGACCACTATCCATCAAAGATATTTTTAAGTGACTTCTCATTTGCTTCTCTTGTCTTTAACGTCTCTCCCTTCTCAAGGGTAAGGTAAAGAAAGAGAAGGAGCAGGTCAGGATGAATGCAGCAGATGCTCTGTTGGTCCCAAATGGCTATTTAACCATTTTAAAACTGAGGAGCAAAGGCAATTCTCTCCACCAAAAGGGCCATTTTTCTTTGCTTCACCCTACATGGAACCCTATATGAGCACCTTTTCTTTCTGGAATAAAGTGAGACCAAGTGTCTGAGGCTGGTGAGACAGACACAGGTTTTCAAGCTGTAAATCCAAAGTGCCCTCTTCTCTTTAAAAGGAAGGAAGGAAGCTCCATCTGTGACCCAAACCTCAGCACACTGGATATGGTATGATGCCAAGTGAATGAAATTCAGTAATGATGGCTGACCTCTATGGTGTGATGATTTGGCTCTGTGTCCTCACCCAAATGTTGAATTGTAATCCCCAATGTTAGGGGAGGGACCTGGTGGAAGGTGAATGGGTCATGCGGCAGATTTCCTCCTTGCTGTTCTCATGATAGTGAGTGAATTCTCAGAAGATCTGGTTTTTGAAAGTGTGTAGCATCTCCCACTTCACTCTCTCGCTCTCTCCTGCTGGCCATGTGAATATGTGCTTGCTTCCCCTTTGCCTTCCACCATGATTGTAAGTTTCCTGGGGCTTCTCCAGCCATGCTTCCTATATAGCCTGTGGAGCTGTGAGTCAATTAAACCTCTTTTCTTTATAAATTACCCAATCTCAGGTAGTTCTTTACAGCAGTGTAAGAACAGACTAATACACTGTGATAATATATTCAGAGAGATGTATAACCTGAGAAAGAGGTTTTTAGGTAATAGTTTACATGAATAGAGCCTTATGCAGTACTCACAAAATTATTCATTGAAATGCAGAAGGAGGCTTGGGCTCAAGTCCCAGGGATTGTATCTCCTAGCTGCGGACTCTTATCCAGGCTACTTAGCCCTCAGAGTCCAGAAAATTCAAGTATTTCACAATACCTTTTGAGGAATTTAGTGAGACAATATATGTACAGTGCTTTGTAAACACAAAACAACTATAGTATCTTTAAATTTTTAAGAGGTTTTGTTTTTTATGAAACAGACAAGAGTATTATAAACCTGGAATCCCAGTATAGGCCTATAAAAAGATTATTTTTTATTTTCAGTTTTACAGATTAAAAAATTAAGTCTCAGTGCTAATACTGATGTTGCCTTCTAGCCCCAGAGATTTTGATTTAATTGATCTGAAATGCAACCTGGATATTGGGACTTTGTAGATCTCGCATGTGGTTCTAAATTGGCAATGCAAGTTAGGAATTATTGCCTTAGGGAGTTTCACTCCTTGTTCTCCATAGTGTGGACCAGTAGCACAGGCATTGCCTGGAAATGCAGAGTCTCAGGCCTCACCTCAGACCTTTTGAATCCGAACATGCAAAAATTTAACACAGCTTCCAGGTTATTCATGTGCACAAGAAACTTTGAGAGCTTGAAACGAGGTCACAGCTAAACTGCAGGACCTGAATTTGAATCCAGAGCTAGTGAGTTACAAAGCTTTGTTTCTGACAATATGTCTTCCGTCTCTGCAGCTATTAATGTGTTCAAATCGCCTTTTAAATAACTATAAACTTCTCGTCTGATCTTCACAGCAATGCTGTTAGGCAAATAAAGATTCATCTCCATTTGATAGACGAAGAACCGGGAAGATTCTATGTCCCCGCCTAAGTTACATAGAGAGAAAGACCATCAGGTTTTGAAATCACGGTTTCTGAATAATCATATGTGGTTCAATGATGTATTTCCTTAAGAATGTTTTTGTAACTTTGAAAGATCTTTTCCCCTTAACTCTCGCTGGTGTACAATATCCTTTTCTCTTTTCTCTGGGTTTTTACAACATTATTCCATCCCATGCTGAGTTGTAGAAGAAGTTGTGCTGGTGAAAATTCCACTATGAAACATTCTTTGCCACAAATCACAGCTGCACGTGAGGACTTCTGTTGCCAACCTGCCCCCTACCCAAGCCCCCAGACTTCCCTAAAACAACATTCCATCTGAAGGACACTGCCAGGACAGTGCCAATCATGGGTGGAAAGCAGTGTGCAGAAATCTTGGAAACACGGCAGAAAAGCAGTGTTGAAGCAGGTGTGCCCAAACATTCCCCATGAGCCTGTGTTGAGGCGCATCCACCAACCCAGGGAAAAACAAATGGGATAAAAGGTCATTGTTGGAACCTGATTATAAATCCCACAGGACAATGCCATATTGTCAGGATGCCCCCTCAGAACATTTCCCTGCTGATAACACTGGTATGCATGTGGCTTGGAGAAGTCCCAGGAGCAACTGAATAGACAATCTTGGTATGTCAGAATATTCAGCAAGCTCAATCTTGTGAAGTTCATCATAATTAGAAGCGTCATAAAGACCTAGAGCTCGCCCAGCCCCCTCACCCCTACAGTAAGGATTGTCAGCTTCAGTGGAAACCTAGTAGTATTTTTTGTGGTTTGACTTGAGGGTCCCAGGGATACATTCTACTCCTCTTCCCATCTTCTCATGCCCTTAACGCATAATCAATAATGACAAAATCCAGAATCCTTGTTAGAACATGAATGTCCATGGAAATTATCCCCATAAAATATTGGGGTCAGAAAAGACCTCAGAAATTATCCAGATTGAATATCATTAAGCACAGAGAAGCAAACAGACCCACATGTGGCTGGCTGCCTTCAAATGGCTCTCAGTCCTTATTCCCCTGGATCCATGCCCTTCATAGAGCATTTTTCACATGCAATAAGGCAGATCTGTGTAGCCAACAGGATGCTGCAAAAATTATGGTGTGTCACGTCTCAGGTTCGGTCACGAAAGATGTTGCAGCTTTGTCTTGCTCTCCTGAATCACCTGGCCTGGAGGAAATCAGCTGCCATGTCATGAGGCCACTCAAGCAGCCTTACAGAGTGGAGCGGAATTGAGGCCTCGAACCTCAGCCACAGGCTGCGGCATCCCACTTGTCTGCCTCGAGAGTGAGCCCGGTTGGAAGCAGGTTTTCCCACCCACGACAAACCTTCAGATGACTGAAATTTGAGATTTCATGAGAGACTCTGAGCCAGACTGCCCAGTTAAGACACTCCTGAATTCCTTACCTACAGAAACTGTGAGATCATACATTTTTATTGTTGTTTTATGGCACTAAGTCTTGGGGCGATCTGTTACCTGGCCATAAATAACAAATTAACAGCCCAAGGGGTTACATGACATATCCAAAGGAAAAAAGCTAAGAATGAGCTTTCTAAGTGAAGTTCATACTCACTGTTGTGGCCTACCATGCTCTCTGCTGATGCAATTGGTCCCTGCCTATTGGTCTAACCTCTGGCTCAGTATGTTCCAGCCACACTGGCCTTCCACTTATTTTTTACCTACTATTTCCCTTCTTCAGTCTCTCTCCAGGGCTTTGAGATTTCCTTTGCACTTTGTTCCCAGGGCTTCACATAGGGGGATCCTTCTTCTTGTTCAGCACTTAGCTCAAAGTCCCTTCAGAGAGGTTTTCTGAGGCTACCAGCGCTAAAGGAGCTCCTTCTCTCAGTGCCCTCCTCCCACCCCCCGCATCCACCACCCCAGGGAAAAACAAATGGGATAAAAGGTCATTGGTGGAACCTGATTATAAATCCCACAGGACAATGCCATATTGTCAGGATGCTCATGAGGACTTCCGTTGCCAACCTGCCCCCTACCCAAGCCCCCAGACTTCCCTAAAACAACATTCCATCTGAAGGACACTGCCAGGGCAGTGCCGATCATGGGTGGAAAGCAGTGCGCAGAAATCTTGGAAACACGGCAGAAAAGCAGTGTGGAAGCAGGTGTGCCCAAACATTCCCCATCTGTCACTCTGCATGACATCACCCAGCTGATGTTCTGCATAGCATCTGAAACCCTCTGCAAGTATTTATTTTTATGCCTACTCAATTATTGTCTCTCCCCAGTTGAGAATAAGTTTCATCATAGTAACTTGTTTTTTTTTTAACTTTCTTCCGTATCTCTGGAAGAGAAAAGGGGGTTTGCTATGGCAACATGTTCCAGAACATTTGGAAGGAAAGGAATGAAGAAGGTGAGGGACTATGTTAGCTTCTCTTCCTGGATCCACAAAGAGTGTGGTTTCAAAGGCAAGAACTTCCCAGCACCATGCCTCCATCCACCTCCCTCTCCCAGAACCTAGAGTTGTCTAACTTTCCCGAACGAGCTAGGTAAAATTACTGGTGAGCTTCCTTTGTTCAGAAAGCCCACCAAAAGCCTGGGAAGGAGGGGCTCTGTTGTGGGCCTAAGCAACCAATCTGGAATCAGAGTCGAAAATCAATCACTACAGAGGAAGTTCAAAATAGCTCCTCTCACTGGACAAGAACATGAATGGGGCAGGAATAACTTCACAGTTAAAAGTCCGCTGCACCTTACCTGTGAGGAGTTCCCTCTCTGGGATCCCCTCCCACAACAGTGTGGGAGTTCTCTCTACTTCTCTCTCTTTCTCTCTCTGCCTAATAAATCGCTCTCTGCAAAACTCTTTGGGTTATTTACTTGACCAGTAAGCTCACCGAGTCGCCAGGGAGCTCACCATTCCTGGGGCCAGGGAGCCCAAAAACCTTGGGCACATCAAATCGGATGTGGGGGGGAGCCGAACCCCTTCCAGTCCCACGACCCAGTTACAAAGGGCCCAGCACGGTGGCGCAGTGAGCTATATGAGCATGTCACTGCACTCCAGCCTGGGCAACAGAGCAAGACCCTGTCTCCAAAATATAAAAGAAAGGAATGAAAGAAAGAAGGAAGGAAGAGAAGAAGGGAAGGAGAGAGGGAGAAAGAAAGGGAAAGTTTAGAAGGAAAGACATAGGTCTTTGAACTCTTTTACCTACAACTTTGGGAAATACAACTCAATGAGCCTTCGATTCTCTCTCCCTCATTACCATCTTTATGTCCAGATGGAAACAGGGGCAGAAGAATGGGACTGTGATACACAGCGAAGGAAAAGAGGTGTTTCTAAGTGGTGCTCCCGGCTCTTTCGAATGAAACAGAACCATGTATACTGCTTGAATCATAAAATATCTAGAGAAAAATTTCAAGGGAATCTCTGACCCACGATGCCGCAGATATCTGGGTCTGCAGTTCTCCTTACTGTTTCTATAATACTTTCCATTCACACAAGGAGGGAAAGGTCTGGTCTGGTTGGACTTATTTCCCATTTTAGAAAGTCTGGGCTCAGGAGACTCGCTCAGAGAACAAATTCTAAGAAATGTATCTTTAGGGTCTAAACCCCAAAAGGGAAGGGCCGCAGTAAAGGGAGCTCCAAAGAATGAAGTCATGAAATGTAAAGAAAGGAAACTTTGAGCCAAAGATGAAAGGCCTCCTTAACTGTGAAAATCTATTAGAATATGTAATACTCTCTCAAGAATAGAAGCCCCATTCCTTACATTATTTAACACAAGGGAGAACAAAGAACTGGAGAACACACATTGATCCCACTTCAGATCCTGAGAGGATAGGAAAAATGACCTAATGGTGATTTCCCATCTCTAATTTGCATGATAATTTGAATCTGAAAACACTGGAAATTAATGAACCTGACTCTCCCAATAGCAGGAGGGCAAGTGGGCTGTAGCCCTTGGCATCTCTCTGTGGCTTTCTGTGAAGGAAGGAGAACTTCATGCAATATTACAGCACTCCCCAAGAGGCTGCTAGACTGTGGCTCAAACCTAGACACAGCCAGGTTGCCCAGAAGAGGATCACAGTGTCCCAGTCCCAGCACCAGAGCCCAGGCAAGCCTATAGCTTCTTTTGGCCAAGATTAGACCAGTAGTGTCTAAGCAACAAGTCTTCCAGAGATGAGAGGGAAAAAAATACAAGAGAGGGCACAGGAAAAATATTTTCAGTCTTGCAGCTCAAAAGGCATATCTCAAGTTCTGCTAGGTGGGAAGGGCTCTGCTACCGACCCTGGGGTAGAGCAGGAATTGCAGACAGTCTCAGAAATACACACTGGGAGATTAAACATGGCCACTGAACCATTCCAGACTCACAGAATCTCAGACATGGAAGGGACCCCAGCATTTATTTAACGTCACTTCCTCCGGTTTCAAAGGGAGCTGTGTGCCCAGAAAAGAAGAATGCAGTCCAGGGGAGTACTGATAGGAGCATCAAAGCGGAGGATATTGGAAGTACAGTATTCACCTGAGCCCGCAACAGTGAACATGGAGTTTAGTGAAAGAGCTGGCCTCGCAAAGAGTCTGCAAGAAGGAAGACAAAGAAAGAACTGGAAATACTGGTAAAACCCGAACAAGTGAGACTGTACTTTGCAAACTTTCCTAATTTGTATGCAGGCTGCATTTCACTTTTTTTTTTTTCATGAGACTGAAATGTATGCACTTTGAAGGTTTACTAGCTAAGTTGGATGGGAAAGGATCCCCGAGGAGACAAAATAGTTTTGGGATGGGTGTCAGTGACCATGCCTTTTCCATGTTTATACCCACAGTGCCCAACCTGGTAGGCACTACTTCATTTGATAAAAAGTGAACATGAAAGAGAGGGGTTTCCGTGCTCTAATATTGCGACAGAAGCCCTGTGGCCCCCAGGGTGGTGGAAGTAGAGACTTAAACCTTTTACACAGAGAGAAGCCACCTTCTGTCTATTTTGGATTTTCTGAGGGGTCAGGAACACTCTCAGCCACTTAAGAGGGGAGTGACTTCAGAGTTCACAGCCAAGTAGGATAAGAACTGGGATTTTGCTGTTGTCAACTCTTATGCTTCAGTGGAATAAATAATAAGGCGTGAGCTTGGAGGCATTGCTGCTAGTTGGAGAGAGCAGGAGAAAGCCCTTGGGGGCTGATGGGGGTTATGGAGGTCTGGCTGGCTATGCAGCGGAACCACACAGGAGCAAAGGCTCCTGTAGAGGCTGCTCCCAGGCATCCGTGCTCCCTTCACAGAGCTCACTCCAGAGCTGTGCCCTTTGAGGAAAAGGAACTCCTGTCTTGTGCAGAAAGATCTCCATTCTGTGGATGCTCCATTTGGAGTTCAGCTTTGGCAAAGGGGGAGGGGTGTGGATGAGAGTGCTCCCCCTCCCATTGCCTGAGGGGATTAAGAGGCTCTATTGTCCCTGGCCTGATGGCCCCGGCATTTGCATATATCAAGTCCCTGGGGCTGGGAATAGTGGCGCGGGCTGCACCTGCTGCCCTGGGTTCCAAGGGCTGACCCCAGTCAGACCTTCCAGGTAATTCCATTTGTGTCATCACAGATTCAGAAATCCAGGCTTGGGAGTGAAATAATGACTCGAGAAGGGAGCGGGAGACATGGGTAAACACGCACGTCCCTGGGATGGCTGAAATGGTCAGAGGTCTGGGAAAAGAACGAGCTTTGAATCCTTGGCGTTCTTTTAAACAGGCCTTTATTTGGAGAGCCTTCCAACCTCCTAAGCCTCATTGAACTTGAAAAGCTACAAGCCTCCTTTCTTTCCGGAGACCCTCTGGCCTCTTCGCTTACCTCTTTCATCGAAGCCATTGTTAGGGGCTGCATTAGTGGGAACTACCGATCCTTCAGAGGAGGCAGCAGTATCATATAACAGATGTAAAAATGATCGAACAAAGGTTCTGAACAATCCAGAGGAGGGTCGCCGGGGCCCAGGGTCGCGTCTGAGGGGATTGATGCCTGGGCCCCCACTTCTCTGCATAAATAAGATTTTTTAGTTTACAAATTGCTTACCCATACAGAATGTGCTTTCTTGCTCGGAACTACTATTTCCACTGGACAGGTGGTGAAACTGAGACTTGCCAACGAGACGCTAGAGGACATAGATCAGGGATGTGGCCTGGATGGAACCTCAGAATTCAGACACTACGTCTCAAGATCTCCCACCAGATTGCACCACAGCAAGGAATTTGGGGACAAGGTTGCATGAGGCTTTCCACTTAAGCAAGAATTAGCTAAACAGTTCAATATAACTACAATGTATCACCTTGGTCATGGAATATTTTAGTGGTAAATCAAGGAAAACAATATTTTGTGCCCTCGCCCAAGATATTGCAGAGCCTGGGGCTCAGAGCTCGGCAACAGAGCTGCTGATAAACAGCACCCTAAGAAGCATTAGCAAATGAATGGTATAATTGAAGTGTGCCCAGATGAACTAGAGCCGGGCTGGCCTGAGCCAAATGAGGAAGCCTCACCAGCTGGTCTCCTGCCAATCTCATCTGCAGCCTTTTTTCCTTCCTTCCATAAGCCCCCAGCCCTCCACAGTTCTTAACATTTGCTCTCCAAAATCAGGAATTGTCATGACACCAACCCCCGGAGGTTGTTGGCTAATTGACCTGATTTTAATGTCATTGGATTCTAGCCCAGTGTTGGTGCTCAGTTATTTGCATTTTCACTTTAAAAAAAAAAAAGATTACTGCACATACAGTAAATTCACCCTTTTGTAATGGACAATTCTATGAGGTTTGAAAAATGCGTATGGTTCATTACCACTACCATAACCAAGAGACAGAACAGTTCCATCGCTCCTCCCTCCCTAAAATAAATTCCCTCATTCTGCCTTATAGTCAACTCAATCCCCCACCTGCTGACCCCATAGTTTCACCTTTCCTAGAATGTCATAAAAATGGAGTGATACAATATATTGCCTTTAAAGTCTGGCTTTTTTTTCACTTTGCATAATGGTTTTGAGATTTATTCATGCTGTTGTGTGGATTGATTGGTATTTCCTTCATTTTCATTGCTCAGTAGTATTCTACTATATGAATGTGTTGTATTTTGTTTAGTCATTCACCAATTAAAGGACATTTTGGTTTGTTTCCAGTTTGGAGAAATTTTGAACAAAGGTCACTACAAACATTTGCTCACAGTTCCTGGGTATGTTTTTATTCTCTCAGAGAAATGCCCAGAAATGGGGTTGTTCATTCTCTGGTAAGTGCATGATTAACTTCATGGGTGGCAGCTCATTGCTTCCTAGACCAAGTGGTTTTTCGTCTGGGCCATTGCTGTATCCATATCAGCAACACAGAGTTCCAGTTGCTCCACAACCTAATATTGAATGGACCAAATGCTCAGACAATTATATTTTAGTGGCAAATCAAGGTCCTCCAGCTGGAGTACAGCAACTATAGCTCACTGCAGCCTTATACTCCTGAACTCAAGTGATCCTCCCGCCTCAGCCTCCTGAGTAGCTGGTACTATAGGTGTGCTCCAACACACCCAATTTCATTATGGTTTCAATTTGTATTTCCCTAGTGACTAACGAGGTTGTGATGGCAGCTGCAGTCCATCTGGAGGGGCCACTGCAAAGACACCAGCTACAGCAAGGGAGGCGCAGCTGCAGTTGTGTGCTCTGTGGGGCCAGTGGGAGCTGGGAACAGATGGGAGCCCTGTGCCATATGGAGTTGGCGCAGGAGCCCTGTGCTCCTGGGCACAGCTGCAGCCACTCAGCCGTGGCTCCAGACTCAGGCATCCCTGTGCTCTTGGGGACCCAAGAAGTGCCCCCACCACCCCTGCAGTCTCAGAAGGGCCTGCTTCCACTCCCTGGTCTCTCCGTGCTCCTGGCACCTGCTCTGATTTTGGAGCAAAGTTGTGGCCGAGCCCGGCTGCACGTGAGCACTCTCCTGGTGGCACTAACACAGCATACCCCTGCTGCCTCAGCCCTCTCTGGACTTTGGGTGCCAAGGAGCATAGGAGGGAGGTTGAGAGGGGGCTGAGAGTGGCTCAGCATGGGCCTACAGGCACCCCTCAACATAAGCAGCCTGGGCACCGTGGACAACATTTTGATAGCAGCAGGAGGCAGATAGGCTCCTGGGCAGAAAGGGGCAGGTACCCAGTGAAGCCCCACCTTCAAGCCAGGGATGGCCTGAAGCCTGGGGTCCAGGCTATCAGTTCTGGTTGGAGTCCATGGCCCAGAGTGAGAGCTTATGTAACTTTTTCTGGGCCTGCCCATAGTCACCCATGGACCAATCAACAGGCACTTCCTCTCTTCTGAGCCCATAAAAACCCCAGACCCAGCCAGACTCAAACAGATACCAAGATTAACAGCTGCAGGAAAGAGCTACCAGCTTCAGGCGGAGCTACCCACTCTGGGTCTCTTCAACTTGTTGGAAGGACCTGCCTGTGGAAAGGCGCTACCCACTGTGGGTCTCCTGAAAGCTGTTCTGTCACTCAGTGAAGCACCTCTCTGTCTTTCTTACCCTCCAGTTGTCCACGTACCTGATTCTTCCTGGATGCAGGACAAGAACCTGGGACCCACCAAATGGTGGGACTTAAACAGCTGGAAAACAATGCTTGTTGTGGGTGATGAGAAGGAGATAAGAGCTGTGGAACTTCAGAGATCCCAGACCTAGGGACTCACCAAGCAAGGGCTGTGACACCCATGACACCCTCTTTGGGGCTCTGTGGCTCATGGCATTCCAATCTTCCAGACACCACCGCATTCTCCAAGTTGAGATGCAGATGCCTGCAGGAGGAGACACATGTGGTACCTCTGGTCCAGTCACAGCCTTGCACGGAGCCAGCACCTATGCCATGGCCTGGAACTGCCCACCTTGCTGCAGCAGCCAGAGTGCCTGGCTGTGGGCAACAGTCAGACCCTTTGCTCACTTGCTCAGACCCTCCTTGCTGCTCTGCACCTGGCTCACCCTTGGCAGGCTTGGGATCCAGATTGGTAGTGTGAGCCAAGCACACCCTGCCAGGCTGAGTCAGTAGAACAAGCTCTGTGGACACGAGCAATACCCAGGGAGAAGGTGCCACCAGCCACAGATGTTTCTGGCTGGTGAAGTGACACCCCAAGGATCCTATGACAACTACAATTTAAACTTTTAATTTCTATTTATGGACTATAATCTTATTGACCAGCCAAGGAATTTTAATGCTAAATTGTAGGCCTCATGGTTTTCATGTGTTTGTTGGTTAAACTTGATTTTTTTTTCAGCCTCTGTAGGATCAGGGTATTTCAGTGATGGCAACACAATCTACCCAACTGAATAATTTAGAAAGTTGGAATCTTTCATGACACTTCCTTCCCCAGCACATCCATCCATTACCATTGTGACCTTATAAATCTGCCCTTAAGTCTATGTACTGAATTCACATTCAATGTCTCAGTTCTGGTGGTTGGAGCTAAATGACAGGCCTCAGTTCAAGGCCAAAGTTCACTAAGACTTCTCAGTACCTTTCTGGCTTTTTCCCTAGCCCCACATTATCATCTTGGCCTCCACAGCCTTCCACATGGACGAGAAAGACAAGAAGAGAATTAAAGGTAGTCCTTCCTCAATTAAGACCTGCTTGCTTAACCCTACCAACCTTGCCTTCTGTCACCGGTTTTATCATGTTTTCTTTTTCTTGGTACATTACTAAACACTTGCCCAATCCCAAAACTTGCAACTATCAGTCTGTCACTTTTTTCTTAATTTCCAGATTTCTATCCTTAAAATTTTCAAACATACACAAATGTTAATGGAATGAGACAATGAGCGTTTGTAAAATTATGCCATGTTTGCTTTATCTGTCCTCCTATTTTCAGTTGAACCATTTTAAAGTAAATTATAAACAGCCTTCCCTTTCACAACTGAATACTTCAGCAGGAATCTTCTAAAAACAGACATTATCCTACATCCTTCAATATGATTATCCTGTTCGAGAAAATTAGCACAAATTATCTGACATCAAACTGGTTTTCCCTTTGGGGAAAGGCAAAATTTCCCCAAATGCCTTCATTTTAGTGATCCGATGCCTAGTCAGGGTTCGTGCATTTGTTGTTATGTCTCTTTTAATCTAAAAGAGTCCCCTCAAAGTAAGTATTTTCTTTCCTTTCTTTTTTTTTTTTTGGTTTGAGATGGAGTCTTGCTCTGTTGCCCAGCTGGTGTGCAGTGGCGCCATCTCAGCTCACTGCAACCTCCACCTCCCGAATTCAAGTAATTCCCCTGTCTTAGCCTTCTGAGTACCTGGGACTACAGGTGAGCACCATCACACTGAGCTGAGTTTTTGTATTTTTAGGAGTGATGGGGTTTTGCCATGTTGGCCAGTCTGGTCTCGAACTCCAGACCTCCGGTGATCCACCTGCTGCAGTCTCCCGAAGTGCTGGGATTACAGCCATGAGCCACTGTGCCCGGCCAAAGTATTTTCTTACTTTGCCTTTTGTGATGATAGCAAGCCAATTATCTTACAGAATGTCCCACATTCTGGGTTTCTCATGTTGTTTCATTGTGGTGTCCTTTAACCTTGTCCTCTATTTATTTTCTGCAAACCAAAAGTTGCATCTAAAGGGTTAGTTTGGTACAAGTTAAATCATGCTTGCAAGCATCCTGCATGGGTGATACTCTGCATTTTATAATGCATCACATCAAAAGGCATTCAAGCCAACATGTCCTACCATTAGTGATGCTAAGTTTGATCACACTATTAAAATGCTGTTTCCCCCTTTAGTATTTACCTATAATCTGTGGGAGTACATTTTGGCACCATTTGAACATCCTGTTACTCATCAGCCAGTCACCTAATAATTTTATCATCTATTGTTTATCTTTGTCTGAATCAGTTACCTCACTGGAGATTTCCAAATGGTGGCTTTTAAATTATATTATTCTCTCCATAGTTATTATCTTGCATATTTCTATAAAAATATCTTTTCATCATTAACAAACTATAGTTCATCCTTAAAAAAACAGGATAAATGATTAATTTTTCCCTTTAGTTATCAATTTTTAGAATAAGGATTTGGTAAAATAATCACTGTTAGTGGTGGCAAGTGAGTTTTCATTTTATTTTCTTACTCTCTTTCTTTGTGTATCAATATGGACTCCCTGATTTTGTGTGTTTCAGTCAATTGCAGCCAGTATGTTTTTGATGCTTATCTGAAGCTGAATTTGACCAGTGAGAGCCCCTCAAGCTGACTTCTACACCTTTTGACATTCTCCCATTATCTCTGAGAACTTCCTTATTCTCTGGGGCAACAAGATATCCCAGACTCACTTTGTACTTTTTCTGCTCTAGACCTGGATTAGCAATTTCACAGAGGAGCCTTATTTTTTTCTTATGGGGAATGGTATTTAGAAAGCAACAACTAGGTGTTAGGGGTATTGTTTATTACTTGGGTGTCATTACTCCTAGGGTCTCTGTGTGAACTGATATAAAACATATACAGATCTCTAAAAAATCAGTGCATGTTAATATTTCCAATTCAAATTCAACAATACAGTTTTCCCCCTTAACTTTGATTTTATATTGCTATCTCTTTTTCCTTAAATGAAAAATCTTGGTTTCTACAAATATTGAGATATATACTTATTTGCTTAGCCCTACACTATACATAAGCCTACTTAAAGATATAATGCTATCAAAAGTATTAAGTGAAATTGAACCTTTCTTTGCCATTAATATTATTGTCCCATTTTTCTTATACATACAAAAAAAATAGTATGATAAATGTACTAGTCTGTACCTCCCAGGTTTTTCCTCTGCACATTGTAGGTTTTTCCCTAGTCTTTCTTATGAATGGGGAAGGTCTATTTATCAGTACACATAGACCTTATCAGTACACCTAGACCTTCCTCATTCTTTCTTATGGCTGCCTAGAAATGTGTGTGGTAAATATACCGTAGTTTATTCAACCAGTCTGTGAGTTATGAGAATTTGAGTTGTTTCTAATAATGCGCTGTTAAAATCATTCCATGTACTAGTATGTTTTTAAATTCGATAGGACTTTCCATCCTCTTTATTGCTGTTCTTATTCAGGGATTCCCTGGCTATTCTTGCTTATCTACATTTTTTTTTTTTTTTTTTGAGATGGAGTCTCTCTCTTTTGCCCAGGCTGGAGTGCAATGGCACAATCTCGGCTCACTGCAAGCTCCACCTCCCAGGTTCAAGCAATTCTCCCACCTTAGCCTCCTGAGTAGCTGGGATTACAGGCACCCACCATCATGCCTGGCTAATTTTCATATTTTTGTAGAGACAGGGTTTCAGCATATTGGCCAGGCTAATTTTCGTATTTTTGTAGAGACAGGGTTTCAGCATATTGGCCAGGCTGGTCTTGAACTCCTGACCTCAGGTGATCCACCCAGTTCAGCCTCCCTAAGTGCTTATTTTCATTTTTAAAAAATACTTTACAAACATTCTCTTATCTCTTGGTGGGAGGTCGGGGAAGTTTGTATGTGTGTGGAAAATGTCTTGGTATTTCTATTGGAATCATTTAAAATACATATTTACCTGGAAGGAATCAACATATTTATAATTTGGTGTCATCCTAAGAACATAAAATCTCTTTCTATTTGTCCAAGTCTACTTTTATGCTTTTATGTCTTTTGGTAGAGTTGTAAAACTTCCTTCACGTAATTTTAGACAATTTCTTGCAAAGATAACCTATAGAAATTTTATCTTTGTTGGCGGCTTTAGCTAAAGATCGCCTTGCTGTCCCTCAGCCTTGCCTATATTCAAATCAAACTTCTGCCCTGCTAAAGTGCCATCTAAAGTCTCCAATGTCAATCTGCCTAAAACTCCATGATAATGGCATCTTCCCAGAGGGTTCCCATCTCACTTCTGTCTCCCCTGCTCCCTCCTGGCATCTGCTTTATACCTACTGAGACATCCTCAATGTGCAGATGCCATTAACTTTGCCTATTCCAGTTGTTACCACCACTCCCTTTCCATTCTATCCTCTCAATCACATATTCACTGACATTTTTTATCCTTCCAGTTTCAGTATTTCCTTTGGAAAGCATTCACTGACCCCCTCCAAGACTGGATCAAGTGTCTAAGTGCCCCATGTAAGACTATTGTAATATGATCACGCTGTTGGTCACTGTATGATTACTCATGCATGTCCCCGCTGGACTGTGACCTCTCCAAGGGCAGGGACTGTGTCTTCTCCAGAGTTGAATCTTCAGGACCAACACAGTTCCCAGCCAAACCAGCTCCTCAACCTATGCCGTAGACGATATGCACACTTTGTGCTTAGAACCAGGGCTCCCCCTAGCCTGAACCCTTGAATGCAGGTTGATGGACCTCCTGAGAAACTGGGTGCCTGAATTGGCATAAAGAGAGTTCAGAGGCAGGAACAAAGAGTATTGTCCCCAGAGATCTTTCCCATGTGGACTTTGAATGCTCATAGCTACATCCCCGTTTATTTCCCAAATCACCTTGGATCTCCATGCCTTAAAGTTAACTTAGCACTTTATGTGCTACTGAAAAGAAAGTGAGTTTTGCAGTGAAGCCTAGTTTTGTGTCTCATAGTGTTCTGCTTACCAGAGTCTTGGACGAAATGGTAAGGAAACAGTCTTCCTGTCTCACCTAAGCAGGATGGGATGAATCTCCTCTCAATACTGGATGCATGTCTTTCTGGGGCTTACAATGTTCTTTCTCTATTCTAGTTCTACTAATATTTAACTGAGATTTGTGGACATAAAGATTTATGGAAAAAAATCTAAAAAGTAAATCTCCATTTAGCATAGAGATGGCAAGTAAGATACCTTGTTTGCCTTTGCTCCGTCAGAGTTCTGCTAGTCAACACACCACATGCAAAGCCTGCAGCATTTCCTATTTTGCCTTCTCACAGAAGAGGAATCCACGGTCATGCCAACCTGGTTCTAGGCCTGATGGTGTTAAAGGATCAGTGGTTCTCAATCACTGGAGTGCTTCAGGATCTTCCGGGCTGCTTGTTAAAATGCTGGTTGCTGCACCAGCCCCACCCGGGCCCTACCAGGTTTTGACTCAGGAGGTCTGGATTGAGAATGAATAATTTGCAACTCTAACAATTTCACAGTAATGTTGATGCTGCTAGTCTGGGAACAACACTTTGAGAAGCTCTATTCTAGAGAAAGTTCAGAGTTGAAGCACCAGCCCCAATCAGGAGACAGAAGCTAATGCCTCCTCCTTATAGACAGATGAGGGACACATTCTCCCTGTGCAACGTCCTTATGATATACTACAGCTCCTTTATCTGGGACTCTGTTGCCAAGGGTTTGCAGTATTCTCAAAGCCAAGCTAAGTTAGATTCAAATTAGGAAATATGCCTATGCTATTTATTACTCCGAGGGGTGTAAAAGAAGGTTAGAAATTAGGCAAGGCTTCAAAAACCAGGGAAGCAAGAATGAATTGTTAAAGCCCTTAGAGTTACTAGGAAGGCCAGTCAAATAGAAGCAGCTCTAATGAACGGGGCTTTTTCCTTCTTGATGTTTTGGTTAAATTTGGTTATGAAGGTTATAAAAAATGAATAAGACCTGACCCCGACTCTCCAGGGGCTCATAGAGCAGCTGGAAGGCTGGAAGGCTGACATAAGAATAAAGCAGAAGGAAGTATGCTGTACAAGAGAGGCTGTTAGAGCTCAGGGAGGAAGGGACTGACTCAACCCAGGAATGGCACAGGAGAAAGGGCTCAGCTCTCATTCGTGTCTTTGCTTAAGACTGTACGTGTCTTATCACATTGAATTTAATCCTCCAAACACCCTTGTGGGGTCAGTTATTTCTGAATCTTAATGTCAGATCTTTTGGTAGTTTGAATGGCCCTTTGAAATACGAGGGTAACTGAAAGAAAGCAATGAACCCTCTACCTGGCTGAACTTGAACTTGAATTTGGACTTCTGTTATTCTTGGGAAGCCTTGGGATCATACCAAAAATTAAGCCATTTGATACCTTAAACCTGCCGCAAAGGTTTGCATTGTTTGCCATGACCTACGTGAGTTAAAGAGAGAACAGAACAAAACACCTCTGCAGCATAGTTCTAAACCGTATCTCCCCTCACCAACCCTTGGGGACCAGCGCTAGAAGCAAACCTCACCCTTAGTCTGTGGGAACATGTGTGCTCTCCTGTGAGCCTGTGCTGTGTTCTGATGTTCCACGCACACCCACTGGGGTGCGAGGCTTTACTGAACGTCTATTTTTCATATTCAAACATCTGAAACTCAGCAGACAAACTCCTCAAATCATATTACAGTCTACAGGCGACCAGCAGAAAACAGGGTTTGGGGTATGCTGAGTCAGAGGGAGAGAGGTGATTGCTTTGTGATCTCAAATAACAGATGAGTACAGGCAGGCGAGAGACATTGCTTTGCTTATTTTATTTCTGGAGTGACCAGGAGCTCAGACCCCTAATCCTGAGTCAGGAGAGGGGAATGCTTTCCTGCCATCACCGATTCTGATGGAGAGCACCCCAACAATGTCCACTTCACAGATGAGGGACATGAGTCACGGAGATGTATTAGGTTTTTGTCTAGTGTGATCGGTCACTACAGCATGCTGCTCCTAAGGGAAACAGGTCCCCCAGTGAATACGCTGTCTCCCATAGCTCGGAGGACTCCCATTGCCTTAATTGCTAATTTCTTTTTTCCTTCTCAACAAGCTCTGGAAAGCTGTCACTGTGCCCTTCAGGTCTCCAAGGTGAATAATTAAATAATTGTGCTGCCTAACACCTGCTATGTCTCTGAAAAAGGGTTGTGGTGCGAACAACTTAAATTGCTGAAGGATATCTATGCACACCTGCACACACCCACATGCATGCACATGCACACACACACCGGTTACCTGCTGAGAAGGATCTCGCCTCTGTTCCAGGTCCTTCACTAGGCCATAACCCCTGCCACACGCTCTCTGTTCCTTCACATTGAGTATTTTTTCATCTCCTCCCAGGTAACCTACTCAAAGCCTCCTTTGTCTACTCATTGCAGTCTTAACTTGGTGTTTCTCTTACATCCTGAAAGTCCTCCCAGATGCTTGTCTTCTCATCGTCTACCTGCTGCCGTGAAGTGTCACCTCCTCCAGGAAGCCTTCCTTCCCTACTCACAGGAATGATGTATCTGCCCTGGCCCTCACCTCATCAGGGCTAGTCCAAACTGAAAACTCCTACTCATTTCTTACAAGTGCCTTAGCTTTTGTACCAGCTCAGACTTCATAAAGTCCTGTCACCAGTTAGAGGAATGAGGTGTCTCATGTAGCCCTTTCAGCAGGAACTCCGGATTTGTCAAAATCAAACCATTAAAATAAGATCATTAAAAAGAAAAAAAATTTCTCAGGTGTTGAAGCAAACCATTTCCGACCACAGAGTCAAATAGCTCTGCAGGTATAAATGATGCCAGATTTGGTTCAAACTTACGGAAATTTTTTATATTATATGATGTTTTTTAAATCTTATTTTTTTTTTTACACTGGAGTTTGGGGGTGGAGGGGATGAGAGCAGAAAGAAAAAACACAGGAAATGTAAAGGATTCTGGAATTTCGAATATATGGGGAAGACAAGTAACTTCCCCAAATCAAAGCAAAAGGTAGCAGCTGGAAGTGAAATTAAATAATTAAGTGGACCACCTGCAGAAAATGGGGACCAGAGGAAAAACACCCCATTGGCACAAATAGAAACCACACATTTCTAAAAGCTTCCGTCAGTGGATCATTAAGCCTGCCGAGCCGCTAGTTTCAGGTTTGAATATCTTGGCAGCTGTTGATGGGAAGCGTGCCAAGGCCCAGGCACCCAGCTGGAAGCTTGCTCTGCAACTCCTGGCAGACACCTTTACTTCTATACGAGAGATCTGGTGAGTGTTAAGGAAGAAACATATTTGTGTCAAAGCTAAGAAAACCAGTTGCACTTCCAAAGCTAAGCTGCATGCACATGCTGGTTTGTTTTCTGAGAGCCCAGAGCCATTTCCACACCAGTGAAAATATCCTGGAGATGAAAGAGAAATGAGGCAGCTCTGCCAGCCACGTCCACTCACTACCAAAAATTATCTGTGCTTTAGAGTTTATTAAATGGTTCCCATTTGTATTTACACTTTGGGATGGGTATTACCCTCAATTTACAAGAGAGTCAGTGGACACTCAGTTTAAATCATTTCCCAGAGAGAGGCGGATCCAAATAGGAATAGGAACAGCTCTGGAGTGCAGTTCCCAGCAAGAACAATGCAGAGGGTGAGTGAACAGCACATTTAAAAACCAGTTATTACTGCCTACAGACCAGGAGATTCCCGTGCTGAAGAGAGCCACGAGCTTTCAGCACAGCTGTTTCAGCTGGTGCAGCAGGTCTTCACACAAAAACTCACACAAATCTGGGCAGCCTTTGAACTGGTGCCTGGAATGCCTGGAGACAGAGCTGCCCATTCAACTGAGAAAGAAGGGGGCTGAAACAGGGAGCCAGGTGATCTGGCTTGGCGGGTTCCACCCCCACAAAGGCCAGCAATCTGAAACATTCTGGATTGAGTTTCACAGCAAGCACAGCTGGACCTGGGATGGTCCAGCTCTGCTGGGGGAAGGGCATCCACCATTACCAAGGCGGTCCACCATTACCGAGGCAGTCTGCCATTACCGAGGCAGTCCACCATTACTGAGGCAGACCTCCATTATTGAGGTAGTTATAATTATATCTCTGTAAACAAAACCACAAGGAAGTTCACACAGCAGCTGGGCAGAGCCCACAACAGCTCAGAAATGTCTCTGCTGGCAGACTGTGACTAGGCTACCTCCTTGCTGGGCAGGGCAGCTTTGAAAAAAGGCAGCAGCATGTCAGGAACTTATAAATAAAGCCCCACCTTCCCAGGACAGAGCACCTGGGAAAACAGGCAGTTATGAGTTTGCTGCAGCAGACTTAAATGTACCTGCCCAGCAGCTCTGAATAGAACAACAGAGCTCTCAGCTCAGCACTTGAGCTCCTTTAAGGGACAGACTATCTCCTCAAGCAGCTCCCTGACCCCTGTAGATCCAAAGAGTAACCTCATAAAGGAGAGCTAAGGCTGACATCTGGCAGGTGTCATTCTGAGATGAAGATAACAGAAGAAGAAACTAGTAGCAACCTTTATTGTTCTTCAGCCACCACAGGTGATCCCCAGGCAAGCAGGGTCTGGAGTGGACCTCCAGCAGTCCTACAGCAAAGAGGCCTGACTGTTAGAAGGACAACTAAAAATCAGAAAGAAATAGCTTCATCATCAACAAAAAGGATGTCCACTCAGAGACCCCATCTGAAAGTCACCAACTGCAAATAACACAGGTAGATAAATCCACAAAGATGGGAAGAAACCAGTGCAAAAAGGATGAAAACACCCAAAACCAGAATTCCTCTCCTCCTCCATGGGATCACAACTCATCACCAGCAAAGGAACAAAGCTGGATGGAGAATGAGTCTGATGAACTGACAGAAACAGGCTTCAGAAGGTGGATAATAACAAGCTTCTGTGAGCTAAAAGAACATGTTCTAAGCCAATGCAAAGAAACTAAGAACCTTGAAAAAAGATTTGATGGAATGCTAACAAGAATAAACAGCTTAGAGAAGAAGAAAAATGACATAATGGAGCTGAGAAACACAACGCCAGAACTTCACAAAACATACACAAGTTTCAGTAGCCGAATTGACCAAGCAGAAGAAAGGATATCAGAGATGGAAGATCAACTCAATGAAATAAAATGAGAAGGCAAGATTAGAGAAAAGAGTGAAAAGAAATGAACAAAGCCTCCAATAAATATGGGATTATGTGAAAAGACATAATCTATATTTGATAGGTGTACCTGAATGTGACAGAGAGAATGAATCCAAGCTGGAAAACGCTCTTCAGTATATTATCTAGGAGAACTTCCCCAACCTAGTAAGCAGGCCAATATTCAAGTCCAGGAAATACAGAGAACACCACAAAGATATTCCTCAAAAAAAGGAATCCCAAGGCACATAATCATCAGATTCACCAGGGTTGAAATGAAGGAAAAAAATGCTAAGGGCAGCCAGTGAGAAAGGTT